>VXAV01013316.1:533692-554718 GCA_013399715.1 Alectura lathami | reverse complement strand
AGGGGCGGCCGCGGGCAGGGCTGGCGGCGGCCGGAGGGAGGGAGAAGGGCGTGAAGGGGTCGTGCGGGGGTGGCCGGTGGCACCCCGCGTCCCTGCGCTGTCCCCGCCCGCAGTAGCGGGTGGTGCTGGCTGTAGGGCTTCGGCGAGCAGCGGAAGGTCGTTAGCATGAGGACTGAGCGCGCCGATACGGATACATTTATTGTGTTTAATTCGTGAATGCCAGCGCGGTCTTCCTGTGACTCTCGAGGAGTGAGTATTGCCAAAATGAATTTTCTTCTGTAGAGAGGATATGCACGGAGGGCTTTTCAGGATTTTTCAGGGAATAATAACTGTTACCTTCCATATATAAATCTAATGTTGCAAGTAAAGGAGCAGCCAGTACTTTGCTTTGTCAAAGCTTCGTTAGAAATGTAGACCTAGTCCCCAGGGTATCCTATCCACCCCCTCACCCCCCCAGGTATTTACTGTTATAAAAGATCAAAGCCTTCAGTCTGAGCTGAGGTTCACACATGCCGTCCCCATCAGCAGGTCTAGTTCCCTCCCATGAAACGCTTCCAGAGCAAGGTGCCAGGTTTGTTGGAGTCAAACACCAGCTTTCATCCCTGAAGCCAGCATCTTGCCCCATGGCTTGGGGTGTGCCTGGGTGAGGAAGGGCAGAGCTTGGCAGCCCTGAGGCATCGAGGTGAGGGCCTGAGCGACCAGGCATCAGTATCCAGCGTGTATGTCATACAGATGGGTAAAGAAACTCTTTCATCTCAAAACCAGTTTATCAGCAAATTTGTCAGAAAGACTTGCCCTCATCAAAAATGTGCATGTGACAAGTTAAACCTTAACTATTTGCGTCCATGAACTAAGGCAAGGAGAGATATAAATGGAAACGGGTTAAAAGAGAGCAGTTGTTACTCGTTGTCTTAGTGTGTCTTGCCTCTGCAGCCATACAATGTGTAGGCCGTGAAGGTTTCTTTGAGGTCAGAAGTACTTAAATCTGTTGCATGAGCTGGTGAATTTGTGTTTGCATGAACCGATAATGTGGTTAATAGCTGGCTTGCTGCATCTATTGCCTCTGGTTTGACTCGTGTTGCTCAAAACACGAGGCCTGTTTGGGCAATGCATTGTGTGGTTTTGACATATAGGTGTAGTTGCTCTGTTTGTAAAAAAGCGTGTCATAAGTGGGACCGAACCAAGGTCCAGAGGAGTCATTACTGCTCTTCACAGCATTAAAACAACTGGCTTGCTGCATGGAAACACCTAAGGAATAAATCTTCAGTCTTTTCCTCATTGTAGTTTCCACCTCTGACTGAAATAGGCCTGCAGTAGAAGGAAGGCTCCCCATTAAGGTGGGAACCATGTACGATTGCATAAAAGAAGATTTTTTTTTTGATAATTCACTTCTAAGATGTGTTTTATTGGAAAAATGGTTTGACACAACAGGGGAAAATGTTTTTAGCTGTGAAGATTGAGGGCAAACTGTGGAGGTCTTCTGGTCCTTGCTGTCATGCTGGAGCTCTGTCCAGTGTCAGTCCTGGTGACAGTAGTGAAAAGGTCAAGCAATTAATATGCTATCAAAATAAAGTTGAAGATGCATGATGAGTATCGTGAACAAAGACAATAGCAGTTTAATGCAAGATGCTTTGCTTGAAACTGCCTACTTTAATTTTAGGCTTAGAGACATAGCTCTCACACTGAAACCTAACCACCTATGCAGTGTGTTAATATCTGTCTGCATGTTGGGCGGCAGTGTGGGAATCGCACCTTCTGTGGAAGATCTACCAGGACTTCCTTGCTGTGATGACACTTAAGTTCTAAAACAACCCCAAATCTTCTAGAATGCCAGAAATACCCATAAAATTGATAATCCTGGAAGAGCTAATGGGTGTCAGTGTTTCTTCTCTTCTCCCATTAGAAGCTGTGTTTCTAGGGAGGAATGTGCTCCATTCCTGGGAGGAACAGAGATAAGAAAGCAGAGGGCAGGGCAGTGCACTGAAAGTCTACAAGAGACCTGTGTGTCTGTTTGTGGGACTGGATAAATGGAGTGCCTGCCCACTGTTTTCCATTTAAATGTTTTCTGCTGAATTATGCCAAGATTTATTGGTAAATGGACACTTACAGGAAGACTCACTTTATTCAAAGTGAGACATGTATTCATGTAGGCTCTCAAGAACTTGCAAGTTACATCAGCTATATGCTTGTGAGTATGTCTTGGTTTCATAGAATCATTTGAGTTGGAAGGGACCTTTAAAGAACATCCAGTCCAACTCCCCTGCAGTGCACAGGGACACCTACAGCTGGACCAGGTTGCTCAGAGCCCTGTCCAGCCTGACCTTGAAGGTGTCCAGGGACAGGGCATCCTCCACCTCTCTGGGCAACCTGTGCCAGTGCTTCACTACGCTTATATATAGTATAAAAACACTTTTTCCTTGTATCCTATGTCTAAATCTCCCCTCTCTCAAGTTGAAAACGTTTCCTCTAGTCCTATCACAGCAGGCCCTGCTAAAGAGTCTGTCCTCTTCTTTCTTGAAGCCCCCCTTTAGATACTGAAAGGCCGCTATCAGGTCTCCCCGGAGCCTTCTCTTCTCCAGGCTGAACAGCCCCAGCTCTCTCAGCCTGTCCTCACAGGGGAGGTGTTCCATCCCTTGGATCATTTTTGTGGCCCTCCTCTGGACGTGCTCCAACAGGTCCATGTCCCTCCTGCACTGAGGACTCCCCATCTGGACGCAGCACTCCTGGTGGGGTCTCACCAGCGCAGAGCAGAGGGGCAGGATCACCTCCCTTGCCCTGCTGGCCATGCTGCTTTGGATGCAGCCCAGGATGCGGTTGGCTTTCTGGGCTGTGAGGGCACGCTGCTGGCTCATGTCCAGCTTGTCATCCACCAGTCCCCCCAAGTCCGTTTCGGCAGGACTCTGCTCAATGCTTACATCCCCCAGCTTGTATAGGTAGCGGGGGTTGCCAAGACCCAGGTGCAAGACCTTGCATTTTGCATTGTTGAAGCTCGTGAGGTTAGCCTGGGCCCACTGCTCCAGCCTGTCTATGTCAAGTCTGGTGACAGAGTTTAGGAGATAGGTTTGTTTGTGTTCTTTGTCAAGTGAATCTTGGTTTTACCAGATTTAGTTTTTAAAATTAGATGCCAAACAGGATAATGGAGCTTGTGGGAAGTTTAGAAGGAGATCTTTGAGACCATTTTTAATGCTAGCCACGGATGGATGATCCAGATATCAGCTTCAGAAAGGTTGCTTCCACATGAAGTAGATTTTAGGGATAAAGATCAACCTGATTTTTTTTTTTTTTTTAAATGAATGCTGAAGCTGAGGATGCAGTCTCAAATTAGTGCATTGAAAATGCAGTGCCGTAATCACAGGACTTGAACTGACTTCAGTGTTGATCTTTACTAAGCATCTTGTTTCTAAAAATAGTTGCTACAGATGCTTCATGTTTAAGGCCAAACTCATTATTGGTTACGAGTTGCTAAATAATGCTGCGCAGAACAACTTGCATCATCACTGTTCATTCCTTAATGCTTTGCAACTTGTATGTCAGTATATAAGTGATGACAGTCTAGTTTGCCAGATGTAGGATCTACTTTGTGTGCACCTACCAAACTTGTACAATTTATATACAAAAAAGCTAATAGGTTTGTCCCAGAAACCATTCTAATGTTCAAGTACATTACTGTGCTCAGCGGTGCTGTCTACCCATGAATACAGCATTTGCTGATGGCAGAGTGCTGATGGAATAAGAGACATATGGATTTTACACAACATTAATAAACAATGAAGGACGATTTTGCTGTGCTGTGGGTTTGTTGCTAAGTATTTTTTAATGTAGAGACACGGATGTAGAAATCAGATGAGCCCTTAGATTTTGGACTCTAAAAGTTGAAGGTGAACTTTCCTTCTAATACGATCTGCTGCTGAGTGTATTAGGTAATCATCTATTTTATTAGAGTGTGTCTAATCATGTATTAGTATCAGCACTTACGATCTTGGTCTGTAAGTAACAGGGAATTATGGTCCAGCTTACGCCTTCTCCATTCCAGGGCAGTATACACTTGTTTTGGAATTCACTGCTTAAAAATTCAATATACAAGAAAAAAACAACTGGAAAGCCTGCCCGCAAAAGCCCCTCAAGCATTTTATTTCAGAGTACAGCGCTGTGCCAGGCTGAGGAACAGCAGCAGCTTGTCCCTGATTTAGTGTCAGAGTCTGTCGATCTGTACACACTTGAGCTTGAACTGTTTGGTGCTAGACAGGAGGAAACAAGTGGAAGGCACTTATCTAGGCTGGAGAGCAAGATCACAGAAGTGCTAATTCCCTGACCCTCCCTTTCCCCTCCTGCCACAGAAATGTTTTGGCTGCAGCACAAAAGCTGGTGGCAAGCTGTAGAGGTGGAGGGTGGGTTGCAGGGGAGGTATGCTGTCTGCCTTGTGTCAGGCTTTCTGAAAGGGATGGATTTTTGCAAGATGGGCTCTCATTACTTAACCTTGACCTCTGAACAAATTAGCTGCCTTGACTGTTCCCAAAATATTTTTTTCAGTACTGAACCCGGTTGCAGACTGATGGGTATTGATGGCCTACCAAGAGCAGTGCTGCATATGCAGAACAAGTAGATGCTGTACAGGGTGTCAGTTCCTCTGTGCGTTTGCATCCATACAGGTGTGTTTTGTGATCTGATGGACTCTGCTGCAGCTGTTTCTTTCCAGGCTGCTTGGGACTGTAGCCATATGGCCCACCGACCTTCTGCAGAGCATGGACGTCCTCCAGTCTGTTCCCAGCGGTCTGTGGCTCTGCATGCCCTGCAGGTCCTGTGGAGTTGAGGCAGTTGCCACGGTTACTGTTGAGCTGGTTTGCTCTGGGCCAAATATTTTTATTTTTTTTTTTTCCCCCCCCAAAAAAAAAATTCCCACACCACTTTTTCCAAAACAGCCTACTCAGCATGCTGCTGAGGCTGCTACATAGCAGTGTGGACCTGATGATGTGATCAGGTACTGCTTATTCCTCAGTCACCTGTCAGGTAATGTTTGAAATTTTACTACTTGTTCCGCTGAATAAAATACCTCAGCCACAAGATTGCTGACTGTCTGACTCTAACTTCTGGAAGTAGACTTTTAACTTGGACAAAGACCTCACAAATGGTAGTTGTGTGTGAACTCATTTCTAAATGGATCAGAAGTGGAAAGAGACTGAAAGGGGTCTGAGAATTAGGGAAGAGGAGACCTTAAAAGAAAGCATGCCAGTAACAAGCGTAGCAAGGGATTTTTTTTTTTTTTTTTTTTTTCAGGAAAATGTGTATGACAGGCCAGATACATTGGCGTAAAGCGCAGAGAAGTTCATCAAATTGCGTTTAAAAAAAAAAAAAAAATAGAGTTATGTCTTTAGACACTTATTACCGGTGTCAAATCTCCACAGCATGAGCCAAGGAAGACTCTTGGGAGTAGAGACGCTGCTCAACAACCAGAGCAGGGCAAAGGATTGCTATGATCAGAGACCTGCAAAGGATATGGCATCATCGGTATAGCAAAGGCTTCTGGAATCATGTGGCAGCTATGGAAAGGTATTAGAAGAGTCCCAAGAGTAGAAAATAGGTAGCCCAAAATGGCCTGTAAAATGCATGCAGCTGTAAAACTACCTTTGTAAAATGCATGCTGCTGCTTTTAGAGAAAGAGTGGGCTTAAGTACCTGTGAGGGTGCCAAGCACCTGCCGTTGGTGGGGCCAGAGCCTTTTGTCTGTGCATGTGCTGCTTAAGCTCTGATGTTAGGTTCTGAAGACCCGAATCTAGTAGGAAATGTACCACCATTCAGCTACCTTCATCCTTTTAAAAGGTAAAATTTACACTACATCTCAAAGAGTCCAGGAAAATTATTTTTCAGACCACTGGAGCTTTGCTTAGTCTGAGTGTCATGGTTCGTTGTTTTGCCTTAAGTAGCAGCAATATTCAGGACGTCTAATTTAGACGCTTTACAACACAAATCGAAATCTTCCACCAGCTATTCCATATCAAGTTTTGTCCTTTCCCTCTCTGTTCAAGACTGAACTGGTCTCTTTGCTGGAGGAGTAGGTGTGATTGTTTTATGATGAAGCAAAGAAATAACCGATTGCTTACATCACCTTTCATAATTGTACTTCTTACAAACAGTATCTTCCAACTGTTGTGGCTACAAAGACTCTTCTGCCTTTAGGCAAATTGCTTTACATAGTCAGTGCTTGATTGTCCAGGGTAACCAGGGTGGGGAATGGAGAGGGGATGAAAGAGAACATGGAAAAACTGTGCATTTAAAAAAAAACAAAAAAAAAAACCAAAAAAAAACAATTGTAAACTTCTACAATTCATGCACTGAGCAAACAGCTGAAGTGGAGAGAGGGGGGACTGTTGACCTACCCTTTTCTCCTGCTCAGGTATGTCACACAAACTCACCTGTGTTGCTTTTGGACTTGAGTCTAGGCTGGGTGTGCCTGTACTTGCAGCATAATTAAACTACAGCATGGATGATCTGTCCCTAGATGCATGGGAGCTGGATACACTGAGCTTTGTTACAGGACTGTCTCCTGCACTGACTTGTACCCCTGTCCTCTGGCAGGGCAGAAGGGGGTCTGCCCCGTTGTTCTCAGGGCTTTGCCTTAGCTGATCTAAACTGTGCTACACAACTAAATGCCTGAAACAAAAATAGCCCTGTTTAAATGAGGAAAATATGTATTTCATGGCACGTCTGCCTTCTGTTAAAAGGCATAGTGAATGCTTCTAAGCAGGCGTCGTAGCTAAACGAAAAGATGTTCTGCTTGAAATAGAACTTAATTTCACCAGTGTTGTGAAAGTTAGGGTTGTCACATGACTTAACTAATTCTCTGATGATCCGTGCCTTGCAAAAGCTGGCTGAACTCCTGTTTGCATTCTTGTGGCTCTCCTGTTGGATTAGGGCACGTCCATCTACTTGAAAAGGCCCCAGATCCAACCAAAAAACCCACAGGTAGTTTTTGTACTGCATACTGCTTATGTCATCTGTGTGAAGCAGTTCTCTGGGAGTAAAGGAAATGCTCCTGACAAAATATGCTAACCCATCTCTAACCTGATTCAGTCTGAGTTATGGTCACCTTGTCTCTTGTCACCACAGGTGATAAAGCAGCGGCAATATCAATCCATTCTTCCAGCAGCCTTGTGGCTTGCTTGTAGTGTAAGAAGTCTAAGTTCTCATTTTTCCCTTCCCTTTTTATTTCCCTTCCCTCCATCTAACTCCAGAAACTTCTATTTGACAGCACGAATTGAGTAGGTTAGACGTGGCCATCCATCTATGTCACTGCGACTTTTGGCTGCCTGTCGTAAAACATTGGCAGTTTCTTTTGCTGCCCCCCAGCGTGACACGTGGAATTACCTGAGTCAAGATTTCCAGAAGCTAATAACGTTGGAGAAGAGGGAATAAAATCTTGATTGTATGCAGTCCATACAGCAGCAGTATGACTGCATTTCAAAGGTAGAATAAATTTAGCACGTTAAAGATCTTCTTGGAACGAGGAATCCTTTGGGCAGAGGTGCACACTGAAACAAATAAAATCTTCTTTGAAGTGATAAATGTTTAATTCTGGGGAGCATGGTATCTATTCTAGGAACCAGTTCAGCACAGTGTCTTAAACTATTTTCAGGGAACACACAGATCATAGACCCAGAAGGCATCTTGTATCATCTTGTATCATCTTGTATCTAGACTGTTGATAGCTTAATTAATTCAGTGTAATAGGGTTCTGTATGTGGAGCACATCTAGCACAAAAGGCAGCATTCCTTCAAAGAGGCATCACGGCAAGTGTCTAAATGGTCAGTTTGTGCAGTAGGTCCTAGTATACAGGTGACACAACTTTTGGACAGGGAACGGTTGTGCTGCTAACAACAGGATCACACACCGCAGTCCCGTGTGTTGGACTTCCTGAATGCAGACGGTGGCACAATGAATGCCTAATGAAAATCCTTGTACTGTCTTAATAGGATTACTTTCTAGGAGATAGAATTGGGAAGGATCTCCTAGGTTACAGAGCTTGCTTTCTTATTTGCAGATGAGCTCTTTGCATGATATAATTTTTTAATAGATCAACTCAGTTACAATGTTTCCTTCTAAATTGTTTCATGGGTGTAAGTATACCTTTTAAGCCTGTAAGGCACTAGGCTTTCTCTCACTTCTAGACAAAAGACCTGTGCGTGCTTGGGATGGTCTTGCTTGGACTTTCACTCTGGAGTGAAGTTTAAATGCCCTGTAAATGCATTTTATCGTCTGTCCTTACTCTTGAGCATCAGCAGGGTCAAGTGATGACCACAATAGCGGGGCAGAATTACCAAGGCACTGATTCTGCTGCAGATCACTTATTACCTTACAACAGAATCGGCTTTTTGATTAGGTCTCTGCAGACTGCAGGAAAAATGTGCTCACTAATATTTCATAGAATTAATTTAGCACTACTTGGAAAAGATGTGGTGTTAGCTGCTCAAGTTCCTTACTGATTTTGGTACTTGAATGATATTTTCTCTAAAGTATATATATAAATTAACTCTAGTGTAGTTACAAATGATTTGTTCTGCTTTAGGTGACTGATATATAACATTTTGACACACATTAAACACAAGGAGTGCCTTCAGCTTTTATGACTGGTTGCTTTCCATTCTGAAAGATAATACCTGAAGCACGTATTGCGCTTCATGTCAGAAAAGAAGTCCAGATTTCTGAAATAAATTCTTGCCTTCTCTCGTGATGCCTGCAGTGGAAGCTTCGAGGACTACTTCTGTAAAATAAAACACCTAAACTGCCTCTCTCCTTTGCCTTTCTTTTCAGCTGATCTCTGAACACATCTTCCTGTTCATTTCTTTTACATTCCTGTCCGATTTCCATTTAAAACATTTATCTAAGTCCCACATTTTTAGCTCTCACTTCGAGTTAGTAGTTTGCAGGGCCTTCAATGTAACAAGTGGAAGGAGGCAGGGCTGCATGCCAAAATACCTTTCTGGGAGCTGACAGTCAGAAGGAACGGTGGAATCACACAGTGGTCCCGCCGCACAGTCTTTGCTCCCTTCTCCTAGTGTCTGTTGTCTTCAGTGGGATGGTCACAGCAGATTGCTCCACTCCCTGGACCTGAAGCAGTTTAGCAAATTCGTTTTAAAGATTCCTCAGGCAGTGCTCTATCTTTGGCAGTCTGGGGACGTGCCCAAGGAGCTAACCGTTGTCTCTGGCCCCTGGGGAAAGGGAGTGCTGGCTTTGGAGCATGTCAGAACTCCTGCTGCTCTTGACATTGGTGGACCAGGGCCAAAATACATCAAATGCAAGTCCCCAGCTTGCCTGCTGCTCAAAATTAGTATCTGGGAGGAGGCAGAGGCAGGCATAGCAGTCATTGCAGTGCAGAGTACACTGCTACACCATTACCTGAAGGAATGACTTGCTGCAGACTACAGAAGGCTCTCCAGATCACTTGCCAACCAAATTTCTGCAACGAGAAGATGCTCCTGGATTCTTCAGAGCGTGACAGCACTTGTTTTCGTGCCACTGGATAAAACATTTTCCCCCACAGAAGACAAGCTTCTTGTCTCCCATGTCAAATCTGTCACGACCTAATACTTTTGACTAAAGAAATATTGGCACTAGAAAACTGTTCGAACCAATAAAGCTTTAATTGAATAGTCAGACAAAAATAATAGAATTTTAGTATTCTGTATGATTTCTGCGGTGGAAGTCAATTTACACACAACTTCTCAGTGTGGGAAAAATGAGTACTGGAGACTAGCAGATGATTTTTGCAGGACTGCTGTAGCCGAGGTAAGAGGGCCATTTAGAGCCCTCATTATCTTCACATGCTCTTTCCTTGTGTTCTCTCAAGCATTCTGATGGAGTAATTAATCCTCGAAGTGCCCCAAGAGGCAAACCTGCTTAATTGGACTGCTGTTTAGCCAAAGTCCCCAGAGCACAAAAGACCTGATGTTGATCCTGTTTGGTTGAAATATTTTCTTAAACTCTGTTGCTTGGGTCTTTGTCACTCCACTCTTAAAAGAAAGCAGTCAGTCTGTCGAATTTGACCTCGCATTGTCCTGGGTTGTCAGGGGTCATGCTAGGAGAGTATGACACCACTGTGGTCTGACTGAAGGAGAAAACTGCTGCTACTGAATCTCAGGGCTCCTCTGAAGTGCTAGGTGTGTGCTTAGGAACTTCAGCTAGTTCTGTAGGAGTTTTATTCCCTTCTGAAAGGGAGACAGATCTGTACACAGGCTAGAAAAGCAGTTCCAGGTAAAGCCTTATTTGTGTGGAAATACAAGGATAAGGTGTGGTAATCTTCAATTGTAGAAAATGCCCCGCATGTTGCTCTCGTGTTGTCTAGCTGCAGAGCTCGGGGCACATTCACGCTTTGCTTCCTTGTAGTGCAGCTTGCTCTTACAAGCACTTTTTTTCGTACATGAGAATTCCTCTCTCCAGCTTCTCAGGCTCACCATTACCCTCTGTGTGGTGCAACAACACAATATGGGCTTGGCTGACCTCTCTCTACTGCGTTCTTCCCATGTGCAGAATTATGTTCAAGTAGCAGAGAAGAAGTCAACTGGGCTTCCATTATTCAGAGGTGGAGACAGGCCTGCTACTGTGGATAGGGCAGTGGTAGGGATATCCTGTGATAACTGTGTGGAAATTCATTCCACTGGGGTCATCCTCAAAGCACCACCATTTAGAAAGCTCTTGATGGCTTAACTTACTGCGTGGCTCAAGGATGACTGTGTAACAGTGATTTGGAATACAACATCTATTTGCTAATACCAGACTATTTCTGCCTTGTGTGAAACTGGATGAGAACAAAAAACATGACGTGTCCTCCCTATCTGCTTTGGAATGTTTTGTTTAACAGAAGTGACAACCTTGCATAGACTTAGCACATCCTATTTTTATATCAAGAACACAAGGCATTTGCCTTGGAGACTGCACTTGATTTTTAACAAATGTTTTGCTGATACCGGATCCATGTCATGCGTATGGTTAGAAAGTGCTGAATGCTTCTCTCTGCTCAGTGTATGTTGTGATCAATGGCTCTTCTTCATTTAACAATTTCACACTTTAGTGATTCCTTTAGACTTCTGTAGAGATGCACAAATTAGATAACAATTCCTTAATCAGCATGTTATGGATATTTTTGGGTAAGTTGAGGTAGTTTTGACAGTTGAGTTATGAAAATAGTAAAATACCAATGTTGGTGCTCAAGAAGGTTAAATGACATCTAAACCTTACTGTGACTGGATGTCAGTTCCTTCTCTGTGCTTACCAATGACACTGCAGTTGCAGAGTGCAAGATTCTTTATTTTCTCTGTATAACGAGCAGAGTTTTCTTTATTTTAATTTTTTAAACTCAAGGCTGAGCAGAATACCTGATGTACTGTGTTATTACAGGCAGTTCCTTTTGTGGAAGCAAAGAGGCATTTTGGCATCCTCAAATATTTTTGTTATAATCATCTTCTCACCAATTGATTTTAGTTGGTGTTGTGATAAAGATGATAGATAGATACAGCCATTGTAACAGAGGATTGACTTTTATTATCAGAGTTATGGGCACCATGAGTTGCAGACTTCTTAAAATTCAGAATCTTAAAGCATTTAGTCTTGTGTTTCTTATGGTGCTTGTCTTTCATAATTTAGTAGCTATGGCGTGAATCCCAGATAACCTGCTGCTCCATGTTGTGTCTTGCCCACACCTCCACCTCCACCTGCTGGCTACATCCCTGCCTTAACTGCCTGTGGCTCTAGGGTGATTTACCAACTTAGAACTCATACCACAAGGGCACATCTGCCTTGAGAACTGCTCTGAAATTTAAGTGCTTGAGAGGATGGTGTGGTTGGGAACTCTTTTGGGAACCCTTGTCCTAGAAAGTGAAAACGTTGTAGTTGTTGATAGGGCTGTGAGAAGATGGAGATTTTCCTGCTGCAGGGTCAGCAAGTTCTATGCTGAATACTCCTTGCTCCTCTAGAGCTTGCTTCTGTACATCTCCGTAGTAAGCAGTGTAAGTTTGCCCCTGGCCAAACTGTTGGCTAGTCAGGACCAGGAGAAAATGGGGACCTGGGTGGATCTGGAGAGGTAGAAGTAAGGCAGAGATGGCGGAATGGATGTAGAAAGCCTGTGGCAGGCTGTCTGCCTGCCTTTGTTTTTCCATGTTGTTTCTTTCCCTACTGAGGACTTCTAGCCCAGGTATGTGGGCAAATGTCTCCTTGCCTAAACTCTGTTGGCTTGCTTCTGGCAGCAGGACTGTGATCTGCAGAAGGTGCTAAATTGATTAGAAAGAGTAATGTTTTTCAGTAACCTGCTTTCTTCTTGTGCCCCCAAATCCCTGATCCTCCTTTTCCTCTTCTTTCTCTTTGTTTGGCTTTAAAGACTCAAAGAAATGTTCACGTTGTAGGTGTAGAGGAAGAGGGAACATCTGAAGTCAGAGATTGTAGGAACAATGAGATTGACAGTGGTTATGTTTTAAGTTTGCTTCTCTTGCTCTAGAGATCGGTTTGGGGACAAGTGGGTACTGGAATTTTGTATTTTAAGAAAACTTGTTTGAATGAAGTTTAAAACAATGCCAATATTGGAAGAATCTACAGTAACAGTGGAAACAGGTTTGAGGGAAAAGTAGTATGATCACAGTCAACAACTGCTGGCATTTCTATGATTAAACGAGGATGTCTGTACATGTGACTAGGGAGGCTTGGTGTGCCCAAATGGTTCTAAAGAATATGGTAACTGCTTGTGCAGAGGGTCTGGGCAAGTGTCTTCAGGGACACTTGTGCAGTTGTCACCTTGCTCTAAGCTTACCACTAATGGGTGAAATGGCCTCCTTGGACTTTTCTGGGCTGACAGATGTTCAGTGAGATAAATTGTTGCTGGCATTTCATGTAACAGAAAAATGTCAGGTCCAAATGTCTGAGGTACAGGCTATAGTAAAAACAGAACAGTGGACAGTTATGAGCTGATTTTCTGCACTCTGTGCCTCTGAGAGGAATGTTATGAGGCAAATTTTTTAATAGAAGCAATTTTCCACTCGCTGAGCCCAGCTTAACACTTGTTTAATTTTAGTACTCCAGCTATGGTACAAACAGTTAGTGTTAGAAAGTGGTGGTCCTTCAACATTAGTCTCTGAGTGACCTATTCACTGTCGTGTTACAGTACTGGCTTTTATTCCAGACTATCACAATTTTCTTATCCTTTCAACTTTTTTTTAACCTTTGTAAGAAGGCAAAACCTGAACTGTACATGTAATTATTTCCACTGTGCTGAACAGACATGTACTTCTGAAATGCTGCAGCAGACTGCCTTGCTATGCCTTGAAAAAGCAGCTTTTTTTCCTTTCTGATTTTCGCAGCTGCGGTGTTCAGGCATAAAAGCAGTGAAGCTAGAATGTGTCTGACTGTCCTCCTACGCTGGCTTGTCTTTCATGGTGACTCCGACCTGTATGATTGTTTCTTTTAGCAGTCATCTGGGTTTCTGCTTTCCTGCTTTGCAAGTGGTCAGTTAGCAAATCGATGTAAGGAAAGCTGCATTAAAACCTTGTCTGGGAATTTCTTGCCCCCAAAGACAAGGTACACAGACTAGGCAAAACAGGGGAAGCCACCCATGCGTTAACAAAGACTAGCTTGCGGTGTGATTGGCTTACAGCTGTTCTGCTACTGCAGTGGAGTCTTTGCTTGCTGTCGGGTATGGGGAAGGCAAGCAGTGTGTGTGTGTGTGTGTGTGTTATATGAAGGGAATTAATCTATGCAAATATATTCCCACTTGGCATTACTCTGTCTTAGTGTTTGAGACACTGCAGGAAATGAGGAACAGAGTGAATGCTGTAGGAAAAGGGGCGTGATCTCCTCTCCTAATTCAAAATCCTCCGCACTTGCATACTGTAATGCTCAGTACAGAGCAGCAGTGATGCTAAACTTGACTACTGGTCACTGCACTTTGGTGCAACAGTCCTGCCAGCAGGCTGGTTGGTGACAGTGGGGCTTGGAGCAGCCCTGGGCCTTGTTGCTAGTTTTCAGGTACGCCTGTCTGACACCTGTACCATGCAGGCTGCCCATCAGGGCAGAGCCTGCAGCCCATCTCATCTTCCCACCCCACCAGGAGCAGGGCACTGGGGGCACTGGGACAGACCCAACCTCAGCACCTGGGAATGGGCCAAGGCTGGGCCAGGATGGGACGAGGGCCTACAGTGGGGCAGGGCTGTGGGGAGGTGGAGCCCGGCTGTGCTGCAGCCTCACTGGGCAGGGACTGGTCACCCTGGACTGATGTGGAGGCCTGGGCCTGGGGGTGGGCAGGGACAGGCAGGGCTGGTAGTGCCCTGGGGCCCTGCAGTATGCTGAGTTTGGCTTCTGGGACTGGCTTGCTTGTGAGTGTGGCATGCTTCAGGGTACTTCAGGCATGCTTCTTATTAAAGACTTTACTTCTGGGTGTTTCTTAGGCTGTTGGGGACAAGTGTCACAAGTTTGGCCTTGTGGGAAGATCTCTAGGTCTGGAAGAGGCTTTGATATGTGAGTGTGAGGTGTTCTGGCCTGCGTGTCGGAGACAAAGAGTTTTGAAGGTGCTTGTACAGACTTGGCTGTTTCATCACAGACAGAGTGGCCATGTCACCCCGATGGAAAGTGCCATCATTTACTTTTAATGTGGAGACTCGTTGTTGATGTGCATTTGTTCAACAATGAAACCCATTTGAATGTCAATTTCTGGAACAGTATTTCTTATCTTAATTTGCTCCTATCACAGCCATTTGGTATGTTGAGAGATTCGGCTCCCAACAGGCTGCCAGCACTGAGGGTGAAATAACCACACAGGTCAGAGTGGGGAAAGGAGAGGAGGGAAAGGGGAGCAGGCAAAACCCACGGGCCTGGAGCGTGAGGTGGGGGCTGTGAGCCCTGATCACAGTCCTGCAAGTGGCTGAGTGCTGGGCAAAGGTGTTAAAGGAGGAGAGGTGGTAAGAGCCCAAGTGCTGTTCTGGATCCAGTGTTCCTCCAAAAGTCAGCCGTGCAGCCCCCTGCTATCATTTTCTCCTGAAGAGCAGTGACAGGTAACACACACAATAAAAGGTAGTATAGAAACTGCTGACTCCTCCAGCTGCATCTTCCTACCATCCAGTGTACAAACAGACCTGTGAAGATTTATGCAAAGATTCATGTAGGTGAGGGAAGAAGAATTGGATAGTCGTTTCTTTGCAGCAGTGTAAGCCAGTCTTGGCTTCTGCTGTGTTTCCTTAAAGAAAACCATCAACAGGCTAATGGCAGCTTTGAAAACAGGAACTCACCCTGCACCATCCTATTCATCTCCAAAGAGATGAGGATCTCCAATCCTAATGGTTCATTTAACTACCCGTATTAAACACACATCTCAAGAAAAAATGTATGCAATTAAACAGGAAGAAGCCTGGAAATATAACTGTGAGGCTGAGCAATCGAGGACAGTCAAGCATCTTCAAGGCAGGTTTTAAAACTGAGGTTAGCTTTAGTGCAACTCTTACCAGTAGTATTTTATTCTTCCTGTTTCCTGAGTAAATATTTACATTGCTTTAATTCTGAAGCACAGTCAGTCTCAAAGTGCTCAAAGGTTAATGAACAAAGCGTCAGAACTGAGGGCTAGCTAAGTATTTCATCGATGTCAGAGATGGAAACGATCACATTATGACTTGCCTGATGTCACACAGATACTTGTCGGTAAGATCTGACTGTAAGGGTGATAGTCTCATTCATCTTGTTTAACTGGAAGATAACCTTTATTCACTATCTGTAATTCCTGTTTCCAAAACGTGGAGCTCTTCACTCTGCCAGAACAAACTTACCTGTGGATAGTAAACTTCTGCAAGCCCTTGACAGCAGTCTTGTGGTGTACGAATGAGTTTGGTGTTCCACTGGACCTTTCTTCTGTATACAAGGCAGCCTTGCCTATAAAACACACCCAGTTGCGAGCAGGTGGGCTAAGCAGGGTCGCTAGTCCCAGAGCACTTGTAAGCAGCGTGGATTACTGTGTGCCTAGGCACTTCACTCACGTATGCTGTTGCTAGGACTGCTGGTGTTTTATTCCCATCATTTTTTGCAGCAGTAAACTGAGTGGCTCTGTATTTCCCAGTGAACTGTGGGAACTCGTCTGTCCTTGGGGTGCGTTTTGAGGGGAAAGGGAGGAAGATGTTGTGGGAAAGCATCAAATGACTGGAGTTGCTTTAGGGCTCCAGTCAAAGGGCTATAATTATCAAAAGGTGGAAGAGCAGCAGCCCACAAGTAAGCAGCACTTGGGTTTTTGCCTGCAGTTCCAGGGTGGCTGGGAGTGAAGAACCAGGGTGCACAGTGGCCTTCTTGTGCTGTAGGAGCTCCCTAGGAGCAACGCGTGAGCCAAAGCCGGCTTGGTAAGCATTAAAAGAAAGCTAGAATCGTTTTGTA
This sequence comes from Alectura lathami, assembly GCA_013399715.1. Taxonomy (NCBI): domain Eukaryota; kingdom Metazoa; phylum Chordata; class Aves; order Galliformes; family Megapodiidae; genus Alectura; species Alectura lathami. The sequence continues at coordinate 538,335 of VXAV01013316.1, read as the reverse complement.
CAGAAAAAAAAGTCAGATAAGTAAGATACCATTGCTTTGGCTGCTAGGCCAGTGTGAGATTGCTTTGATGTAAAACTTTGGCCCAGTGCTCAAAACAACTCTGTCACCTGAGCCAGATTGCCAGGTTGAACATGTATGTAACAAAGCTATCAAGCTGTGTGTACCAAGGGATGAGTAATTGTAAACTGCACCTCTAATTTACCCCCACTTGTTCCTCTGTACAGATTGAATCTGACTTGTAGACTGGAGGCTCAAAGAGCTATTGTTTCTCCTTTGGCCATATCTGAAGTATTTAAGGATTTATCACACGAATATTCACTATTTGAGTGTATATCCTGGACTCTCTTTAAACTATAAAAACTAGTTCCCCTTCATTTGTTAAGTACCACAACATGGAGAGGCTTAGAAATTAACCTGCTTTCCTAACTGTCTTTGCATAAGTAGTTACCCAGAGCTGCTTCTGAAACCACAGCAGGAAATGAGTTCTGGCTTGCATAGAAACAGGGTGAAACTGATGTCCCAATTTTTCTAATTAAATACATAATTGTTTAATCCCTTTGGATTGGAAAATGGTGTTGCAAGTTCGCAGATTTCAGTTTTGAATATTTTTGTGTTACAAAGCATTTTATGTCTTGGCTTGGCTTTATTCAGCAGTAGATGCCAAAGGCATTATATGGAGGATCTTCAGCATTTTTAAGGTGGAGTACAGGTGTGAGTTCTCCTGGCAGAGCTGATCTCCTGCTTGCGGATGTAGGTAATGGGGTTTTTGAACAAAGGAGTATTGGATCCATTTCATTTTAGCAAGTGACGATGGTTTAACTCTGTATTCCACAGGAGAGGTAGGCTCCTTCCTTTTCATACAATGCTCCCTGGATGCTGTATTCTGCCGTGCCAAAATGCCCAGGCGATGGCTGCTGCACCCTTTTTGTGTTCGGTACATTTTATTCTGTGAGCACTTATGGAAGGTAGCACTGCTTATTATGAGTGTAGGATTTATTAGGGTCCTGATTCCTGTTCTGGGCACCATCTGTGCAGAAGTGGGCCCTTTGTGCTTTATGTAGGCTGCCTGCCTGTGGGAGGAGTGTGGGCGCAGCATCCTTTCCTCGTTCCTTCTGCAAGCCACAAAGATGGGTTTGAGGGGCTTGCTCCATCCTCAGTGTGTTTGGAAGAATTTGAGGGGGATTGGAAGTAGCAGTTCTGCAGCTTTGGGCTATAATGAGAAAGAAGGGTCCTCAAAGTGTATCCACATGTAGCTACACAACAAGCATCTCAACATCTCTCCTTATTGTTAGAAAATAGCCCTCCCTCCCCCAGCCCTCTGTGCTGTGTTTGGGCCAGCAGATGGGAACACCCAAGCCATCAAAGCCCTCTGTCTGACATGAGTCAGACACCTCTTAAGCTGTTGTTCTGACACTTGAGTTCAGTAAACAGGTGTGGGGTGGGGAGGAGCAAGGTTGCTGCTGTTCCTGGGGAAGCTGCAATGTCTTACCATGTGCTTATTTTTGAAACACCCTGAAATGTGCTGGCCATCTGAATGACTGAGAGGGCTGGTGTGGAGTGAAGGCTGATGGGATGGAGCCGATCATCCCACCTGTGCTGGCTGGTGTCACCCTGTGCCAGCTGGCTGGTGTCACCCTGTGCTCCTCTGAGCAAGGCTGAGGATGGGCTTGCTGGAGCAAAGCTTGCCTTTGGATGCTGCGTATGCGTGGAGCCCAGCTCCCCTTGGTTGGAGGAAAAGATCTGTCCAGGAAATTGGGTTCAGGCCAACTGCTGTATGAGAAGCTTCTTGTGCTGCTCCCGCATTCTGCCATTCCCACCATTCCCACTCTCCCTGACCAGCTCCTGCAAAATCACTTGTGTTTCTTTAGCATTCAAGCATGCCAGACTGTGCATTCAAACTTTTAATTTGAAACTGGGTATTCTATTATTAGCTGTACCCTGAAGTGGTTTTCAAAATCCACCTGTCACTTTAATTATGCTGACTCTTCCCTTGTTTTTTTTCCGTTGTTCATTGATAAGAGAAAATATTACAGAAATGTGCATTGCTTGCAGCTTGTGGCTAATGTGGCACACTAACATATTTTAGAATGCATAAAAAGGGAGATCATGAGTTTTAAAGAAATCTAGTAATGCAGATTGGACAAAGAGATTGTGTATAATCATGATGCTGCATGGGGAGTCCTCTGAAGCTCAGCCTTTTAATTTGGAAAGGAAAGAGCTCTTTGGGCTGCCTGAACACCGGCTGTCCATTACCAGTTTTCAGAAGATCCTCTTTCACTGTGGAAGGTCTTCTGGGCTGGTGCTACATGATGCTTAAAAGCTGAGCAGGAACAGGTTATCTTTATGGGCATAAATATTTTTTCCAAGCTCAAAACAGGTTGCTGAATGTGTTCAAACACAAATCCTTAAAGCTGTTACCAGTTTGGATTGTTACTAGGACAGGGTGGTTGTATTTCAGGGGCACTGAGTGTATTTGTTTCCATTTTTAAGCTAAAATGGTAAGCTACAAGAGCTTGGCAGAAAACCCATGCATGTGCACTGGTGTGCATATGACTTCTGCCATGCTAACTTATATATAACACTGGTTTGAAATTGGCTGTAGTGATAACTACAATTCAGCTGCCTATTTGTACAAAACTTACAGACCCCATGAGTACCTTCACTGAAGGGAAGATATTAGATGGTAGTGAATCCACATAGGTAAGATGCTATACCTCTAGAAATGGAAGAGCTTTTTTGGGGCACCTAGGAATCAAGACATGACTCACAGGAAGCCCATGTTTCCTTAGCTCCATTGCTTCCTCACCTGTGTCCTTGTTTTCACTCTGTGTAAGAGCAGACGTAAGGAATCCAGTCACAAATGTGGTACATAGCCTTCTTGTGAGTAGCTCCGATGTTGGTGTCTGACAGACCAGACATAAATCTGCTACTTTGAGACTGGCAATTTATCATACTGCCATCTTTGCCATCTTTTTTTTTTTTTTCTGATGGGAGAGTGTTCACCTTACAGTGAACATTGTCTTTAAGAAAATTACCTGTTGGCAGCAACTCAGACTTTGATGTGAAACTTTTATTCAAGCTACTTTTGTCATCACCTGCATCTACTTTGCTAATGTGCCATTTCATTGGCAAATGGATTCGTTGCTCTTCATGTGCCACGGTGAAGAAAACAAACAAAGGAAAAAACCACGCCATCCAAAAGTAGCCCCAAGCCCTGGTGGTCTTATATGTTGCCCTGGGAGCTAGGTGAGCGCTTTTGTTCCATCTACAAGTAGCCCTGTAGAAATCAGCTGTTTCAGGATGCATTGGATGTAGTTTGTACTGAAAACTCTTTTGAACTCTTTTGGCAACTGAAATCTTTTACAGCGGGAAACAGCAGAAATATGAGAGAGGAACAATGTGGAGCTCCCTCTCTTATCTTTTTTTCCCAGAGAGGGAAAGGGAGTGTCTGACTTTGATCTTGCTCCCTTCCTTCCACCTGGTTCTGCGTGCTTGTTCATGCAGTTTCATGTCTGAAGACTTGATTATCGTCTCTGGTGTCCCTGGAATATCTCCCATCTGAGAAAATCTGTAGGTGGGAATAGAAGTGGGCCTGTGAGAATCTGGAGGAGCAGAGACTGCAGGAGTCTTCCTCACGAACGTGTTTGTCCCCGGGCTGATCTTTACAAGGGCCTCCAATCTCAGACTTTGGATAGCTTTAAGAGAAGTAGCCACTTAAAAACATCTTGGTTGTTTTAAGTTGTTTAACACAATATTACAGTTTGAATTCGAAGTTCCTTTGAACTGGCTGCTCTCTGTTAAACACAGACTAACACAGAGCTGGGCTAGGTGCTTCAAATTGTTAGATGCACAAGAGTGCTTCTGGGTTCTTTTTGATGGCATTGCTTCTGTGCCTTGACTGTGCAGTCTGACTTGAAGGGATTTCTGTTTGCAGAAAGCGTGTGATTAATTATGGCTATGGTAGTCTCTTTCTATAATCATTTTGTCCCTCGAATGGAAATAAGCTGCTGCAGGTTATTTGGTTTATGTGCAGGTGTTTTGCAGGCTTAGCTCATCTGAGAAGGAGCTCTACTGGAAGACTTTATTTTGAATTCGTTGGAGTTGGTTCCTTACCTATGCCCTATGGGATAATGACTTTCTTATACATACTTCACTGCCACACAAAGTCTCTGGATTAAAATGTGTATGCTAAATACAGTGTCACTGAGAACATTGCTGTTCTTGGAAGTTGTGTTTTAAATTGTGATGTTTACCTGTTCAAAATATTCTCCTGCACTTCCAATCACATCTTTGGTTTCAAAGGTGAAGTTACTTTAAAAGAATGTGAAACAGTCAACCTTCTTGAGGTGTGCTAATGCAAAAACACTGAATTCTGTTCTAAGAAGTGGAGCAGAAGGGATGCTGTGGTTACTTCCTTTTCTTGGTGTCTGGATGTGGAAAACCATTTTCTACAGAAAAGACCATGGCACTACATTGAGCAAATTGGTTAAAATCTGTCCAAATTAAATGTTTAACTTGAGTGAGGCAGCTAAGATTTTTTTTTCTTCCTTTCCTTTCCTTTCCTTTCCTTTCCTTTCCTTTCCTTTCCTTTCCTTTCCTTTCCTTTCCTTTCCTTTCCTTTCCTTTCCTTTCCTTTCCTTTCC
>VXAV01013316.1:517227-533559 GCA_013399715.1 Alectura lathami | reverse complement strand
CCCTTCTTTTTCTCTCTTTTCTCTTTTTTCTCTCTTTTCTCTTTTTTCTCTTTTTTCTCTTTTCTCTTTTCTCTTTTCTCTTTTCTCTTTTCTCTTTTTTTTTTAATTGGCATGGAAATTAACATTTGTTGGGTGGTCGAAGTAGGCAGCTGGTAGTGCCCATCTTCAGAACTTTATGTGTTTCTTTTGAGCTGGTAGTAAAAAAGTTGTCTTAAAATACAGCAAAACAGATGGAAAAACTAAATGATATTCATTGTGATTTGTAACATGTCTCTTTTGGGTAAGCAGTGTGAGCCAGTCTTTGAGACAGTCTGTCCTTAGTTTCATGTCCTGACTCAACCTTTACTAAGGTACAGTGGTTAACTTTATCAAGATCTGAAGAAGGGTGCTGGCTCCAGCTCTCCTGGACTAGGGTAGTGCTGTATGCTGTCGTCAGGATCAGAATTAGCAACAGTGAACTTCAGTTTCTCCCATAACAGGAAGATACGGGTCTTCCGTGCTGGCGTATGAGAGGTATATGAGTAAGGTCCATCTGCCCTGAGACAGATCTCTATGCTATAATTGCTTGACACTCCCTTTGTAGTCTCCTGCTCTTTGCTGTAGAGGGATGGTAGACATCTAAACCCAAGTGAGAGAAATCCAAGCTTGTGAGTCCTGGGTGTTGGTAGAAAAAAAAACAACAAACAAAAAAACCTGCCATTTTTGTATCTTTGCTTTAAAATGTTTCCCAACACAGATCATTTTGAGCAGATGAAGGTCTCATTCTGGGAGATGGCTGCTCTGAGTTAGGTATGACTGTTTGCATACAAAGTGGCTTCACTTGTGTTCTGCCTGTCCCATGATCAGTCTGTTTGTTTGAAAGCAGGGAGTATGACGGAAGGAAAGGCTAACCTCCAAGTGCTTCTAATGTGGAAGGAAAAGGAAACACACAGGGATGAGATTTGAGGTTTAAATCCAGGTAGATTGTTTGAATGGTTCCTTGAAAGTCTGCCAGAGGCTAGGAACTAGCCAGTGCTGTCCAGAAGGATGAAACCCATGCTGTTGCAGCCTTACCTGATGCCACACAAGCTGGTCTGTCTCTTTGCTGTAAATAGCTTGTATTGGCTGAGTCTAAGACATTGAAGCGTTGAGCCCGTATTACACAAATTATGAGATAATTTAGAAAAACAAAGTTGATCTGCCTCCTGGCTCTTTAATTTCTCTAGCCAGTAGCTCCTGAATTATGCCAGCAATTGCAAACTTACCATGATTAAAATGACTTTGGCAGCTGTTGCAGGAGCTGTTGCCAGATTGAGCGACTAATATTAGAGCCCCACTGTGACAGGCACTTACTTACAAACACAGATGAGAAATAATCCTTCCTGAAAAATGTGGTGCTGAGGGGTCTCCTGATGGTGAGTAGAGCTGGTAAAGGGTCCACCCAAAAGCTGTTGGAAGTTTAAAGCTCTCATTGAGGTGGCTGGCCTCAAAGTAGCATGCTGAAGATGGAGGACATTTTGGACCCCAAAAAGGTTCTGGGTGGTTGAAGGTTTAAACAATAATATTTTGCTTGTGAAAACAAAGGCTGCTTTCTAGAAGGACACTTCAAGAACTTGCCTTTCATGAGCTCACAGAGGCTGGGGCACCAGCTCACTGAACGCCCTGTCAAGACTTGTAGTAATGTTTCTAGTTTGCCTGTAAAGGGAGACTTTCAGTTACTGTAAAAATAACTGTTAAAATGCAGTAAGAAATAACATCAACCAACTGCTGATTACTGTATTTTTGTGACACTATTCCATATGTTCTAAGACCTGAAAGACATATTTGAACTTCTGTCCTCTTCTCGTGGTGACTTACAGAGAACTGGGCTCAAACTGTTTAAACCCTAAGCAAATTTAAGCCACTTCAGCTAGATGCAGTCCTAAAGCAGAGGGCACATCTTGTGCTCAGCCAGTATACGGCCAGGAGCAGTGCACATCAGCATTACCCGGGCTCTTAATGGCCTTGGGAGCAAGATGTGCTGGCGTTGTGACAGTCAGTATAATACCCTGTGTAGGTGGGACTGAAGACTGTGGATGTAGATACGTGAGCCTCTGAGTAGGCAAAGTTTGCATAAAATATAATTAAAAACCCCTTCACTTTCATCTGTGCTAAGCAAACATGAATTGTTTGGTTGGCTCTGTTTGAGGTGTTGGTCTGTTGTACTAGAGACTAAAAAAGCTGCTCTGAGACTCCTGGCGTAGAGGTTCAGCTGCTTTTATTTGGGAGAACAGATAGTCCACAACATATCTTGGTTGGGCACTATAGAAATACCAGCCTCCTTACTTGGTGCTTCATTTCAGGGCAGCTCTGTGGAGCCCCAGGGCTGCAGATGTCACGTTCTGCTGGTTGAGTTTGCTGCAGTTGGGATTAGGGCTGTCATAACAGTGCTCTGCTCTGAACCTGCACGATGCTTTTTTGCCTGGGGTGAAATGCAGGAGTTGATCTATTGTAGCACCTGTGAGCTTGAAGGAAAGCCTGCCATCGTGGGAAGTGGTGGGGAGAGCAAGGAACGTTTCTGTCAAAATGTGAACGCTGGTCTCTGAAGACGCCTCAGAACAAGGCCTCCACGTGAATGGCTCTAGGTTAGCAGGCAGAGAGAGTACTGTAGTAGGAACAGATGGGTTGTAGCTGAGCAAAGTGAGGTGTAGTGGTGCGCCCTGCCAGATCCCTTCTGCTCCCGCCTGACAAAGCTGCTGCTGTTCGCTGAACCAGGCTTCATCTCTGCTTGGTTATTTTTTAAGAGCAGCTGTCTTTGTTGTGAGGATCAAAGTACTATATGGAGGTACATGAGAGGTAAAGTGTCTGAGATTGTTTCAGCATTTAAAGTGTGACAACAACTTTATTTTGGTGAAGAACAGGAAGTATTTTTGAAATTTGCGTTGTTAAATTGTTCGTTCTTATAAGCAAGGCTCATGCTGTGCTGGTCTCCCTGTTTGAAATTCAAAGGCAAAGGAACTAATATTTGATTTTAATCCTAGCCCTCTGAACTCAAGTGCCATGTTTATTGTTTTCTAAGATGCAAACCAGCTGATTTCACAAATCAGTGGTTTCTTTGTGTACTGCAGATGATACTGGCTATTCTGACATTTTTGTGCGTTTTAATGAATTTGAACATCTTTTAGGATGGAGCCTGGAGAGCTCTAATCATGGGAAGAGTTATTAGCTTAATCTTTATTCTTTTGATGCCAGCATTTCCAGGAGGAGGAACAAAACTGAGATTGCTGAGACTTAACTTAAAATTTTTTGGAACTAGCAGAGGGCTGTTTTGTGTCTCTTTATAATAGCTGGCCCTGACAGTTTAACAGAGCTTATTGGCCATCTGCTTTGTCTAGTTTGCCACATGGCAGAGTACAACTAAGCCAAAATACTGACTGCAGAGTGCATTAATTAAACAACTTGCTTGTGAACACTATCAGGATACTAAATTGATTGATATTGTACGTTTAACTTGAAGAGCTTTGTCCCTTTCTTTGCTGTAATCACTGGGTATGAAGCCAAAGAACGTAAGGTAGGTGGGGAGAAAAGAGGTGTTGGACTGCACATCAGAGTCCCTGTTTCCCTCCTCGCCTACTGTCTTCTGTTACCCATTCCCAACAGATGGGACACGGAGTATATTAGTCCTGTTCCCCTGCTGCTCCTTCCGACTGCTGCTCTTTGCCTCTCACAAAGCTGGCAAAAGCAACAGCTGTTTCATAATTTCTGTGTATGAAGGGAGAAACAGCAAGGGGAGGAGGGGGAGACCGAAAGATTTGTCATCTTGCCTGCACAGGACTAGAGAGAAATGTTGCCCTTGCCTCTTTTTTTCAAGAGCCAGTGTCTCTTCTGAGAACAGATTTCATGTTCTTCAGCGTTCATGTTTGTGGAAATTCAGTGTGCCCTTCTCTGAGGTGAGAGCAGAAGTCTGGAGCTTTAAGCAAATATCCTTGGTTGTGAGTACATATCTCTAGCTGGAGGAACCTGGTGCAGGGCTGCTTGTTAGTGTAACTAGTTCTGCTCCAAGGCAGGGCCGCCTGGGAAAACAGTTCTTGAATCCAGACTGCGCTGGTGGCAGAGGCACGTAACATCTTCTCTGAAATGGTTGTGGCAAGATTTTGGCAATATCCAACAACTGTCTGCGTGATCAAGGAACTTGCTGGGGGTGCATCTCCGCAGCTAGAAGCTGAAGCCTGTCTAGCTTGTTATAATGAGCAGATGGTGTGTTAATGTGCTCTGCTGCACCGTGGCACGCTGTGCTTCTTAGAGGCCTTGCTATCCCTGCTTTCTATAGCAGAAATCTGTGTGCAGATTCTTTCTCTTCTGGTAACTTTCTGTAACAACAGGTAAACTGTTCATGCATATGTGTGTGTAGGCACATATTTGCGGGCTATTAATAGGCTTCTGAGGGGCTAGTGTGTATATGCGTGTGGACTGTGTATATAGTGTGCTGTTGGATGGCATAATGTGAAATAGTATTGCGATTCAGAATAACATCAAACTGAATGAAGCACTGTTTGGCTATATTTGTAATACACCTAAGCTGCTGGAAATGCTTTGCATAGCAGGTAAATGGGAGAAGGCTGAAAGACTGCTGTGCTGGCTGGGGTTCTGTCTGAAGAGCTGTGTCTAGTCAGGTGCAGACGAAGCCCCTGCTAACACCTCCTTGCTAACTCCTTGGCCTCAGGGATCTTGATTCTAACCAGAAGCACCCCTCTGATTGCATTCCGGACTGCAGATATCTTTGATTTACACCAGAGTGCTTCATGCCCCAGGTAGCCCTGGTTTGTGCTATCCTGACAGAACCAGGAAGCTTTTGGAGAAGTGAGATCTTGGGGGTGTGTGTGGGTTCTGGGAAGCAGTGAGATTTGGTATCCCTCTAACTGAGGGTGGCTCCTTCTGGCATTTAGGGGACACTTGAAAAAATTCCCCTCCTCTTTAAACCTTCTTCTCTTTCTCCCCTTTTTTCTTTCTCCCCTTTTTTTTTTTTTTTTTTTTTTTCCCTTAAGCCTACTGTGCTAACTGTGCTAATTAACATATTTAAGAGTAGACTATTACTCTTTTGTTAACTTGAAAATGTGAGGGTTACAGCACTTCTGCCAGGGAACCATCCTAGTAAAGAAGGGCTATGCTTGATGTAGCTCTTTAAAAATAGTCCTTGCCTAGAGCGGTGCTGCAGTCATAGGAAACAGTTTAAGTAGTTGTTTTCTTTAGCATGTTCGTGGGGGTTATACTATTAAAAACATTTAGCGGTGTTCATCCTTCAGTAGCCTGTTGAGCTTCTTCAGCTCAACAGTTCAGTTCCCTTCAGCTCAGCCCAACTGCAGTTCCTTTGTTCTTGGTATTGCTGGTCTAAAAGTTCATTTAAAGGCCCTCATCAGTCTTGGTCTTGCCTTGTTTGCCTGCATCATCTTTCAGATACAGTGGTTTGCAAGGGCTAGCAGCTATTGCATGAGCATCTGGAATTTTTACAGTTGTGCTGGAAGATGTTGCTTGTTTGTGCATCTGAGGAGCAGAGGGACACCTCAGTGCGTTGGCAGCATTCTGTTTTGGGCTCTCTAACCCTGTCGTGATTATGTGGCCCACCACAAGTTTTCATTATCCGGTATGAAAAGGTCTGCCACATGTTTGCTGCAGGGAAGATAGTATGTCCTGGAAGATGATGGGCTCTTCAGCATTTAAAAAAATAAAGCTGTGAGTAAATTAGACACTTCAGAATGACTTCATTTTTCACTTTTATACCAAGCCAAAACAGCAAATATCTTGCCCTATGTTATACTTTTCTCCTTCAGTATGCCTTAAATGACTTTTCAGGCTATGGTTATGGAACCACAAGGCCTTCAGTCCTTAAAGAAAGAAAAAAAAAAAAAAAAAAAAGATATCTGTATCATCCATAACTCTTAATTCTTCTAGAATGCCACTGGGAAGAGAAACACATATTTTTCTTTGGTCTCTGACAATTTCCCGCAATTCAGATGATTAGAGATTGTACACAAGTCTGGACTTTGCATGTTTGTGTCTCTGTGAAAAATGGAGGAAAATGTTTTGACATATTTTTAATGGCATTGGATTAAAAAAGATAAATCTTAAGTAGAAGCAGGAGAAGAAGAACAAACTTTTAGACTGACCATGGGAAAGTGAGATCCTGGGAGCTGAAATGGGAGGTCACGATGCTGCAGACTGCCACTGAAGGCAGTTAGATTGGTATCCAATCCTGAAACAGTTGTTATAGATTATCTGCTGACTCTGACAGATGACACTTGCTCAGTTTGCATTTTCAAGATGGCAGAATCCTGCAGGCAAGTGTAACCCTTTATAAGGTTCCTTGGAAGCAAGCAAAGGCTCACTTTCCTAGGGATGCTTAAACATGCCCATAGGAACATAGAGGGGTGCTCCTTGGTGAAGTGTATAAGGAACGGGAGAGGAGCTATAACTCAGAAGGGTTTTCTGGAAGGTTTTCTTTTAGTGATGCTTTGCAATGAACTCCTCTCTTGAATTAAGTTTTTGGGTCCCAAGGAAGTGCCCTTAATGTAAAAATACAGTGTCTCCTCACAACTTGTTTTTCAGAGACTCTCAGAAAAGAGTAAATGTGTATAATTGAAACTGAACAAATGGGATGACATTTTTGTCAGATGTCTTAGAGCTTTGAACTGGAAGTATCTGAAAATCAAGTCTAAAGCTTAAATTCCTTCCAAACTTGCTATATTTGGATGTAATGACAGAATTTTGGAAAAACAACTGGGCTAAGACATATTGGCAATTAGACTTTAATTAAAATTGGATGAGATGACATACAGGATGGGTCAAGTAGTGAAGTGGTGCTTTTGCAAGTGTGAAGAAGGGGTGGTGCTCCAAGGCAGAAATCTCAATTAACAAGCTGACTGGGAAAACAGCACTTCTGTGCAAGAAAGTGAGCTGAATGCTTCCATTGAAAATCGCCGTTTTGAAAGGAGTTAATACACCCTTACCAGTCAGTGTGGCAGAGAATAGTGTGAACTTTGTTCAATTTTCGCCTTTGAGCACTTGGTTGCTTTTTCTATTTTCCCTTGATATCAACTTTGCAGAAGAGTGAAACTTCTCAAGTGAGAGAGAAACTGAGCTTTTCATCTGTGTTTCATAACTGTCTTGTCCAGTTCTTTCTGTAGATAAATGTTGGAGAAAGGCATCTTTTTCTAACTTAGCAGCTGCATTGGCATTGCGATGACTTTTCCTTGTAGACTAGGGAAAGATTCCCCAGCCAGAAGAGGAAAGCACAATGAGGAATTCTGCCTATTCAAGAGAAGTTGCATGTTTCTGTTGTACTGGGCAGCTGCATCAGTGTCGTAATTGATTGGATTTTCATGGGCTGTCACAATTTTTCAGAAGTTATCAAATACCCGTATTGTAAACCAAGAGTAAATAACAAGCTGTATCTGACTCTCAACTTCCATTTCCGGAATGAACCAATCTAAGTATTTGAGTGACTGATGAGGCCATGAACCAAGCAAGGTTTGCCAAACTGTGTTTTTGGCCAGCTTGGGATTCCTAGAAGCTGCTCCGTTCCAAGTCAGAACATATTTTGGTTTCTCACTGTTGGATGTTTTGTGGCAGGAGATCTGAGCGAGTGCTTCCTAAACAGCTGCTCATACAAGAACTACTGTGTATGGACAGACCAGAGCCAGCACTGCAAGCGTGTGACCCCTGACTACTGTTTCAGTCACCCGTTCAAGGAACAGATAAATACCAAACTAAAAATAGCAAGTCCAAGGCCCAGGATAAGTGTTTTCAGTCACCTACATAATAGTCTCTTTTGAAAGCTTGTTCTTAAAACACAGGATACCAAGAAATTCATTTGCTGAAAAAAACTATGTAGTGTATGTGTGCATTTATTTCCTTTTACAAAAGTCCCTTTAGCAGCTAATTAGAGGAAAAGTTACTCCTGTTGATTCTTTGCAAATTACTTGCTTATGTCTCATATAGTTAAAAAAGAGGGGAAAAAGCCTTAAACAGAGTGGGGAGGGGAAAGGTGAAGGATCTGTTATTTTTCTTTATTGGCTGAGGTGCCTGCACAAGCCTCCAGTGCTGTTTATTGAATTGCAGGCTGCATCGACACGTACAGGGCTACCTCCCTGCTGCCAATGGGAGAATGCAGCCAGTGCAGTGTGGCAGCCAGCCTGTGCTGGCTGTGAGGGCATGTGGGCAAAAAGGCATGGCCTTAACACATTATTCTTTAGAAAGAAACTTTGTGAACCAGCTAGCAAGCAGAACACAGACCAGTGGAAGGGGGGGACCTACAGACAAGGTTTTAGACTGTTTGACTGAGGTCACCTCGATATTCTCTCTTGTGGTCTGTGTAAACACAGAAGTGTGTCTGACAGTAGCGGTCACGCTGATGCAAAAGCACACAGTGAATTTTAATGACTGGTTAGTGCTGATTAAGGAGAGCCCCTACCTCATACCCCCTGACCTCCATTTGAAAGTCCTGCTGCTGTCACTCTTGGCTGTAGGTAAGCCTACACTGAAATGACCTGTAGAAATTTGTTGCTTTATCTTTTACATGTTACTACCATTATTAAACTGCTGCCATCAAATAAATGTCAACAGTTTTTCAACTACTCTCGCTTCTATTGTATGCTGAGTGGTACCACATTTTATTCCAAGTCTTGTGTCAGCATAACTGCGTGGCACTTAAAGGGCTCAGATGTGTCATATGGCATGTGCCAGTGGTGTGTCGAAGTGCAGCCACAGGCAGAGCAGTCCATACTTTGTGTTGCTCCACTTCTGAAAACTTTTAGTTGCACAGCCTCTGTAGTTTGAAGTGGCTCTGCCTCGCTTCCCCTGAGTGACATCAGTGAATATCTTGGCAGTACTTGTACTTGTCTGACCTGCTTTAGCTTAACCTTCCCCTTTCCTCTTCCAGCTGACTTTTGACACAGGCTGGGGAACTGGCAGCTATCTTACCTCTTCCCTGCGTCTTATACAGGATAAAATGGTATACGTGCTAACCACCTTCTGATGTAGCTAACTTGAATGTAGCCTTGGGGCAGCCTGTAGCCTAGATAAGAACTTTCTGCAGAGGAAATCATGATGCATTCCCATTGTCTTTCTGCTCTCTAGCCCTTTAATCAAAAGAAAGGCAAAGCTGTGATGGCATCTATGAAGGCAACTGCTGCTTCTGTGTGCAGTGTCAGTGCAGGCTGGCTTGTTTTCTGGGTGAAAGTGAAGATATTCAGGGAAGCTGTGTAGGGGTGAGAGGCCTTGCTCTGAATGTGGAGGTCCTCTCCCTGTCCTCTTTCAGAAAAGCTTGCCCATAAAGGGAACTTTCATAGGAATTGCGTTGAGGGATGTTATTCTTATCTCTCTGCCCGTAACCCTGATCCCTCCATGCTGACAGGGGCACTACAGCTGAAGTAAGAGGACAACTGAGTTGGTTCTTTTTGCATCACTGAAGCACCAGGATTGTGCTGCTGCTATTTTGGTATACTTGTGCACTATGTTATAATAAAAATGTGGGCTGCATGGTACTGCTTTAGAGGGTCTGGCTCTTTGGCTAGAACTTGTGACTGGAATAGCATCTGTCCAGTTTGCAGCTCTACATTCACTTGAGACCTAGGAGGAGAGGACAATCTGTGGCAGTGCTAGCTCATAACAAACAGCTATGGTTAACAGTGGCTGAGCGAAGAGACAGAGCCAGCTTGGATAATGAAACGGAAGAACTTGGCTTGAGTGGGTGCTCCTCCTCTGCTTAGTGAAAATATCAGTTGTTAATTGCTTTAATGAGGTTCACAACTTTCATTTCTGCATTCTGTATAGCCATTGCCTTGTTAATGTATCTTCATTTCGGTTTGAATTCTGCACCTACAGCTGTATCTAATTCTTGGCATATAAATAGGCATTCAGATCCCCTAGTACTCAAGTAATTCCTTGAAATTGCTTATATTTGGTTTGCACAATGTCTTTTCTTTGTAATTGTTTGTAAGTAAGGAAGTTTGAGCTGTTCTTGGTTATTGATAAGTAACACTAACATATGGGATGTGTGTCTTGGTTTGCTGAGGATGATACCTTTATTCAGGGGTTGTCCTATCTGACATAATTCTGTCCTGAATTAACCCCTCCTACCACACAAAACCAAACCCCCAAACCTGTGACCCCCTTGATTTATCCTTTCCATAGCTTGCAAGAGAGTACTGGACGATGTGTTCTCTTGTCAGATGATGTAGCTCATACAGAGAGCATGTCACTGTTCTGTGACTGCATCTTTTTACATTTTAGAAATTCTGGCCCCACGAAGACCACATTTTCCTCACAATGTTCTGCTGTTAGCCTTGACTGTCATGTAGTTGTGACAGCCTGAAGCTATTTCCCAAGGTTAGCAGTTTTTCTTCTGAAGTACATCTCTACATTTGCCATTGTCAAGGCTGTTTAATTCCCAGATTGGGGTCTTTCTTGCCTCTGAAGGATGTATTGCTCAAACTAGTATACCTGTTTATATATAACTGCCTAATGGGAAATTATTATGGGGATGGTGGTGGGTATGGAGGAGGCCAAGCTACTCAGAGTCTGCCCGTGTACTTCTTCAGCTCTGTGTCTATCCTCCTATGCCTCTCTCACTAACTTTACCCCATTTCCTAGTCTTCAGAAAGGAATTAGTGACCCTGAATATTCAAAACCAGTAAGAGTCTCAGCCATTAAGAAGTAATTGTCTTAGGATCCCTCTGCTCTGTCAGGTTTTTATACTTTGTCAAACAAGACCAAGCGTGTAAGAGAGAACTGTATTTTTCATCAGAACACTTGCAAGTGGTTGACATGAAATGTGAGTAAAAGCCCTTCTCACCCCCTACTCTTACATTCCTTTTAGCCCTGTTAACATCTGTTGGAGAGCATCCTCTAGTTTGTTCATCTAGAAGACTGCATTAGACCAACAGGCTACTGTCACTGTCAATATTTTTGCAACCCTTCGTGTCTGCTTGAATTACTTGCAGTTGACATTACTGTGAAAATTACCTAATTCTCCATCAGGAATAATGAATGAACTGTTATTCTAAAGCTAAAGAAGGAGCTTCTATCATGTTGTTTTTCTTGCTCACTGGATGGTCAAGAGCAAGTCCTTATTCTTTGAAGCTTCAGCTCACAGGACTCATGTTTTCATGGATCACTTGTCGATTGGTTGCTTAAGATGATGTGTATGGACATGCTGATATATTGAAGATATGTCTTGTACAGGATTAACTAGCCTAGCAGGTGAGAAAATGCAAAGAGATCTAGTCAGTGTCATATCAGCTACCCAGTCAGTATTGTCCTTACAGACTTTACTGACTTAATTTAGATAAGGTTATTTCTGCAAATCTGTGTCTGTATTTTGATGTGGATGTACTGGAAAGGTGCTTTTGCTCATGGTGAGAGAAGACGTGGAAGGAGAACGAAGAGTTGCTGACCTCTTTTTCAGTGAAGGCAGGCAAAGTGTTAGGATGGACATACTCATCCAGTCATCCAAGGAGCATTGTGTATTCCTTTTAATATGTAATACCATGCTTTTTCTTACGTTGTGTCTCTGGCTGGGGACAATACACATCTAAGTCGCATATTGACATGGAGCTAGAATGTTGTCAGAGTGGGTGCATTATGGATGGAGGAGCCTGAGAGTGCTCTCTCTTCCCTGGTTTCAGACATGAATCCCCTTGTCTCCTCTTTGTGAGTTCCTTAGGTTAAGATGTGCTCTTCCTAAAATAAGCTTCAGGCTATTTGCCCACTTATCTACTGAACACCATAGGGTGAACTGGCAGATGCAGAGCTAGTTCTTTGTTCTCTGAGCCAGTTGGATGTGGGTGAGCTTTGGACTGAAAGTCTGACTTCCATATTAATATACTATGGCACCTGAGTGTAAACACTCTGCCAACAGGGTTTATTCTCTTGGGTCTAATGCTCTTCTCAAGCAGGTGTTGTTTCTGGACCATGCAGTTTGTGCACACAGGGCACAGCAAGCTCAGGTCCAGCAGTAGCTGCCTGTGTAGACACTGTCATTGTATGTGTGTGTCATTCTTCTCCATCTAGTTAAATACTCTTTCCCTGCAGCTTAATTGCCAGGTGCTGGTGGTTCCTATGTAAGCTCATCCTCTGCTTCACAGCAATGTGTGTATTACTCCTTGCAGAGCCTTATAAGCATTGTTTTTGGCATTACCCTTATTTAACACATTCTTAAAATGCCAAACCTGTCCAAATTGAAATCATCTGAGTTAAAGAGGTTCACAGTATGTGCCTGCCTCAGCTGAAGTATCTTGGAAAGATTTCTAGGTTAGAGTTCAGTTATTTAAGGTGTTTATAGAATCATAGAATACTTCAGGTTGGAAAGGATTGTTGAGTCCAACTCCTGGCCCCACACAGCACCACCCAAACCCAAACCCTGTGTCTGAGGGTGGTGTCCAAATGCTCCCTGAACTCTGGCAGCTTGAGGCCGTGCCCACTGCCCTGGGGAGCCTGTTCCATGCCCACCCCTCCCTGGTGCAGAACCTTTTCCTAACCCCCAGCCTGACCCTCCCCTGACACAGCTCCATGCCGTTCCCTCGGGCCCTGTCGCTGTCCCCAGAGAGCAGAGCTCAGCGCCTGCCCCTCCGCTGCCCTGGGAGGAAGCTGTAGGCCGCCATGAGGCCTCCCCTCAGCCTCCTCTGCTCTGGGCTGAACAAACCAAGGGACCTCAGCTGCTCCTCACACGTCTTGCCCTCTAGACTCTTCACCATCTTTGCAGCTCTCCTTTGGGCACTCTCTGACAGTTTTATGTCCTGATATTGTGGCACCCACACCTGCACCCAGTGCTTGAGGTGAGGCTGCATCAGGCAGAGAGAGCGGGACAATGCCTTCCCCCGCCTGGCTGGCAGTTCTGAGCCTGGGTACAGTTGGCCCATTGGGCTGCCAGAGCTCACTGCTGGCTCATGTTGAGACTGAAATCAAGAGGTAAAAAAGAACAGTGCTTTTCCACACCATAGGAGGACTTTGAACAGCTTAGTTGAAGATCTGTTATGTCTTATCTTGGAAATTTGGGAGGGAGTAGGCTTGCTTTGTGTCAGAGATGCCTGCAGCTGGTTTCTAGAAGTGTTTTCAGTTTAATCAAGCATCTCCCCTTCTCTTTCATAGAAGGTTGTCCTGTGCCCTAACTTGTTAAAGTTTGGCAGTAAGCCCCAAAGATTGTTTTACATGAACAACAGTTCCATATAGGGAACTGGGCTGCACTCTTACAGCAGTTCTTGGCGGGGATCCCTGTTCACAGTGCCTGGAAGCAGGGAGTCACTCCTTTCTCTGTGGCCAGTGGTCCTTCCTCTGTGCCTTATCTGGGGGGAGAAGGTGCATGGGAAGGAGGTAGAAGGAATGCCCCAAAACTTACAAGCAGAGGAGGTGGGATTTTTCAGTAATTTAATTATGAAAATAAAAGTTGAGGACTAAATATTTCAGAACAGAAGCAGAGGGAAATATGTACTTGAGGGCAAAGCAGACTGCTGTTCGCCAACCTGAGAACTGAAGCCTAGGCCTCAGAAGACTTTTTTTTGGCTCTGCCAACAGCTTCTTGGGCCCTTCTGTGTTTGTAAAGTGTTACCTCCCTCTAGTGGCGTGTCTGCAAGGCTGTGGGCACAGCTCCCTCCTGCTTGCTTCAGTGGCAAGGGTGGGTCAGATCCAGACCATACAGATACATAACTGTGTCCCTAGCTTGCGTCCAGACCTTAGTACCATATTGTGTAGATAGGTGCACTTGGTGTTCTTGCGAGATACTGTGTAACCTGCTTAAGCCCTTCTGTTGACACATGGGCACTTAATTGCCCTCATCTAGGTATTTCAGCTGATCCACATGAGGTCATGCTTGAAGACAGGCTCAGCAAAGGATGTTTCTGTAAACAGGGACAATGCCATCAATAAATTATGATTATTCAGAAACAGTAGGATTCTTGACTCAAAATGAGCAGGCAAATCTGGTAACTTTGCCTTTAATTTCTCAATACTTTTAGTTAGTGCTCAAGGGTGATGAATAAAGGCAGACTTTGTGTTTGCAGAAGAGGGAACTGCCCTGGTTAGAGCAAGCCGAGTGCAACTACGGCATTTCTTATTTGGAGCCGAGACTGGATGCACGTGCCCAGGGTTATTAGGCCTGGCACTCTGTGTTGCCTTTGGAGAGTTCACCTTCAAATGACTGGTAGCTAGAAAGATGTGTCTGATGAGGGAGAAAATAGTATATGACTGCACGATTAGGATTGTGTCATTACTGGGAGCAGCATCTTAAATGTGTTCACTGATAAGCAGCTGTGCAACGGTTGCATGAACCATTTCACTTGGAGCAACAGAAAAGAAATATATTTATTATTAATATATATATTTTTTTCTGTCACTAGATCACCATAGTTGCTCTGGCATTACAACTGTCAATATTTTAGGATCAGAGAAAACATAGGATCACTTAGTAATTAGAATGTATGACTGTTATGGTTCTTGTTCCTACTTTGTGTTCTGACCTCTGGCATTTCTGAACCTCCTCTTGTGGTCTTTAACACCCCTTCCTAATCTTCTGTTCCTCGTAGTAATCAATGAACACTAGCAGCCAGTTTTGTGTTGTAAACTGTTTCATTTTGGCTGTTTTTTTTTTTTTTTTTTTTTTATTTTTTTTTTTTTTTTTTCCCCATTTAACCAGNGTTTTTTTCACTTTTTTTCTTTTTTTTTTTTTTTTTTTTTTTTTTTTTTTTAAATCAGCTAAATTTTATTCCCCATTTAACCAGGATTAACTTTAAGTCCAAAATAGCTTTCTTTGGTTACAGATTTGTGTTTTTTGATCACTTAAACTATTAATTTTATTCTCAATTTTCTCTACTTTTGTCCAACTCACAAGTCCCCAAAGACAACTGAATGCTTTGAAACAAAAGGTTTTCCTTTGCAATCTACACACATGACTATGTGGTAGCATTCTTTCAGCTCTATTAAGTGCAGACTGGCCATAATCCCACCAGGTTACATATGCAACCAACAACTGCTAGTCCTGGTAATTTACAGCATTTTTATGTATCATCCTGGCATGTAAACTGTTGTCTTGCACTGGGGCAGTGCCATCCATATCTGCAGATGAACTCACTTACAGCTAACTGTATTACATGTTCAATATCTTAAAAAAACAAAAACAAAAACAAAAACGCTTTTCACATATTAAATGGATACTTGTAGAGTAGTTGCTTCTGTTTTCCATTTCGGATTTAATATCTAAAACACACTGGCCATCTTTCAGAACTGAGAGAAATTCCTGATTTATACACTCTGAAACTTTTGGACATATGTGGTCTCTCCTCACTTTCCCTTCATCTTTCTCTTGCTGTCTTTTCTAGACAGGTTACTTCCAAATTCACTGTACAAATGATGGCTCCAACTCTGTTGCTGAATGTTTCTTACTGCACTCACTTTCTTCTTTTTCACCCATGCTTAAAGTCTAAAGTAAAACACAAACAAACCTGTTTCATGATTTTCCAACAATGCAAGTGAGAAGATGGCACAAAGTGAATGGGCTGTGAGGATGTGGGATAGCTAATCTGAGAGTTAAGTTTGTAGTGGGATGTTTAACCATAGAGAAACTATTGCCCTTTAAATTTTGAAGCGTATGCTAAATGTTTAGTTAATAAATACTTGTAATGCTTTCAGACCTGCTCTTGTTGTGACAAATGTTCTGCTCTCAGGGTGAGCAGGCTGAAGTGCAAGTGTTCAGCTACTTCTGCAAAGTGCAGCCTTATGGGTTAAGCTGCTGCAGGACGTGGTTTGGGAGGCTGTCAGAGCTTTTTGCTGGCCTCATTGAAGAGTACTCACCTGTTCTCGTTCCATCCACTGTTTGAGGCAGTAAAAAAAAACAAAACAAAACAAAAAAAAAACCCTGCCAGAGGCTAAATTGCAAACAGCTGGGGAGGTTGTAATGTCTTAAACTGCCACAGCTATTTACTAATTAATGCGTGACTGTGCCCCAAGGCCTTTTGCCCAGTAGCCTGCAAAGAATTCGTGCAGTTTAAGTAACCCACGAGTCTGTCTTCCAATACAAGGTTGAATTTAAGTTGTGTTATATAGCACAGAAGTTAACTTCAGTTATTTTTTTGGACTTCTGAATATTCAAGTGAAGCCAGTTCATGTCCTGCCTACGTTGTTAATGCAGACTGGAGAGGGTGCTTAAAAGGAGAGGGTCCATCCTCTCCCACCCCTAACTGTTTCAAATGGTGGATGTTTGTGCTCCCAGCCCCCACACTTCTTCTGTTTTAGCTTTTCTAGGGGCTGTTCTCCTAGAAAATACTTCTTGTGGTTTCTTTTTCTTTTTCTTTTTCTTTTTCTTTCCCCCCCCCCCCCCCCCCTCTTCTT
>VXAV01013316.1:496863-517182 GCA_013399715.1 Alectura lathami | reverse complement strand
CCCCCCATCATTTGCTGTTTGCAATACCTCCTCTCCTTCTCACTGGAGCAGAGGATGGGAGTGCTTGGGTTTCCTCATACAGCCTCCTCCTGGTGCTAACAAGAGCATTAACACACCAGTCACCTCATGTGCACCTCCACCTCAGGCTCTGTTTAGCCCTGGATGTTCCATGGATATCAGGACTGGGAAATACTTGGCCTGGTGAGAAGGATCAGAAACCTTGCAAAAGAGGCTGAGGCCTTCAGGTGGGAGAGGAACAGACAGAAGGCCTTCATTTGTCTTGAGGTGTCAGATCCTGGAAAAGGCAGTCTCCCAGATGCTTACACAGTGGGGAAGCTCTGGGAGTCTTGCTGTAAATAAGCATTTGGGGAGGTGTGCTGAGGGTCCTGGGAAGGTCCTGGGGATCAGCTGGAAGAGATACAATGTACTGAGAAGCTGAGGCTGCTGCTGTCTAGGGTGGAACTTTGAGGTTCAAGCGTCAGTGGTCAAAACAGCGCTTAGAAATTGTTTTAAAAAATGATCTGTAATATCATCTGTCCATGTGATCATAAATATGGCTGTCTGGATGTGTTAAGCAAGTTTTGCTGTGCTGATCATCTCCCCACTTCTGCGGCCAGTTTGTTTTCTGACTCAGCTGAAGAAATCTGAACAATGGGTTAGAAAGCTCTGGGTCTGAGCCCTGCTATTTTATCCAGGCCGGAGTTAGTATCTGGTAACATCACTAAAGATGGTATTTGTAAAACACACATCTAGGGAGAAGAGGTTCAGACTGGATTACGTCTTTCCTGCTGCAAGTACGAGCACTCCAAAGGCGGGGTCAGTGAGAGTCCTTGGCACTATCAGTGGACATCTGAAGGAAGGTGTGCAGATGTTAACAATTCCTGCACCTTGCCCTCTGCAGAGTAGTGTGAACCTTGAAGATGTAGGAGAAAGCTGATTTGAAAGAGTGGAGAAAGGTAGAAACAAGGATTTCTCCCACATGATTTTGCACCGAAGTAAAACTAATCTTTCAGGAGCTCTTGGCTTCGATAGAGTGTGATCACAATAAAGCTTTATATACTTTCTGGGGACTTTTCCTTCACTGCTGTCTTTCTACATCATCTCATTTTGCCAGAATGCAACAGGCAAGTGTTCAAAATGCATATCTGACGAAATATTCAATGTGCTGAACAGCACATCTGAGTGGTGACAAATGCACAATCTGCATTTATGCAGTTCCATGGATGCACATTTTGATAAGTGTTTGCAGTATTAATGGTAACTCCAGACACCCTATCTTAACAGTATTTAGAATAAGCTGCTTAGATAAAATGTTCAGGAGGTTTACTGTCTATTTGATGAATTTCTGGTTCTTAGTGTGATATATGAATAAGTGTAGGGTTGGGATAGTAAGCTACTGAGGAAGTAAGTGTGTCACTGTTGTGGATTAATCTTTATCGCTTCAAATTCTGGTTTCTTTTAGTGAAAATCTTTGTAGTCCACGGAAAACCAGGATCCTCCCTTCTCCCTCTCCCCTCCCCACTGTTTAAATCACTAATGAGCTTATAGCATTAGGCTAGAAACTCCCTCATTGCTAGAAAGTCTTACACTTACTAGTATTTTTTATGACTCATCTCAGCAAATGCCCACACTGCCTCTCTGACGAAAATGCATGCTGAAAAGGAGTGAACTTGCTAACTGGGCAAAGGACGTGCTTCGTATGTTCTTATTCGTTGGGTTCTAACAGCTTGCATGTCTGTGCTGTTGTGTTCCTGCATGCTTTCCTTCCAAGGCGGGGAACAGGGAACTTCATATCATCCAGTTCTGTCCTTCTCTTCTGACCCTAATGAACTTTGAGCAGCTGGCATTTCAGCTGAAGCTTCTGATACAGCTGGTTGTTTGGCACTTTGGTAATGGTATTTAACTTTCATTAGATTAGCTTGAGCTAATTTATTGTGTTCCTTACTAATGTTTGAATTCTTATCCAGTAGTGAAGTAATTCTGGTGTTGGTTGCTGTTGGAGCTGTTAAATTATTTCACAGCCTGTAAAACTGTTCTGAAAACCAATGGAACTACGACATTTTTGTCAAAATGCTTCTTTAAAAGATCTTTAAAAGTGTCTGTGGGGTTCAAGAAGATAGCTACTGCTACAGATAGCGATCTTGTTGCTTCCTCATGACTCAAATCCAGCCTCCCCTTTGTCTTCACCCTGGAGATGCTAAGGTGATGCAGTGCTGGTGAGCTGCTTGGATGAGTGGGAGAGGACAGGCTGGCAGTGCCAGTGTGCTGGCTTGGTCAGAGCTGGGTGTCTGTGGCACTGAGGTGTCACTGAGGTGAGACTCGGCATGGGTGAGAGGCTGAGAGCGAAGTGTTTCTTATGTGCGGTCAGATGCTGAAGCTGTGGTGTTTTGAATCTTTACCATTTTGAGGTGCCTCTCTTTATTAAAAAATGCAAAAAAATGGCCAGCAGAGTGTGTTTTTTTTTTTTTTTCATAATTGAAAAGGCAATAAACAGCGATACCTGTGGGCAGTGAATTCTCATTGGGACTCCAGAGCTCAGAGGTCTTTCAAAAGATGCAGATGGCTCAGGGAATGTCTGGTGTGCTGGTAATGCAAGAGGAGAAGTGCATTGGTAGAGGAGCTTTTTTAAAAAAATTGTAAGATATTCCGTGCCTTCAGTGCAGACATTGGAAATCTGAGCTCTTTTGATTGGGCATGTGTATCATCCTTGTAAGCCAACTCTGAGCAAGAGAGATCTTCCACAGTGTGACAAAATGAGCAGTCCAGTCAAAAACGTTTCCAAAGCAGTTTCTATCTTGCTGCCGCTTTTATCTGCTTCCCCTTCCCTGACCTCTTTTCCCCTTTTCAACTTCTTGCCCAGTACAGCATGACTTGTGCTGCTGGGTGCGGGTCAGTAACACACTGCCAGAGGGGAGGGAAGGGTTGCTGATTAAGAGCTGTCACCTTCTGCCGGGCTGGAGCTTGAGCTTGTGCTGGCCCATAAGCAAGGAATTGAGCCACCATCCCTTACTGATTTTCTTCTTGTCTGTCTCCAGGCAGACTGGGCTATGTGTGCTATCTTTAGGCTGCTTTTTAGGTTAGTTAAAGGCTATCTCTATGAACTAAACGGGAATTTTCCCTTTGCAGGAAGAAGAGATGCCAGATGTAGAAATTGACATTGATGACCTTCTTGATGCAGCCAATGAAGAAGAGAGAGCTCTCAAATTACAGGTAATATTATTTTCAAATTTTAAATCCAAATGTGGCTAAATTAATGCATCTGGGTTCATATCTTTGTTTTGATTGAATCCACTGTAAGTGTAGAATTAGATCTGAAAGGCTCCTAGTTCTGAGTTTTGCATAATCTACTCGACTGTATGAAGGTAATCAAAATCTCTTGGGATAAGAAATTTCTGGAAGGTAAGTGATAGCAGGAGTAAATAGAAGTTCAAAGAATACGGTAATATAGGGAGCTATGCTAAGACAGATTAGAAAGCACTATTTTTTCCTTCTTTTTCTTTTTTAAAATAAGTATATAAAATACAGAAAAAAATTGTGGCTGAGAATTAGTTAGGATGACCAGAGAGTTTCTCTGATTTACTGCAGCAGCAGTAATATGTATGTGTGCATATACAGACCAGAAATTTTCTTTTGTCATTAGGACACTGGGAATTTTGTTTCTCTGTACCAGCTAGAAATTGGAACCCATCAAGTTAGCATGGAGTAAAAGTGTGGCAAAAGGATAAGGTGATCAGCAACAGGAATTAGCGGGGAAATTCAGAACCTCTCTGCTGAATTTGTGCAATCCAGACCAGTTCCCTGAATCCTGCTTGAAGTAAGTCAGTGAATAGAAGAATGAGGAGTAGAAGGAAAGAAACATAGCTGTGTCAATAGAGATAGATGTATTTCAACTAAGATCTGAAACCCATATGGCGGTTTCCATTTATAAATTTTTCAGATGCACAAAACAAAAGAATCAAAACCTGTCCCAGAGCAGTGGATTGCACTTCAGCCCACTTCTAGGAGATCACTAATTTGGTGCTTAGGTGTGCATCTCTGATGAGAGTGGCTATCATCATGCCTTTCTCAGTGCCTGCTGCCCAGCCACAGAAACGCGGAGCATCTCCCCAAGCTGCTTACTCAGCATTCATAAATAGCTTTGCTGTTTCTGCTTAAACTAGCTGCTTGCAGCTGTCCTGCCCCAGACTGCCTGATCTAGCTAATGTCTGTATTTCTGCATTGCAAATACTGTGGTGCTCGCACAGAAAGCTACTTTCACATGTGTGACACTGGGAGAAACGTGCTTGGATTCTCCTCTCCCCACTTGTCTTGGAGGGAGGAATTTTGTTAACTTCCAGCTTGGAGGAAGCAACCATCATTTCTCTCCAGCCGCAAATCATTTTGGTCCCCCTAAGGAGAAAAACTGACTTGATGCAATGCTCAGTCTTTGGTAGCGTCTTTGTCTGGTGGTTCCTGGTTCTTGCTCCTTTTCTCTCTACCCATTCCCTTGCCAGGTTTCCTTCTGTAGACTTGTTTATGTTCACTGTTACTCTGTATTGAAACTGACGTTTTCATGTTTTGCTTCTAGGAAACCCTTGTAGATTGCTACAAACCAACAGAGGTAAAAAGACTTTTCTTAAATACTATTCACCTGTGGAAAGTGTAGCTATGCTCAAGTTAAAGTAACTGTATTTATTTATTTTCCTTATCATAAAGTTAGTACAAAAATATTATTGGCAGGCCGATGGGCTTGGGGCTTTATTTACTGGGAATGTTCGTGTTTGTCGTTTGACTTCAGTAGGAAGAGGATTGGGCTCTGTGGCTGGACTGCTGATCATACCAGCAGAAGTATGCCAAAGTTGTCTTCTGTAATGGCCTGACTGACTTTGCTGGTGCTTAGAGCTGTCATGATACGAGAGAACTGAACACAATTTTCATCATATGGTCAGAAACCCCCAAACCTACTGAATTTGCGTATTTCAGCTTGAGATATGGACTGTGTGCTCTTCAATGTGAAGTCATGTAATTTGATCTTTGGCCGTAAATCTGCAAACGGTTGTGTAGTTACACACCTCAGCCAATTCCTTCTATGAATAGACTTAAGTAGTGGTGGGACAGCCTGAACTAGCAAGTTTTAGTTAAAAGTACTTAACTTTCAACTTGAATATCCATTTACAGCACCAACATAGCCTACTTCTTTTCTATTAATGCATGTTTGATAGGAAGAGTAGATTTTTTTAACAAAAATGGACTAATTACAGAAAAAAAAAAAATCAAGTGAAGTAATACAGTAATGACACAGATGACAAAGTCTAGACTAAGTCTATGCTGCTGGTCCATTTCTTGCTTCAGTTTATTACAGTCAGTGCTTTCTGACCAGTGGCCAATGCAGAATATTTAATAGAGTGGATGGCTTGTAGGATCCCCCTAGTCAGTAACCTTTCAGTTGTGCATGACTGGAAGACAGGTTTTTGTTTTTTTAAACATGACTGAATATAGCTTAGTTCCTTTTTGCGATGATGAGCGGTACTGTAATGTCTGCAATTGTAGCCACTTAAACTACTTGAAGACAGTCAGACTGTCAGGGAGAGCCACCAGGGCAGAGACACTTTCCAGTCCATCAGATGCTTTCTTTGGGAACTGTTCATTTTCATTGATTCCTGTGGCACACTGGGAAATTGGGAAAGTTGGCTGGAAGTTGCTGTTAGGAGCTTTGACAGTGTAGAGAGCTGACCCAGAAAGACTCACCTGGTGACACTTGTATAACTTGTTCTTTGCTGCTCCTTGGTTTCTTTACAGCAGGTAACGCACATCTCCCAGTATGGAGGTACCATGCCAAGATACGAGATCTCTACGTGTCTCACTACAGTAGTGCTACTCTACAAATGTCCCCTGTCAGCCTCCCCCTGCCTTCCCCAGCAAGTGCCATTGAACCTCAGTTGTTCTTTGTAACATGGGTCTGAAGGCTAACACTGCATTTGGAACCTGACATGGTTCTTGTCACAGGATAGTGAAAGAAAGTGGGGGTCGTGAGTGGGTGGGAGGAACAGGCATCAAGAGTTTAGCAGTCACTCATGCAATGACCTTTCTCTTATGGCTTTCTGTTATCTGGACATTGATGGAGAAAGCAAAGAACATGTAAAATGAATGATCTTTCTCAGCTCTGAAGCTTGGCACTTAATGCAAGGACAAAATTCAGAGCTCTCATAAGGATACGTGACAGGTGCTAGTGAGTGTTCCACTGGAAAGCTTGTTTGTAGAGCTGCAGTATTTGTGCAGCACAGGTAAATGACATGGTAGTTCACATGAAGTGACATCCTGAACATGTATGTTAGTGCTAAACTGCCCTCAGAGCACTGGGATGAAGGTGGGATGTTAATACTGCAGTTGTGACTTGGCTTTTCAGTCCTCTGCTGGGGGAAAGGAGGCAGCTCCTTTACCTGGCAAAATACCCGTCTTCCTTGACAATCCTTGAGATAGCCAAGTTCAGAGAAGTACTCAACGCTGTCGGCTGTGAGGAGAGCTGCCAAAATGGGGCTTGTTTCCCAGGACTGTTTTTATAACAGCAGCTTTTCTTTGTCATCTGTAGCATGATAAGCCCTGCACTGCTAACTTAGGCCATTTAAAAACAGCAATTTTTAACCTGCCATTTTTGAACAATGAAAAACCCATAAGCAGGCTTAATTTATTACATGAAGATCCATACCTTTTCTAGAAAATCTGCAATCCCTTCTGATTTCCAGACCATTGAAGACTATTGAGATAATTGATTTTTGAAAGGATTTCTAGAAAATTTGTGTAGAAAAAATGTGAGCTGATGGAAGTTCTCTTGACCAATCAAATACAATCCATCAGGTACACCAGAATCAGGAGTTGTGCAGTTTGAAAAAGGCTCTAATCCTTAGCTGGGGAAAAATATGTAGTATGATGTCTCTGCTGTTCAGTACATAAGGAAAAATAGTACAGGCAGAAGGCTCAATAACTTGAAGCTCTTACCTCATCTGTAATAAATACATAAATAAATCAGGTCTGATGTGAGTTTTGCTTATTTTCTTCCACTTAGACTAAAGCTTGAAAAACAACTGAGGAGTTTATGCATGTATTGTGGATTGATTTTTCATCAGAAGAAACAATTATCTAGGTCATTTGAAAGGTGGCAGGTGCTTTGGATCTCTGTTCTCAGCCTCTGTAATGAATTGGCCAAAGACAGTAGCTGACAGCGGCTTCTGAGGAACTGCTCTGAAACCTTCCAAAGCAGACGTGTGGGGGACCTCCCTGCATACTGGAGTTAAACCACAGCAAGGAACGATAGCTGCTGACTGTTGAATATGCTCTAGAATTTTAGAAGCTTTCCTAACGTGGCAGTTGAAAGTAGCAGTTTCTGTTGTTTTAATTTGTATGGAAATGTGCTTAATGTGGGAACCTTCTTGTAAAGAGTGGCTTAATTTACCCAAACAAAGCAAAAAACCTTAACTGGGAAAGTGTGCGCAGTTAGTATGAGTTTTGGGTATTATTAAGTTTATGTTAACGATCGTTCCATAAAAAATTTGATCTACTAATCAAGATTGATATGCATTGTGACTGACATGTCATTCAGTATTAGAAATTATTTGTGTAAAATGTGCCAGACACTAAAAATAATGTCTGGACATAATTTTCCAACTTGGCTGTTTCTTAAACCATAATAATAATTAAAACAAAACAAAACAAAACAAAAAAATCGGTGGCTATGAGACGTATTTAGTAACTAGCAGATTCTGATGTACATATTTTTATTGGTGTTAGTCACTGCAGTATGTGACTCGCATTTAGACTTCACATTTTTTGCTTGAGCCACAATCTCCTTGTCCCATGTAGCTAAGCTGTACTTGCTGGAGAGACGTACTCAGCTTCTCTTCAGAGAAGCCTGACCTAAGGTGTAGGCTTTGGGATCTCCAGTGTGGACAGTGCTTTGCTGTGTGACAATGGTCTTCCCATCATACAAAATTAAACAGTGCTGGAAGTATTCTTCAGGCAGTTTATGCTTTCTCCACTTCCCTTTCTCTTTTCTGGTACTATCATACCTAGTCCAAAAGTGGTACAAGCCATGTAGTCTTGATACAAGCGAAGGCTTGTTGTGAGAGAACAGCAGCTCATTTTTGGCACTGAATTAAACTTAGAGGGTACGTGATGTGCAAAATCGGTGTCATAAAATCTTGTATATGAACTGTTGTGGCTGAAAAGGAGCAGGGAGCAGCAGCATCCTCTTGCCTTGTGGCCAGGGCAGCTGGTGCTTCTCTGTGCCATGCATCGCCTGGGGAAAATCCCACCCAGACCTTTCTCAGGTGCCTGTCTCAGTTTTGTGTGATGGAGAGTCTTAACATAGGTTGCAGGAATTTTGAGTCTCGTGTTATCAGTGAATGTAACAAGGAAGTTGAAGTATGATCTGTAGCTTTGAGAGTAGGGTTTTGGTATTTGACAATGCACTCATTTAGAATAAGAAGACTGTTGTGGGCATGAAATAAACTAGGTTATATCAAGATATACTTCGAAGGAAGCTGCCTAAATAGCAAGACCACCTCTTTAGACTGGGCTCAGGAGAACATCTGAAGTATATATCTCAGATGCAAATTAAAGCTTCTGCTGGTGGGACTGCCGAAGGAATGATGAATGATGAAATGAGAAATAATGAGACTCACAGACTTCTATGAGAGAGAAATCATGAGCACGTTTCCCCAAGTTTAGTTGGAGCAAATGACAGGTCCAAGGGTGGTCCAAGCACTGTGGTTTTTAAAACTGTTTTAGGTATGTCTTCATGCAATGTATGTATTTAGTATACAGACATGAAAAGAAAGCTCAACCCTTTTGAAATGGTATTATTTCTGAACTTCTGGAAGATCGTTTATTTTTTGGTCCTGCCATGTTATGAATTCTTTTGTGCTTATGTTACTGGATTTTGTTTGTTTTTAATATAGTCACAAGGCAGCAATACATAAGATACTCATTCTAAGCAATAGTAACAAAAGATGTGTCATAAAGCCTCAGTGCAGTACACTGCCTTCCATCTCTGGGGGCCTAGAAGCTCATTCATGGCAGTTCAGTGGATGGGTGGTAAATTATCAAGTCACAGTAACTGTATTATATGTCCGTATTACTTGAAATCAAATAGGGCATTTTGTAACGAGCAAAGTTAAGACACATGCATATTTATAACAATGCAGACAGGGACATTTCTAGAAAAAACATGGTTTCTTAATTACCCATTTGACCACTTTGAATTTAGGGAGCTAAAGCTGTCTATGTGTCTGCTGAGATCTGCCCTGTATAGTACTACAGTGCTAGAAAGAATTAAATTGCCATGTTTTCATCTCTGCAAGTACTCATGAGTGTATCATACAAGTTCCCGTCACAGTATTTTAAGAATGGAGCAGCAAATGGTGGTTTGACAAGAATAAAATATGCTGGTTTACATGCTGCTGGATTGGAAAATAACTGGGCTGTATGCCTTGACCACAGCTGAGCTCTGTGGCATTTAGTCAGTGCCTTGTACAGGGCTCACCAAGAAGCTGTTCTGCTATGTGTTGTCCTCCTCTGGGCGTTGGCGGTGCCATGGCCTCGCTGGCAAGGCCGTGCCCTTGGGGTTGTGCCGTGAGGCTACAGAGATGCTGCACCAATTCTTGCGACTAGAAGATAGCTTCTGGCCCCAACTTCCTGAAACATCTGAGCCTAATCAGCTCCCTTCTTCATGTACAATTGTCTTAAGGTTTGAGCCTGTGGGGAAGGGAAGGTTTTTGGAAGTAGGGTTCCCTTTTTTTTCCCTCCCCCATTCAGATGGCATTTTTGAGCTTCCTCCTGACGTAGTTGTGCAGAGTGCTCTCCAGGCTGACTTTTTGCATTCAACTGATTGGGCTTTCTCTGGGAGATAGCCTCTACCAAACAGCTGAGGAAATCTTGATTTTTGACTTCGCTGTGGAGGAAAGCTGTGGAGCAAAGCTGGCTGAGGATTCATTTAATGCTCTGGTGAAACAGAAGCACTAGACACCCTTTTGTTTTAGTTTAAGAGCTAGTCCTATTACATGTGTTCTGTTTGTGGGACAGAAATCTGGAGAGACAAAGTCTAATTAGTCTCCAGCATTAATTGGAAGGCTTGAATAGGAAGCACAGGATTCATTGTCTGTCAAATGACCTCATTAAAACAATGATTCACACCTCCAAAGCAGAGAGGTGAAGTGATTTCCACCCCTTTACTGAATTATTATTTCACCTTTGTTTGCCTTATTTTTTTTTTTTTTTTTTTTTTTTTATTCTGTGTTAAATGAATGCTTTTGCTGAACTGGCCTTTGATTCTAGGAGAGGCATTAGAGAAGGGAGAAGACAGCTGCCTAAGGCTGAAAATGAATTAGTTCAAATGAACTATAGATTCTGCCTCTGTCTCTCTCTCATTTGAATTTGACTTCAGAGTTAGAATAATGTGTTTTGTAGAAACAACAATTTTATATTAAAAATTAGCAGAACTCTTAGTACTTGTAACAAAATTATATTTAAAGGTGATCTCCTTGCAGAAAATCTGTAGGAAGAATTTAAACTAGGTTTATGTACATTTTTGCTTTTTTTTTTTTTTTTTTTTCCCCCCATTATCCAAGGCCCAAACTGTTAGTACCAAATTTTTCTTCTATTAAAAGTACAGATACACCCTATGTATTTCTGGCTGTAGCCCTCAAAGGAATAATTTATAAGTTCTTGAATCTTTGAGTTATTTTTAAGTGTTTTCCAACTATGAGAATTAAGTAAGTATTAGTAAGTAGATAATCCAACCTGTGTTACAGAACCACTTTTAACTCACATTGGTACGTGATTAGCTTTCAAATGCATGATGCTAAACATCAGCCCAGCTCCTAGAGGGGATTTCACAAAAATGTTCTGTGTAAAATGATTTTTGTGTATGAGGTTGAGATAGATGTGGACATTAAGCTTCCTATTAAGCTTCAACTCAAATGTCCACAAGGAATAAAACTGCAATTTTTGAGTGATGTTTAAAGAAAATAAGTGGGTATTAGTGTGTGTCATAAAGCTGAGTCAGTTAGCCGTAAAGCGAAGGTTTATTAAAATGCTGCGAAGCCTTCTTTTCTGCCTCCAAGAGGGAAAATGTACGTCCTTTCTAGAATGCTGCCTTTCCTTGATGGGGAGCTGCAAAACACGAAAGGCACAAGCACCAGAGCACAAATGTACGAGAAACTGCAGGCTCAGTGCAAACATCAATGCAAAATGATACTGAAGTTAAAAATGTACTGCACCTGTGCTGTGGTTTGCACACCTGTGGGATGTGCACTATGGCACTGCTGCACTATGTGAAGTGTCTGCCACATACGCAGTGTTTTGTTGGGTTTTACTGTTCAGTACTTCAATCCCTTATTTCAACACAAATAGCTCCTGAAGGGTAAACCATCTATAGTTATTACCTGTGTAATGTGAATATGGCTTCCTTCCCTTCCAGAAGAAACTGCCTCACTTACTTCCCATCTCATTAGGGGGTTATTCCCATGTAGCTTGGTTTATTTTGAGGCTCTACTGACAGCATTGAGGACTTTCTAGGTGCCCTGAATATTGAAAATGTCAAGCAAACGTGTTATTTTGCAAAAGTGCTTGTGGTGCCACCACAATAAGGGGAGGATTTCTCCTTCTTTGTTGTAGTTTTGCAGTGAGAAGCAACAGACCCCTGGCTGCATTTCATATGCAAGTGAAACTTGCTCCAAATTCTTCCGAGTTATGGGAGAAAATGGGCAAAGGAATGGAGAAGGTGTCTTTCAGACAGGTATATCCGAAACAGCTATGCTCAGAATAATGCCCATAGATTTCCCTCTCAGCTGTGCAGATGCCCCTTCCTTCCTTTCTACTTCTGTGAAGCAGCTGGACAGTCGCTATTAGCCATGTCTTGTTACTGCCTTGATGGTAGGTGAGGGTGGTGTAGAATATTTATATCTTTAACAGAGGACTGATCAAATAATCCAAAGGGAAGAACAGACCATCAGTCTTTCCTGTTCCAAAGCTGTCTTAATCTGATGTTTTGGGATAAGAGTGTAGCTTTTTGTTGGAAGAGCTGTTGAAGGGCAATACTAATTGCTTTAGTCCCAGGTAAGAATATTGTAAGTTCTCTTTAGAAAGTTTATTTTTGTAACTGTTTCACTGCAGGGTTTTATTTAAGTATAATAGTAAAACAACAACAACAACAAAAATCCCTGAAGTGTATTTAATAGAATCACAGACTGGTATGTGCTTGAAGGGACCTTAAAGCCCACCCCCTTCCCACCCCCTGCCGTGGGCTGGTTGCCACCCACTGGATCAGGCTGCCCAGGGCCCATCCAGCCTGGCCAGAGATGGGGCATCCACAGCTCTCTGGGCAGCCTGTGCCAGAGAGGCACTCACCACCTGCTGAGTGCAGGATTTCTTCCATCAAACAGCACCATGCCACAGTGGTTTTGCATTGTCTGGCAGGCCTTTACAGTGATGAAGACATAACATAGGATCAATGCATAATGCACTGAATGCTGTGGATTTTCAGGGTAAAACTGTCTCCCTCCTTTTTCCGACCTCTGAATGGTTAATCGCTGCACTTTGACAAATTTCGAGTGGAAAAAACACAGCTTCTAGGGGATGCACAAGGAGGATTTGGGATCTTAACAATACAGTTTTCCAATGATCCCTTTAGGCTATATGCCTATTGATATGGGATGTGCAATACTGATACGCACAGGTATATTCTGTGTCGACCTTGATCTAGCTGGTTCAGGGGTGAGTGCCAGGATATGCAAGGTTCTTGGTGAGCTTTTGTAGCCCACATTGGTACAGAGGTTGCTGTGCCTTTGTTGCTGTTACTTGAAACCACAGCTAGTGCGGGTACTTAAACCATGGTAAAACAGTATGTGCAGTCCAATACAGATGTGCCAGCTCCACCAGAAGAAACTTGTTGCTGTCAGTTGAAAACACCCATTTACAGAGACTTCTTGTATGCACACTTCAGCACCTGTATAAAGTATGTTTCAACATGACTTTTTTTTTTTTTTTTTGGAAAGGCACCATGTTGTCATTTAGGTGGTGACCTTGCTCACTGGGATTTTTAGCCTCAAGCATTCGGCTAGGAAGTCATGCTTTCGTTGTCCTTTCACATCAACGTGACTGACTAAGTCCATAATTTCATTCCGTGTTTATAGCTAAATGATTTCTAGATAAGAACCTTTTTGTGGGTGTATACATAGTCGTATGGGTAAACATTGTTGTCCCAATGTGACAGTAAGGGAGTGATTTAGCTTTTAGTGCATCTGCAGTTATTATATGAAATTTTATACCAAAAGAATTTCAGATAATGGTGCATCTCTTTAAGCTTCTGCTCTCTTACAATTTCAAAAAAGAAAATCCACTGAAGCTGAGGAAGGATTTCACTGTCAATAAAGACCTGGTCCATTAATGTCTTTTGTTTCAGATCAGTGTCATTCAGTGAGCTCCGACAAACAGTTTCACCAAACGTTCCACCCAGAATAAGCCAGTGGTGCTGCCTCTGGCTCCTTTTTCCTGCCTTGCCTCAGACTGGCACGAGTTGGTGTGGGCCTGAGCAGTGAGCCTGGTCAGAGACCTGAGCCAGCTTGGAAAGTAACAGGGCAACAGGAAAACAGCTGAGTTTTCAGCCAGACTGGCTCTCTGTTCCAGCTGAATAAGCAGCCAACCGAAATGCTAGTGCCAGCATGGAAAATGGTGAGGCAAACACTTCTTTTGGCAGGAGTGCTGATTTCTGTGCAGGCTGCAACTGTGAAATTCTCCTCTGACTATTTGCATTGTATCCAGTCATAGATTGTACTTCATTCAGCAGTTGGTAGAAGGCCTGGTGTAGTAAAAGGCTGGAAGATGACTGACAACTAAGGCAGAACACTCATGCAGAGGAAGAATCAGTAATTCGCACCTCCACTATGTGACACGAGTATGCATATAAGATTCCTGGATTTTGGGCTAAAGAAATTCCAGCTTAGTAGTAAAAGCTTAAATAAAACTGTACAGTTTGCTTTTTTTTTTTTAAACTCAAAATCATGGTGTTATGGGATCATAAATTACTTATATTTTCTAATCTTTTCTTCCTAGGAATTTATCAAAGAGCTGCTAACTCGGATAAGAGGAATGAGAAAACTCAGTCCCCCTCAAAAGAAGAGTATATAAATAACTCGAAATAGTAGCACTCTGTTAAAGACATGGCAAGGGAAATGGGACTTTGAATACAAGACCTTTATTAAAATAATTGTCTTTCTCCACAACTTTTGATTTCATTCAGTTTTGACTCAAGGAGTTTCTTTTGTGTGTTTTAAGGGTTCTTTTTTAAGTGTCTTTTTTTTTAATTTTTATTTTTATCAAGAATATCAACATTTTGGATGCTGCTCAACTTTCACTTGAGGAATACTGAAGCAAGTGAAGAATCCAAGAGTTAGTGATGAGAGGCAGCAAGCCTACATGGTGAACCAGAAGATCCTGTAAATTTACAGAGCTAGGAGACTTCTCCTTGCCACTAGTGGGATAAAGTTTTTTAAGTTGGTTGTACATTTAACTCATGGCTGTCAAGTTTCTTGTGCTTGTCTGTACATAAATTATAAAGTGGGTTGTGAATACTGTTTCACATGGTTGGAAGGAACGGTTTGTTACAGTAAATTATTTAAATGGTGGTTATTGCAAATTTGCTACCAGAAGGTACCAATTCAGATTACTAAAATCTGCGCTGCCATTTTTCCAAGTACCCTTAAAGCAGCCCAGTGAAGAGTTTCATCATATCTTCTTATTTAGACTGCAGCATATGAGAATTGGGAAGTTTAAGGGCTTAATTTGTAGTCTTAAAGTTATTTTAACTTCGATGCTTTGCCAGATCGTTTTCTCTCCACCTGATGGAGTCTTGGAACTGGGCTGACCTATCCTGAAAAAAGGGCCTGCAGTCATATCTGGAGAAATGTCTGTCACCGTTCAAAAGCTGCTTCACAGTGGAGGAAAAGGCAGTACAGAAAATGACCATTTTAAAAGCACTGTTTTGCATTTAGTGATGTGGTCTTAATCAAGATTCCTCTCCTATTCAAGTAGGCAAAGAATATTATAGTCTTCGTTTATGGCTCTACCCTGAGAAGTGGGGAGACCTTATAATTTGGGTTCTCTTACTTGTAAAAGCAAGAACAGAAGTGAGATCCCTGCTCCCTCCTGGAAAATGTCCTAACTGAAATGTTCAATAAGCTACCATATGCTGGTAGGTGACACTAGTCAGGCATTTTATATCAAGGGTGCTCTGAACATATTTTATTTTTCAAAAGAAGTACATGTTTGTGAATTTTATGTATACTGGCAAGCTTTTTTAATGTATTTAATTTTGTAATGTTTACTGATGATTTTATTTACCAGATATTTACTCAAATAAATGGAACAACTTGTGACTTGTTACATGTACACTTTACAAGATTACTGTTGTTGAGTAGGTTGGTAAATGGGCTTGCTTACCAGAAAGAGAAGGCTGGGAGGTGGTAAGTAAGTGGGAATGCAGCCATGTAGACCCTAGCTGGCTTCTGATGTACAACAAAAGCCTTTGCCCAGCGTCACCGAGCCAAACTCTTGTAACCTGGTGGACAGTGTTGTGGACAGCATCACTTTTGAAAGTCTTCTGCAGCTGAGTCCTGCCTTCTCTGTGCCCTGAAGGCCTGAAAAAAAAAAAAAAAATCCTGGAAATACTTTCATATAAATGCTGCTGCTTCCTTTTTTTCCTTCCCCCAGAGGTCAGGCCATGGGAGGGCTTACTGGTGGGTGGCTCTTAGTTGTCTACTGAAGGTCTGGCAGCAGTGGGTCTTTCAGCAAGAGGCCCTCCACCTTTCTTCCCTTCTGCACCTCTCTTAATTTGCCTGAAGCAATTTCAGCAGCCCTGAGAAAGGACTTAGTAATTTTGCCTTGCAGCAAGTTAAGTTTAAATCTTGCACCTTGCTGAAGCTGCAGTCAGCCCTGTTTTCCAATGGAGACTTACAAAAATTAATTAAGCTCCAGGAAAAATGTGAGGGAGCCTGTGATTTCTTCTGTTTTTATGTTGCTGTTTTCCACTATTGCTGTCAGCATTATTTGTGGGTTGCCAACAGAAAAAGGCCTATGCAAATGACCTCTCTTACACATGGAGATTCCCTCTCCTTGGTCTGCGCTCCTTGCAGAGCATCTGATGTAGCTAGATCTAAATGACCAAGCTTGGATCAACATCACCCTTTGGAGGAGAAAGGCTTATGTGAAAAGCTTCCTCAAGTCCAGGAGTAAGGAGCTGTTCAATTTTTCACGTAACTTGTGAGGCAAAAATCACTGATGTTAGTAAAGAAGTCTTACTTACTAGCAAACACCTGGTGTTTGGCTAGGCAAGGGCTTTCCTTCACAGGCCTTTTTCTAGAAAAGGTGTGTGATCCTTTTTGCAAGCACCAGGTTTATTATATCCAAACATGGAGAAAAATCTTTTGAGTTTGGGCTTGTTAGTGACATCCAGAGTTCTGAGCTCCTGTCTGAAATGTGGTCTGCTCATGGGAACTGTTCCCTGATTCTTAAACTTAGGTACGCTTAACATGCCTCAGCTGAGACAACTGTTAGCATGCAATTCACCTTTTCAGGTTCTGAGGTGGTTACAGCTGCCTGCATTTTGTAGGCAATAATTAGAAACACCCCCCAGTCTGAACAGAAAGGTTAGGGTCCTTTCCAAATCCACAGGTTTATTGTATGACTTCACTTACAACTTCAAATATATACATATTTTTCTTCCTTTATAATAATGGTGTTCAAAATCAGAAGTGTAAAGTAATGGCAACTGTGCTGGCTACCTCTTTTCTCCTACAGAAAAATGCTGTTCAGCAAATATCTTTCCCTCATGTTACTTGGCTAAAAATGCCCGTGTTCATCACCTATTTGCATCTTTTGCCCTATTCTTCTTGCATTGCAGTAGTTGTGGAAAATAGCAGTCTTCTCCTTTTAAAAGCAGATGGAAGAGGTCAGGAATAGACTTAGAAGCAACACATGCTGGGACAGTACGTACCATCTTTTGTCATGTGTGGATGGGACACTGACTTCTGTGAAGGGCTTCCTCTCCTCCATTTCTACATGTGGTGCTCTCTTACAAGTGTTAGTGAGGACAATCAGATTCTAAATATCTACTGTTTGCAGCTGGCATGATTTTCCTGGAGGCTTACAGGGTCTCATTCTCGCTGCTTTTTACTTAACAGAGATGCTCTTAGCCTTGGTGTCAGTGGGGGGAGAGCCAAGCCATTCACTGAAGGTTTCTTTGAGGTCTGTGTCTTTATTCTGTGTGGGTGTCCTTGGCTCTGGGCAATATTCAGGGGGCATATCAATAGCACACTGTTGCTGAAACAATGTGAAATTAAGTCTTACAGCTCAGGCTCTTCACTGCCGTGGCTGAGCTGCTTTCATTAGACAGGCCAAGTCTGCAATGAGCACTTCCTCTGGGCTTTTTAATGAAAGGAGCTGAAGTGCCCTGTAATAAGTATGTAGTGAAACTAAGGTTTTTGTTGTGGTATTGAAGTGCCTCTCCAGTATGCAAGGCTGCCTGTGAAAGCACGTGTTCCTGGGGTCTGCTTCATGGCATAATTAGCCTTTGCATGTTTTACAGCAGGAGCTGACAATGTGATGATGTCTTCCATGGTTGCTTTTCCAGTTGGCTTAGAAAGTGGAGAAAAGTGCTTGTAATTGTATTCAGTGTGCCTCATGAGGCTGCAGGACAGGATGGACAGGATGGTGTATTCCTGCGGGATACAGGAAAGAAGATGACCCATTACTCTGCCAACCTCGTGTTTTGCGTCTTACCCCAATTATTCCTAGGTTGGGAGTTTACTACTGAAGTTACCACTTGTGCAGGGAGCATCTGAAGAACACAGGGGAGGATGAGGATCTTCACTTTCTCCATTCTTGGAGAACAAGGCCAAGAAAGGTGGGAGCAAAACATCCCCTTGTGCACTTTGAATTCTGGCACTGTGAGCCTTGGAAGGGTCTTTGGCACTTCGGTAGTGTGTGTGAAACTGAAATTACTCACTGATCTATTCCCAGGGTGGTTTTGCTGTACTAAAACAGCCTTAATGTAAACCCTAGGGAAGAAGTCATGTGAGCCACATGAACAGAGTGCCTGTTGCTTGGAAACTGAAGGACGATACAGTTCTCATTCCAAACAGAGTTATACTTTAACTCTTGGTGAAGTGCTGTAACACAAGGATTAATTGATTCTACACGAGGTTTACCATCACCAGCATTTTCCACAGATGCCAAAAAGGTACTGAATAACTGCTTGAACTGATCTTTAAAGGATGTCGAGGTTTTGAGAGGGAGTCAGAAATGCATTCAAGTACTTGGAAGCCCAGAGAAAAAAAAAATCACGAAGAAAGTTGCCTTGTTACGTGTTTAGCTGTTAAGAAGAGTGAGAAGAGTCTTGTGCTGCTGCATATATTTCTGTATGGAGAGAAAATAAGAAATGTGATTTCATTTATTGGAGAAAATATAAGGGGAAGGAATGTCTGCAAGGTAAAGAAAGGGAGCTTGGGGTGTGGAAGGAGACAGTACACTGTGGTGGTGAGGGTGAGGAGCCCTCCGAGCCTGCTACTGAGAGAGCGTATGGGATCACTATTTATTAGTATCCTCAGATTACACCTTTATGCTTTTCTACATAAGTTCTTCAGTTCAGTCAAGATGACCAAAGGTCTTAAAACTCTAGGAATCTAATAATTTTTGGAATTGTGCAAAGCAGAGGAAACAAGTAAGATAAAGTGATTTGTGTATTAGGCTTACCTAATAGTCAAATCAGATTAGTAGTGTCAGTTCCATATGTAATACACAACTCCACTGCTTTTTACTTGACTTCCATGTTACTTCTCCTTCTTTTTTCTTGACAGTATGAAAATAGATGTGAGTCTAACTAATGCCGCTGTCAAAAGCTAGTGAGAGTTTGGAGAAAATGTGCTTTAAAAGCACCTAGTGCTGCAGAATTTGTCACTGGGGGACTCTGCCATCAGTGTAAATGCAGAGTGTTTCTGAAATTTTGAGATTGCTAGTTAACGTAGTCTTAGCTAGTGCTGGTGGGATTTTTTTCTGCTTTATTTTCTTTTGGTAGAAATAGTGACCATATTCACCAAGCTATTAGACCATACCACTTACAGACTTTTCTGTTTCCAACAAGTGTTGACAATATCTATTTTAAATGAAAGAAACCAAGCTATCTGAAAACTCATTATTTGAGACTGAAAGTAATTTTGGAGGTGTAGGATTTTGTTTGGTAGTACGAAGCAGATTTGACTATGCTAGAAACCATGACACCTGGACAACCCTCTGTGGGCAGAGGGTGAGCCTGTGCTACCTCACTGCTGGAAAGGTAAAGGATCCCACATCTTGTTTGACGCCCACACTAAACCAGAAGTGGAGTTGGACCCAGCCTGTACCAGAGTGGTCCCTCAAGCAGTTTCTCACCTTGTGCTTGCAATTAATGATCTTCAATGAACTGCATGTTTTCTCTTGTGTCTCTCCAGTCTGAATTCCAAGCCAACTGAAACAGTAGTTACTAGATCAGTTTTAGCATTCTTGGCCTCCAGTACTGTCATGATGCATTTCTTTAGAGTCTGTATTAATATTCCCCATTCCTTCAAGTTTAGTAGCTTATTTCTCTTAAGGACTTTTTACTATTCGGTGGAAGTGGGAAGTGTGTCACCTGATGCTATTTCTGTCACAGAGGCTCTGCTGCCTGTGCCAAATCAGTCTGAAAGCCTTGAAAGGCTGCTGTAAATTCAAGTATCTTCTGAATTATGATTATGGCCTCATACTGATAAAGTGTATTCACTTTCTCCCTTATGTCTTTAGTTCTCTTTTCCAAGTAAGTTTTTAGTGTGTAAATGCAACTAAGTCACGTACAGTAAGGAAAGAACAAACCTCATGGAGCTAATCGAGTGATTTCTCTTACTGGGGAAAAAGGATGTCATAGAATCATAGAATCATGGAATGTCTTGTGTTGGACGGGATCTCAGAGATCATCCAGTTCCAACCCCCCTGCCGTGGACAAGGCTGCCAGCCACTAGCTCACTAGATCAAACTGCCCAGGAACCCATCCAGCCTGGCCTTGAACACAGTCAGGGATGGGGCAGCCACAACTTCTCTGGGCAGCCTGTGCCAGCGCCTCACCACTCTCTCAGGGAAGAATTTCTTCCTGATGTCCAATAAGATAAATGTGGCGTTTAGTTTTTCTTCTCCTAATATCTGGACGACACTCCAGTAGCAGTTACACAAGGCCGCAGAAACGGTCTTGTTTGGAAGCCTGAGTTTTTTTTTTTTTTTTTTTTT
>VXAV01013316.1:464908-496788 GCA_013399715.1 Alectura lathami | reverse complement strand
CCAATAAAAAAAAAAAAAAAAAGGCAAAAAACAAAACACCCAGCCAACCAACCAAACAAGAAATAACTGGTGGCAGGTGCACAAACTTGTCAAGTGGAAACCTTCTTTGTGTCCTTTATAGAAAAGCTGTCGGTGTCTCCTGAGCTTGGCACTCCTGAAGGAGATGAACAACCTTCCACCAGCCTTGCTCTGGGTCTGGGCAGCATCCCAGCACAGGGGTGAGTACCAGTGCTTTGGGAGTAATGCAGCTATAAGCACAGTTGTGTAATTGTGTCCCAGCTAACCTGCTCAACCCTGAATGCAGTGCTTGGGCTGCTAATAAGGAAGTGTGTCAGGCAGAGCATTGGTGGGATGGATGCATGACCCACCTTGCAGTGGCTGTGATGTGTGTAGTTTCTGCAGTCTCCGACAGCAAGGAATATTGCAGCTTACCAGCCTTGAGATTAGGAAAAATCATGCCTTCATGTAGGAAGGACAGGAGTTTGTTGCCAACACAAACAACAAACAACTTGAGTCCTTCAATATCTGAACTTACAAAGCATGTCTCTTGAATACAGGTATAGCTGTGCATATGCTATTGCCAACTGACAGCTTCTGGTTTGAGAGAAAATGAAGCTGTTTAATTTTCTGCTGTCTGGACCTGTTCAATTCTTGCCTCCTACACTCCAGCTGTCCTTTTAATACAGCGTTCTCGGTCCTCAGAAAAGCTATAACATATTTCTTTGGAGAATTTTTCTGGTACTTGTTTAGGCTTAAAAAAAGCACCAAATGATCAGATGTTGGAAAAAGGCTACGTAACTATAACTTGTTGGTAGGAGTTCCCTTTTTATACTTGTCAAGCATATTTCTGTTTCCATATCAACAATGCACCTCAGTAGTGCGTGTTGCATAATGGTAAATCGTTGGAATTTTAATGGTCTGCCTATGGCTGCTCTTCCTTTTGTTCTCCCATGTGTCTTGGTCAAGAGCTGCCACTTAGCATATTGTATTGATTATTTCTTTGTCTATGAAGCTGTACATTGAGCTCAGCACTTAATCACTGTGAGGCTGGATTTTCTATCCTTGGCACAAGGACAAAGTGTTTAAAACTATGTCACAAAGTGTTTAAAACTATGTCAGCTCTTGAAAAATAAGCGAGAAGTTTTAATGCCAGGGTTCAGTGAAGTGATAACTGTTAAACATTTACCCTTTTGGTTACCTCTCTAATCTGAAAATCTGAGTGCTTTCTGAAGTTAGTATGACTTAGCCTGATCTTGTCAGCTGCTTCCTAATTCTTTTAGTACTCATTTCTTACAGCCTTTTATTTTTTTTTTTTGATGGCTGTGGTTGGTTCTGATCTAAATAATATTTCTCCTCCCTCAGAATCCTCTCGTTCCTTTTGCTACAGAAATTCAATTATGTCAAAATTATACCACCTCTGCAGCACCAGCGAAGATAACTAGTGAGGAATTCAAGACAGGTTAAATAAACCAGACTATCCAACTATTTCTGTGTTTTCTTTGCTAAAGAAAGCTAGGCTATCATGCCCAGCCCCAGCCCTGAGTTTCATATCTTTCCTCTTCTGCAAAACTAAAATCTTCAGTAAGAGTGAAGCAAACTCCTGGGCAGCTTGATCTAGTGATCTAGTGGTTGGCAACTCTATCCATGGCAGGAGGGTTGGAACTAGATGATCTTTGAGGTCCCTTTCAACCCAAGCCATTCTATGATTCTATGAGTGTGGGAAACACCTGAAAGAAAGAATTTAAAGCTCTCTGAGTTGTTTCAAAAATCTCAGATCAGTCTTGTGTATGAGGCTGGCTTTTAGATTTAAAAAAAAAAAAAAAAAAAAAAAGAGATCTTGCTAATTGATTTTGAGGATCGGCTGTCAAATAGGCATCCGGGCTGGGAGCCCAGATCGAATAGCAGGTATGGCATAGGAATGTGCTCAACTTCCACTTCTTTGAAAGTTTTCTTCCTGTTTGAACCTTGCTTGTCTCAAATGCTCAGAAATCATGAGTTAGGTAGGGTGGGCACTCAGGCTACCCAGTGTTGGATCTTTCATAACGCATATTTGCTTGTGTGACTGTTATTGAGATGCTTTGTCAGAGGCCACTTGCAAATTTTTTCTTGTGCAGATGAAGAAGGCCTGAAACTTCCTTTTAAATGAGGACTAAGACTTTCCTGTCTCCAACAATTTCAGGAACAGGAATCCTAGGGGGAATGTTGGACTTGTGATAAAAACATTAAGGTCAAGAGCAATCGGGAAAGCACATGTGTAGTTGTCATTCTCTTCTGGGTGCATCCCATGGAGGCTCCCCCTGCAGTGATTTGACCCCAGATCTGCTTGTGCACATAAACCCATGAGGAAGGCAGGCTAGATAAAATGGGAATATGATGGCATCAGATGGGTTTACAGTTGGTGTAGTTTACCCTCTATCTGGTTAAATGCAGGCTACCGGGTTTCATTTACTAGGTAGTAATCATCCTTTAAGTTTGGTTAGTGGTTGATAGCTCTCGTATTTCACTTCTGTGCTTTGCTGCGCTCCATAGAGACCGTGGTGGACAAAATGGTGGGTGGTGGAAACAAACAAACCATTTTTTGTGTAAATAACTGAAGACAGAAACGATGTCTTCAGTAGTTTGAGCAATGTGTTTAGATTGAAAGTGTGTTGCAGTGGAGCCTAGCTAATACCCCAGCCAATTATACTTCCAAATTTTGCCCTTTGGGGACAGGAAAAAACTGTCAAGTGCTGGACTGCCTGCAAATCATAGCAGCCTTGAGTTCTTCTCATTGTTAAGGGGGTCACTTAACTGCAAGCAAACAACTCTCATAAATCAGTGGTATTTGACAGTCAACGTTTGGCAGGAGGTTTCGGAGCCATGTAAAGGCTTTTGGGAGGCAGATCCACAGCTCCTTGTGCCGCAAGTCTGTAGGCCAGGGGAGCAAACTGGAATGACAACATTTCATGATATCCTTTTTCTGCAAGTGACAGATAAGTGTGTAGTTCTGTTTCACGCACATCTTTCCCACACGTATGCTTTTCCTTTCAGTTGTGCAAAATCCTTCTCTCTCTGCTTTAAGGGATGCCACAGTTAGTCAAGAAAGATGATTGCAATTGTTCATAATTTACCTAGGACTGTCATACTGCAGAGGAAAGAGACAGGCAGCCAGTGGTCGCTTTCTGTGCAGAGCTTTGGCTGTGGGTTTTCTTACAGAGCAAGTGTGCAACTGCCACTGGGACCTGACTGAAACAAGCAATGCCTTGATCTCCCACTGACTGGACCCCCCTCTCAGGGTGGCACAGGGCATTGGAATGGCTCCCGAGGGCCCAGCTGCGAAGCATGGAGCCTCGCACACCACCTGCAGTGCTGCCAGTCTGTCCCACAGCCCCAAACCCGGACACAGTAGTGCTTCTCAGGGGCATATGTCCCCTGTGCTTGGTCA
The DNA here is from genome assembly GCA_013399715.1 of Alectura lathami. Taxonomy (NCBI): domain Eukaryota; kingdom Metazoa; phylum Chordata; class Aves; order Galliformes; family Megapodiidae; genus Alectura; species Alectura lathami. The sequence continues at coordinate 493,364 of VXAV01013316.1, read as the reverse complement.
GTTGCACTGTCAGAAGGCAAGGCCCAGTGCTTCCCCTCCTGCTTACAGAGCTCATTGCAGTGAATGTGCTGAAGTCTTTGTGTGCTGCACAGGCTGTTGCCTGGAGGAAGTTGAGCACTCACACTCTCCTGCATCCAATATTAGGCCATGTTGTCTAAACAGATTGTAGTGATTCTCTCTGGAGAGGAAAGGAAAAGCCTTGAGTTCAACCTCCTGTGCCCTTCACAGCTTAAACAGCAAGGGTTGTCAGGACAGCAGTTTCCTAAACACAATGCTGCAAGTATCTAATGGTATATCAGCATTTTTCCTCCCTTGTTCTCTATTTTTTTTTTTTTTTTTCCCAGTTTCCTAAAGGAGCAGCATCAGTCCTTTCAGCACCTGCCATGTCAAAAGCATCCTGGAGGAGATGAGGAGACTGCAGGAAGCTGGCAGCGCCTGGCAAAGATGAAGCAGAGCTGGGGGCAGCCTGCTGCTGGCTCAGCGGCTTTCCAGCACCACCCTGCCAGCACTGCCTGCTCCTGCCAGACTGGGCCAGCCTCCTGCACGTGTCCCAGGCAGGGGTGTTTCTGAGGATCAGTGCTTTCACTGCTGAAGGCGTGCATCTGGGTGGCTCCCGAGGAGCCTTCCAGCCTCTCCAGCTCTCGTTCTCTCCTCCATCACCTCTGAGTTGTTCACTGACAGGTGTCATAAGTAGCATGCTAATGTTTTTAGAATGCCTTTGGAAAAATGACAATTGGTGCAAGCTGTGTAGTGTGAGATCACCAGTGAAGAACAGCTATGGCAGATGTAGTGAATGGGAACACTTCTGAGGGACTGTTTTTGTTGTCTGGATATAGTTCAAAGGCTAAAACAGGATTAAGGTATTGATGATTAATAATGGAAAAATAATCTTTATCCCCCCTGAACTTTAGAGGTGATACAGGAATAGTGCATGGGCAAATGCAAGCTTCCTGCAGTCCAGATAGTCCAGCTTGAGGCTCACCCAGCCTAACTGAGGATTTCCTCTTGCTAAAGCTACACACTGCTTATTCTGCTGCACACTCATTTAGGTCAGTGCCTGAGACACTCATAATTAACCACCGGTTTGAAGGCCTTGGTTGCTCAGTGTTCCTGCACAGATATTTTAAAAAGACCTTAATTAAAAAATAAGTAACGTAACTCTCTCTTAACAGTGTTTCTCATCTGGAGCACTGTGAGGGTGAGGATCCCAAACTCACTGCCTGCCCACTGATACTAATACCACGAACAAGCAGTGGGCATCTGTTTAGGCAGTAGCTGTGACTGCTGAGTGCCATAGCAGTAAATGAATACTAATAAATAAAAAAAGGACAGGCTATATGGCTACAGAAACTGCTGTTTTCTGGAGGGACAATGTTAACATTTGAATTGTATAGCATGCTGAAAGGAGCTGACTGATTCAAATGTGCAGTGCCAATGCTGCAGCTCCTCTGGGAAGGAAGTAAGTAGCATGTACAGGGTGTCTTGGGTGCTTATTCTGTTTTTAGCCTCATGCATTGCTCTTTTTTTTTTGAAGCTGGCTACATCATGATGTTCTGGCATGTCTTCTTTCAGATGCTGCCAGCCTGTACTGGACCAAGGCTTGGTCTAGCTTGGGAGAGAGACCAGGCAAAGCCAAGCAGGTTTGGCTGGAAGGAAGGAAACTGCGGCCGACTGTTGAGCTTGCAGGTCCCAGTGTGACCTTCAGAAGATCCTTCTGCACATCAGACCCCTTCCAGCAATGCCCAGGGCTGACTTTGTGCTGGGGGTGTTGCCATGATAAATGGGGTGAGGCAGGAGAACACAGTGGTGGCATGAGGCATTCAGCTGTCGTGTTGAGGGCAATGAACCGGCCACTGATCTTTCTTGGGTTGCCTCAAAACGGTGCCAATGTTTTAACATGGAAAACAAAACTGGCCCTGAGGTCCAATGCACACAGACAGGAAAGGTTATTTTTAACAGTGTGGGAAGGGCTGTACTTACAGGGCTAATGCTGCCTACATACATGCCTTGCATTTTGCTTGGCAGAAGTGGAGCCCTCTTGGGTTACAGAGCTGGAGGGGAATAGCAAATGGGTGTGCTAATAATTGCTGTGTTACTATTTTTAAAGCTCTGCCTGCAAGGTTTGTATCATTGTTACCCAGCAGTGCCTCCCCAGGCCAGGTTACTTGAGGCAATGCTGAGGTTTCCACTTAGGAATCTGTATTATATTTCTGGGTTTAGTTTGCTGTTTTCTCCCTCTTCTTTCCTTGTACCTAAGTGCAAGTACGCTCTTATGCTTACATTAATAATAACAATAATAACAAAAACAATAATAATAATAATCTCCTTGTAGTCAGGAAAGTTATTTTGACAAAACTATTGTTTCTTGGCTCAAATATTCAGAATGGTACTTGCAAAGGCATGGGGCACCCTCCACCCACCCTTGTAACGTAAGGTGTGGGGGCACAAAATGGCTTCTGTGGCTCTAAGGCCTGGAGGATCAGTGCCTTTCTCATTTGCTTCTGTGTGAAGGGCATGGGCAGGCTGACAGGTCATGTAATGACAGGCACCCAGCTCCACTTTGCAAGCCTGCTCTGGTCCCCAGCAGACGTTCGCACCCAGACTAGGCCTGCTGCTGTCTCCCTTGCAAGGGCCACCATCAGCAAATGTGGGGATGTTTGTGCAAGGATTGCTGTTGAAGAAGCAAACAAAGCAGTTACTTGCAGTAAAAGCTGAAACATTAAAGGGAATTGCCCTAAATGAAATGGAATTTCAGCAGGCCTGGCCCTTGACAAGCCATGACTCGTGCTATGGTGGCACAGCTGCCTGCTTGCTGCTGGGCCACTGCGGTGACGAGCAGGCCTCCCCTCTGTGTGGAGCCAATGTGTTGGGGGGAGAGGGGCAGCCCATTTTCTGCATTGTGGGCATATGTTGGATGGATGTCCTGAGAGGCAGGAGTGTGCGAGAAAGGTGGAGGAGGAGGAGGGAGTGGTACTGGGATGTCCTTATGCCTGGAGCCACCTCAGGAGTCCCCTGCTATCACCTCCATGTGCCTGCACAGGGGTGGGATAGCAAGGTTAAACAATACATCACTTCAGGCTTCATTTTATTCCAGGGGTTTTTAAATTATTAATGCTCAGCACAGCAGCGACCACACTTGCTGTTAGGCAGTGCCTCGCAAGCCCATTTTAAATATTTAGTGCTTACCAGCAGAGCAAAGCAAACAAACAAGAGTAACTAAAGTGTTGAGGATGCACTTAATTTTTAAACAGTTAAAAACAAATCAGCAATCCATGCCACCACAGGAACCCATCTGGCTGCTCTGGGCATTGCGTTGGGCAGCTGGCCAGCCCGTGCCCAGTGCTGTGGGATGGTGGTCCTGCAGGTTCAGCTGTGCTGCAGGCCCTGGGCTGCCTCCTGCGCCAGCCACCATGGGAGCTGGATGCTTCCCCACTCTTTCATCTAGATGTGCACCTGCTGTGGGCAAGCCTAGCTGTGGGATGTCCTCGCAGCCCTGGGCTGGAGCCAGCTCTCTGCCAGCTTCCCTCCGCTGTTCCTTCTGTGTGGGTGGATGCTGCCAAAGCGAGCGCATAGCAAACGTGCTTCCCCTACGGCAAAGAAAACTGAAAACATTCCCAGTGCTGGAACAACAGGGGTGTCAGTGAGAGGTGGGCCCAGACAGAGGAGGTGTGTCTGAGACGGAGGATGAGGATGGGAACTGACTGCCTGTGAGGAGAGGCAGGGAGAAGCACACGTGTTGGGGAGAGTGGGGGAAGAGAAGGGAGAGGGAGCCTGGGAGACAGGGAACAGCTTGAGGTCAGGAGAGAAAAAGTGGAACAGAGTACAGGCAAGTGATATTAGAAGTAATGAAAATCCAACATGAAAACTGACAAGAGCTGGAGATCATAAAATGGAGTGTGACTAGGGGGAAAAGAAGATTAATCCCATGGAAATAAAGTAAAAATGATTAGGGCTGCATACTAGGAAGAGTGGAAGGTAATGCATTAAACAGAAAGAGTGCACACTAATTTACTAGGATACATCAGTGAAATATTAATTTGGGTAACACAAATATGCATCAGGGTTGCTCAAAAGGATCGCATTGCTCTGGCCAGAGTGTAGTGAGTGGTGGCTGTAATATGTGACAATAAATAATTGCAACTGGGAAGGGTAGAGTTACCAACTATTGACTTTTCTTGACCCTGCTTGTTATAAGATTCTGGTTTCAGCTACTTATAGCTGAGAAACTACAATGAGCTGTAATTTTCCATACCAGCTGTCTGCCTTAGGCTCACTCTTTGACAAACATCATTTCAAGAGGAGTGGGACAAGACTCGGAGCGTGCAGGAGATGGAGGCAGGGACATGAGATAGAAAAGGAGCATAAAGGCATCGCTTGTGTGCCTAAGGACAAAATCCGGAAGACCAAAGCCCAGCAGAAGCAAAGATCTGTGGCAGATTTTAAGGATAGTAAGAAGGGATCCTGCAGGTATGCTGGCTGCTGAAAGAAATTCAGGGTAAATATGGGTATGCTCACAGGCAGGCGAGACAACCCAGGCATGACTGATGCAGAAAAGGCTAAGGTGCTCAAGTACTTGAAGAAGAGTCACAAAGATGATGGACCCAAATCCCCCTCAGTGGTGCTGGCCCATGTGCCAACCGCAGACTGCACCATGGGATGCTCGGGTGGGACCTAAGGAAAAAGAGAAGGGTGCAGCACAGGAAAGGTGCCAGAAGGGCTCTGGAGCATTTTGGGGCTGAGCCAGGCAAAGCTGTGACTGTCCTGAGGTGTCTCTGCGGCCCCGCTGTGGTGGGAGGGTGGCCTCCTCCCTGCTCGCAGCTCTTTGGCTCTGAGGTGCTGTGGTGGAAAGTGCTACTATGACTACGCTGGAAAAAGGTTCGGTGAGTTTTTGAAGTCACTTTTTAAAGTGACTTTTTGATTTGAGAAGCTTGACTGCTTCGGTATTTTAGCTTTGAGAGCAAAGGAGTGTGAGTACTAGGTCATGGAGAGAGGACCCAAAGCACTGTCCATCAAAGCAGCCTTTAGTCCTTAGCCCACAGTGGGAACCCAAGGCATTCTTTTTATTCTTCCTCTGCAGTCAGAACGCACATGCAAAAGCCTCAGGCAAAATGTCCCATCTTCCCTGGTGCTGCAGATGATGAAAGAAACAAATCAGGCTCTGCTCTAGGTTGCGCTTCTGTTTTGGGTGGCAGCAGTCAGCTGCACATCTGAACTCTGGGAGGGTTTGCACACATTTTTCCCCATTTGACTGAATGATTCTGATGTGCTCAGAGATCTGATAGTGGTGACAGCCTTGAAAACACTGGAGGAAATGACTAATTCTTCCTTCAGAGCAGGGATTAAATTGTGCTTCATGCAGAAAAGCAAAATATTGAATAACTGCTAAGTGAAACTCAACCCCTCCATACAACAAATAAGACAAGAGTCCTGTGGAAAAAAAGTGATATAAGCACATCACTAAGACCATACAGTAAATGAGAGCAACTGCCAGAAGTGATGTGTTTTGCCCCAGGATTCACTCCCTGGTGCCGTGCCATGCTCAGTATGGGGCAGGCAGCTGTGAGCAGGAAGGGTCTCTACTGCTGCAGCCTTTCAGACCAGGCTCTCCTTTGCCCCTGGCGCCAGGAGAGCATCTTGCTAGCATTGCACTGGTATATTTGTAGCCCCCCTTTAAATTTAGCAGGCAGCTGTCATGTGAGGAATGGGTGCAGGCAGGCAGGCACTGTATCTGTGTATCTCTTCTCTGCAGGACAGCAATGTTAGTGATGCAGTCAGAGGAATTCAGAGATGCGGTTTTGAATGCAATGTGAGAGACACCAAGGCCAGCAGAACAAGCTCCAGGCTTGGAGCCTAGCACAGCGTAGGGAATACGGACTTGTCTCTCAGAATATCAGTTATGTCCACCCCACAGGAAGGAAAATCCTTACACGGGTTTAAAGTCAGGAACTAGGGCAGAAGAAAATGTGCAGTTCTCACAGTGCAGGAAAATCACCAGGGGAGCTCCTGGGGATCTGTGCATTTCAGCAGATTTATATGTGACCTGGAAAAGGGGGTCAGCTACAAGCTGACAAAATTTGCTGATAGCCTTAAATTGTTCAGATTAGTAGGGAGCAGATCAAGCTGTGAAGAGATGCAGAAGAGCCTCAGAAGACCAAGAGACAGAGCAAAAAAATAACAAATAGAGATTCAATGCAGTTGAAAATTAAGTGATGCACAGAAGGAAAAAATAAACAAACGAACAAAAAACCAAATACAAATCTAACTCTGACTAGATCCAAACTGACTGAGTGTTTTCCCGGTTGCCTTGAAATTGTCTTCCTCCATAGAAACAACCTCTGGGCCTTGCAGTCTCCAGACTAAGCTGGTAAGTATATGAGAAGCAGATGAAACTTCTTACGGGACTGGAAAGGCCAGATTTTCCCTTCTGTGGATCACTTATCATCAACCTCCATTGCTGTTGTGGTGGCCACTACTTCCAAAGGCAGGTTTGCCTTGTGAGTAAGGGACACCATGCATGTGAATAGGATTGAGTGTGTGTTTAGTGACAGCAGAAACACAATTGTGCCTTAAATACTTATTTTGGCTGCTTTCTGCACACTTTGTTGAACAGTATGAAGAAGCACAATGAAATCCAAGTGTCCTTGTCATGACATTTGTCTCCCCAGTCCCACAACTTGGCCTCCCCACTGAGCTCCTACAGCTTCCTCTGGTGAGCACTCTCTTGCTGTGACCCAGGTTTCATGCTGAGTGCTGTCATTGGTCCTTTGTTGCATCTGTAGAAGCTCCTCAAGTTTGCAGATCAGGCTCCATAACAGTAGGGGAGCATTAAAAATACTGTCTGAGCTTCTCTGCCTGCTAGTGTCAGAACTTCAGGGACTGCAATATTTCATGATCTGGAAAACACGACCTGGAAACCATTTTTGGGGAGGTGGACAGAAGCCAGATCCAGAGACCTGGGACTCTGGTCTTCTAATCGTGAACACTAGCAAGCTGGCAACCTTGTGTGACAGGGTCGTGTCTGTGGATCACCTGCATCCAGCCTGCCATCCTCTGCTCCTAGCTTTGCTCTGCTGTGGCTGGGCCAAGAGCTCACAGGCTGGTGTTAATATCTGCAAGCTTGCTGCCACCTGCTTCCAGAGTTAAAAATTAATATGCTTATGCTCTGACCAAATTATGCTATACTCTAATTCCTGAAGAAAATGTTGATAAGAGTGCTTTTGAAAAAGGCTTTTTAATATCCTTTGAAAATGACTAAAGGAATTCCAATTAGACCTTACATGTAATTTTCATTTTCCTTGTCATTGCTGTCTAATTCTGAAAAATGCTCCCGTCTCTACTGCTTTCATGTATCATCTGCTCTTCTTATTTGTCCACCCAGCCATAATCCTGGTGGGTGACATGACAGCTATTTCCATGGCTAGAGCATTACAAATTCTAATAATATCTTTCACTGAAACAGCACTTTTATCCTTGGTAGAGCTGTGAAGAATTAAGTTTGATATACATACTTTCACCACTTTGTATGGTTTTCTAATCCTACATCATGCAGATTCTGGTTACCGCATTTCACATCAGCTGGAGAATAAAAAAAAAAAACACAACTTTTTTTTTTTTTTCATTTGCGCTTTTGATTAAAAAAAAAATCTCTTTGTCTTGAAAGTGGGTTTTATTTAGATTTTGGATTGGAAACAAGGCTATTCAGCATTTAAAAATAATAAGGGAATGTTCCCATGTGCTAAAATAGGCTTATTTTGGTTTGTGTGACTATAAGTAAAACCCAAGCTGATCCCTCTGACTTTTAGCCAGTTGGCTTTGCATTTCATTACTGCTATCCCATGCATCTTTACCCTGAAAAGGTAAAAAATACATTTTTGTTCAGAAGCTTTTACATTAAGTACTTGTTACATCTACCATTGAAATGCAACTAGTTTTTGGAAAAATGTGGTCAGCGCTCAACACCATGCAGTAGCATTTCGGGGTGGTTTATGGGATGCGGCGGCAGAAGTACAATGCCCCAGCAAGGCAGCAGGGAGGACTTGTGTGGGCAGAATGCTAACGACTCAGCACGCAGTTTTCCCAAGACACGAGGGTTAACTTCTCTCAGCATGGAGGACAATGGACAAGAGATCTTCTGCTTCCTCTCCAAGCATCATGGCTTTAGTTCAGTGCAGATGCAGAAGGAAGGGTGCTGCTGAACCACTAGCACCATTTTGAGTCTGTGCAGTACTTGGGATTTCTTTATCCTTGCTAATGAAAAAGATGTCTGTGAAATTAAGGACTGAGGAAAAAAACTCCAATGACTTCTTTAGGTGGTGGCTTGGGGGAAAAATGCTATATCATACCCTTCTCTAATTAGAGCTATGAATAAGTTTCGTTTGAATTGGAAAACTCGTGCTGCAGCCTCCTGTTGAGGCTGTGGCTTGTCTGTTGGAACTCTTCTCTGTTACATTTTTTCTTACATAATACAGGGCCCACTCTCAGCCAGTTCTATTTTAATTGATGTTAATCAGGAATAATTTCACAGAAGTCAGAAGACTGACACTGTGAAATAGTTCAAAAGAGGACTTAGTCCTCTTGTGCATTGCTGTATTAATTATAAAATGCCTTCTTGAAAGCTGAGAATATAATCTGAGTCAATATGTCCAGTGAGTCATTGCTTCATAGCCCTGCAAACTTTCCAGGGCTGGTAATGCAATTTATATTTTGTCCCTGAAGAACCTGTGAGTTCAGTCATGTCCAAATCAAAAGTTCTTGCCTATTTAATCCATATTTAAGTATGGATTGCCCTGTTCTCTGGCATATCACATCGTTTGAAGGAGAACTTTTCCTTTTAGCTGTCCTATATTTTGCACCGTGTAGCTCTGTATATCCCACAGTGGAGCTATTTCACAAACCGTAAGTATATACCTCTTTGTAAAGACACCCACAAAAGACAGCAATGAATGAAGAGCCATAAATGTAAAATGAATGTCTCATGAAATTCTGGGAGAAATCCCCGAAGAACCTTTCTACAGCTCTCACTGGCCTTGGAGACAGACTGCAAAAGCAAAACCAAAGCAAAATAAAAGCGTGCAGTATACAAGGAACGGTACAATGCACCGTGGCACTAGGCAATGTCCTTGGTCATGCAGAAGAGCATTTTTGTATGGAAAACTGATGCGTTTTCAAATTTGTATTGTATTTGGAAGGAACATGGAGAAACTGTAGCTGCATGAAAAAGCAAAGCAAATTAGATTACGCGTTCTTCAGGAAGATTGTCTCCTTTTGATTCTTTTGTGTAGATGTTAAACGCCTCAGAAAGCACAGAAGTTACCCCACAAAGCCCTCAATCACTGTATGCTGGAAATCAGGTCTTTGAGGTACATTTAATTATGAGGTTAGAAATAATTATCTATACTATTCTGTTTGAGATCACTTCGTTCATGACTAAAACAACCTACAATGCAAAAGACACTACAAACCTCATGCCAAAGAATTTGGGGCTAATAACAAAACATGTAGCGTGTAACAACAATATAACAGGGTTATAAAACCTGCTGCAAAGGAATAATCAAAACCGATTTCAAAATACAGAGCATTCTAGGATTCCCCCAGGGTTTGGGGATTTTTTCGCCTCTTTTTTTGCACTGCTTACAAAAGTTAATTCCTGCTAGAAGATGTGTACAGAGGGAATCCTAAAAGAATGCAGGAAGCTCAGAGCGTTTGGCTGCTTTTTCACTGCAATTTCCATTTTCCTGCTATCACAAGAGATATTTTTTAGCAGCTGGCTTTGCATCAAGTTGATCAAGTAGAATCTCTCTGCTCTCAAAAAAGAATTTTTAATTCTTTTGTATTCTTCTTTATTTTCCTCAGCAGAAGCAATACCAATTGTATTTTATAACTAGCTGTGCCAAAATATCTTTGTGTTTCCAGCTTGGGATCCTTTCTCTGCTCTTCTATGCCAAATCTCACATTCTTAAGGATCTTAATCCTGTTGCCTAAACAACAACCATCTAGTGCCATTTGAATGCCTGAAGGTTTCTGGAAAGTCTCACAGCAACGGCAGAGGGGACATGGAGCTCCCCAGTGACCCGTACCCCACCCAGGGGCAGCTGGAGCAGGGTGTGTAAACTTGGATTAATGTAAAAACAATAAGCAGCTAGAGGTGCAGTGAGTAGGGCAGCTTGTGCTGCTGAGGATTTGGTTTTGAGTTTCTTAAGTGGCCTCTCATCCTCAGCTGGGGGCTACCCAGCTGCATGTGGGCACAGAAAGGTACAGAGAGAGCGCCTTAATCAAAGGAGAAATGCTCCTTTGAGAAGCTAGATTTCAATAAGCTTCCAAACCAAGAAGACCTTAAGCTGAAGGTGCAAGAAGAAGGCCAGAAAGAGAGTGGTGAGTCCCCACAAGATTGTACAGGCCATGCTGTGGGTGATCACACCCTGGACCAGGCAAGTGGACAGCCGGATGAGTGAAATGCATTGTTACCCGTCTGCCATGCACAAGGCAGGGACCCCATGAGAGGTTTGTCCACTGGGGGTTGCGAGGAGGAGGTAGTGGTTGTAGTCCCTGTTGATACCCATAAAGGAAAAGTCTGGGGTCAGCCTTCAGGCTGGAAGGCAGCAGGCTGGGATCCCAGATGTCTGCACTGTCTGAAATACTGCCAGGGCCATAAATAGGGCTTAGGAAGCAGGCAAAGGACCCTCATGCACAGAGGAAGTAATGAGGTAGAGAGACAGTACTGAAGCATTTTGGGCAGTGAGGAAGCTCCTGGGACAAGAGGGACCTGTGCAGCCTGTAAGGCTGTGCTATGGCTTGAGGCCAAGCTGTGCACCTCTGAAAAGGTTGGGAAGGAAAAAATGAAGAACAGTTCAATTGTAATAAACAGGCAAATGAGATTGCATGTGGTCCTCCTTGGCCAGCAGCGCTGAGCAACAGAACTCAGGCAAAGCATGCATGTGCTTTTACAGCAGTTCCTTGTGCCTGAAAAACAGGAAGGGGGCACAAGAGTGCCTGGGCTCAAATGGCAGCCCTGATGGAGCAGCCATCCCAGGGACATGGTGGGAGGAGGATGACCAGTGGGATATGGTGTTGCCAGGCTACCAGCCTTGCAGGGATGATAAAACAGGACATATTGGTGGGGGAGTGCCACCGTATTTGAAGGGTAATACAAAGTGTAACAGCATAGAAGTGCTCCAAGGAAAAGAGATGTGCCATGGAATACCAAATAACAAGTCACTGAAATAGGATTGTACCAATGATCCCCTTCTTGGGATGAGGACGTTTTATCATAACGTAATTTGCCTGCCACTAATATATCTGCAGAGATGTCCCAGCAAAAGTGATCTCACAGAATCATTCAGAGCAGGATGCAGTGTTAATTAGGGTTTAATTACCCAGGCATTTGTTGAAAGCAAAAGACAGGTGAAGAGTTTTGATACAGAGGTGGTGAAAGCAACTGAGAGGGAAAGTCCTTACAGATTTATTTCTAATTAGGAGGGAGAGTTAAGCATTTCCTTTTGGAAAGCAATTTATATAGTGGTGGTCATGATATAACACAGTTCATGGTCCTCTGGTGACAGAACAGTCAGGGACAGTCCCAGACAACTAGAAAATGATGTATGATACTTACAATTATTATTAGTAGTAGTATTTTTTTTTAAAGGAACCTGGCAAATTGTTTCTAACCATTCACTTACCTTCTGCTCTCTGAAAAAGTTTGAAACAAACAGTTACACAGTATTTTTGTAGGTGCCCTTGAGGAAACAAGAAAATGTGAGCATCCATTATGAATTTGTCAAGAACAAATTGTGCTAAGCCAATCTAAATTCTTTTTACAAAATGGTAACACATTACAGGTAGGAAAAAATCAATGGGAGTTGGCATTTGACATTATGTTATGTATTGTTATGAGTAAGCTAGGGGAAACGGTCAAAATGAAACTGTTGTAGTATAGGTGCAAAACTTACTGACTCACTCTCAGGTGATGTCAGCTGTAGAAGTGGAAGGACAGATCAAGCAGGGATTTGGATGGCATGCATTTGATTTTCTTCCTTTTACGATCCAAAATTATCTTGATAAATCAAATAAATTACTGGGAAATAAAAGAAGACTGTTCAACAGCAGCACTGTTGGCCTGTGGTTGTTAATAAGTGGAAGCAATGAATATTTGCCTGGAGGCAATCCGTCAGAATGTGCAGTAGCTGATACAGTCACGAAAAGGGAGGCCAGTGTCAAGGTAGCAGCCACTAGAAAAGGGACTGGGGTTAGAGAAGCACATGCTGAGCAGCAGTCAGCACCTCCAGGTGAGGAAGGCAAAGCTTTCTATGTGGGGAGAAGGGGAAACACTAGTAACCAGCCAGCCACCTGCTGCTCTTTCTGAATTAGTCAGGCCTGGGCTAGAACTTTGCATCTCTATTTGGGGAGAAAGCTTAAAGAAAAATGCGGAGCACCTGAGAGGATGAATGTGAAGAAACTGAAGATGATTGGAGGGCTAGAAAACATCACTTGCTGGGTTGATAGAAAGAGATCAGTCGCTCTGAAGCAGGGGGAGGGTGGAGGATAGGAAGGCAGCAGTCTGAATATGTTAAAGGATTCCAAGGAAGAAGAGAACAAAATATTTCCATAATTATAGTGGCTAGGGCAAGAGGTAGTGGCTTTGACTGTACTGACAATGCAACAGGGGTGATTCAGTTTAGACATTGGGAATATCTTTCTGAAATAAGGATAGTGAAGGACAGGAATAGGTTTTGGAGTGGAAGTGTTGGCAAGACTTCATCGCTGGAAGTGTTTGGGACAGGTTAACCAAAACTGTCCTGGAAACGATGAAGGTACAAGTTGATCCTGCTGTGCGACAGAATCATCCTGAGGTTCCACTTCTTCCTTTCCTATGTTGTTCTGATTTAGTATTTTAAAACTCAAAACCTTTCCTGAACTGTTTTTCCTTCTTTTGTGTTCTATTTTGTGTTCTTTTTGGTGTGATTCTTTCTTTAAATAGTACCATTGATATTTCTCTGCTCATCTGTTTCACCCAAATACAACATCTTTATAATACTTGTATTCCTAGCCTGTGAAGACAATCTGATACTTGATGAAATAATCACTGAGAAGCACAACTGCCTTGATGAATAGCTCAGCAAACAGTTAAGGAACTGGAATAATTTTCAGTGTGTTCTCTGTGTACCCTCAGTTTTTTTTAGGATTCTACCTATCATGTATTTGACTACTCACCTCTTTCACCTATTTTTGCATTCTCTTCTCCAAAGCCAGTAATTTTCTTGGTGGGGCATATCTCAGTGTGCATATTTGCACTGTCCTGTTTCCTCTCTGCAAGCGCACTGCTGCCCTCAGTGCTGCCCAGGCTAAGCTATGGAGTAACCCAATATGAACAGTCAGTGACAATGGGGAGATCTTTATGTCATCCGTGCCTGGGACTGTAGGCTAGGTGTTTGCCATATTTATGTCCGAGCAGAAGGAAAGTTTAGATGGATAAAGGCTGCTGTCTGGTTTCTGCTGTTCACCAATTTGTCCCAAGGAGATATTTTTCTTTGTGAAGTGGCACACGCCTACTTGCTCTGCCTGACCTTCTTTTCAGGAACACACAGAGCAGCCAGTCAATATTTGCATCTTCTGCAGGCCATCCCTGGGCATCATGGCAGCTCCAGGAATGGCAAACTTCAGCTGCACCTCTGACAATGAAGGCTATGGAAGACAGAATAACTTTGCCAAATCTCACCAGGGCAGGAGAACTGCTGTTTGTTTTGCCCTTCTGCTGGGGTTTCTTGCCTCTGTGAGTGAGCAGGGGATAGCTGGTTTGCCTTGTTTACTTGTTTACTCACCTCTGTGAGTATTCCTGTGGGGATAGCTTGTTTGCAGGAGTGAGTGAGGGCTACAAGGGCTAAATCTCCTCATGATCTCCGCAGTTTCCAGCACTGGGGCAGCAGCTCCAGGGGACATGAACAGACACCTGGGCAGTGCAACCAGAAACTACTTTTGATGATCTGAAGGCTGTGAAAAATCGTACCTCTGTCCTGAATGGAAATTCACCAGAAAGTTACCTAATCACCAGAAAATTCTCCCTCTGGGGCTGCTGTGGGCAGCCTTTGCCCACAGGCTTGGAGTGGCTGGTGAGATGTGCCACTGATGTCCTGGTAGGGCAGCTTTTTTGAAAGGTGCGTGTGGGCTCGAAAGAGGTTTTATTCTCCACTTGGTCCATTTCTTCAGCAGAAGGCAGGCCAAAATATTCAGCAGAGAGGCTTTGTTTGGAGAAAGAGCTCTGATGAAGATGTAGGACTGCATCTGCTTAGTCTTCACGCTACAGTGGTAATGCTCACAGTCCCTGATGAACTGGCTCAGAGGATGCTGTTGTCTTGGAGAGAGTGTTAATGCTAATACCCTCCTTATTTCTGTCTTTGATCAATGATTTCAGTAACAAAGGAGAAAATCGTGCTTTCCTGTTGATATTCTGCAGTGGATAGAAGTATGAAAGACAATAAAGGTTGATGGGCAGTGACATTTGGTTTCCCTAATAAATGCAAATCTGTTGTATTCCTCATCCAAGCTAACAGACCAGGTACCCAAGGGAAGGTCCTGTGTCCTTGCATCCCAGAGTGTGCTGAAAACAGGTTGCAGGGAAAACCTGAGCACCTGGGTTGTGTTGGTGGGGATGGGGTACCACAGCCTGGGGCCAGGATGGAGCACTGGAGAGATGAGAGTGCAGAGAATGGACTTCTGTGACCTACTGTGGAAGGAGGAGTTTTCCAGGCATCTCTTCTCTCTTTTGGGCTTTGGGGATGGGTGGCAGTCAGAGGCTGCAGAGATCAAATTGCTGTACCCTGGGATAGTGAAAGGAGCATTTGACATGAGTTCTGAGGCTGAAATCCTTATACAGAGCACAGCTGGCATCAAAGTATCTGTGCTTGGGGAAAGAAGAATTATTTCTGTGTCACTTAGTACTTTGCGACAGGGTATTTACTTCCTTGCATCTAGAAAATAAACCATATCTTCCCCCCAACTTTAAACAGCATCATTTTAACATATTTCCCTCTACACAACCCTATTTCTTCGTGAATGCCTCTTCTTTTATGTATGACATCTTAAGTTTATTATGCAAGAAATATGTCAAGGCATTTCCCCCTCTAAGGTTTGTTATTTGATAGGATTTAAATCAACTTGGGAAACTGTTCTGTGGACTCTTCAGCACTGAAGCCTACTGTTCCTATCTTTTTCTTTTTTTTTTTTTTTTTTTTTTTTTTTTTTTTTGAGAATGAGAGGGGAAATACCCCAGATCACTCAGGTGCCATAACAAGATGTTCATTCAGTGGTTTCAGGCAAGCAAGTGCCCCCATTCTGTGCTTTTGCTTTGATTAGCACCCTTTACAATACCTCTGTGCGTGAATGCGTTATGTCTTCCTCTAGCCCTCAAAAGTCTAATGCTCAGGCAGTGCTGTAAGAAAGAAATGGACCTTTTCTTTCAGTGTGTGCACTGAACTAGATGGCAGTGATTTACAGCATGCCTTAGAAGAAGCAAGAATTCAGGGGACTGCAGATTACATTCATGAAACTGCTGGAGTGGCACTCTGTGATGCTCCCTTCCGGGTGAGCTGTTGCAATTCTAGGCATTACCCCTCCTGCTGCATGTGCTGTTCTGTGTGACTTAACCAGATCTGCTCCTATGTGAGGCTGAGCTCTGCCTGTGTTAGAGAGGAGGCAGCCTCCAGAATTCAGCCCCCCCCCTCCTCTCTTGAGAGAAGGGGCTGATGCAGGGAAAGTGTCATGCAGCAAGCCTTTTCCAGCACCTAGCTTGATACCACCTCAGATGCAGCTGCCCGTGTGCTGTGTGGGTGGGAAGGAAGCTGAAACAGCCTCTGGTCTTGTGTTGGGACTGATGCATGTGCAGAACTCTATGATCATTGACCTTGAGGCTTTTCCTTCAGAAGAGATTGCACAATGGAGTAGAGGAGCAGTACCCATTTTGCACGTATTTCATTTCATTCAGACAGACAAACGGGTAAGGTGCACTCAAACCAGTACAGTAGCTCCTACCAACCTAAACCACAAGAAATGATGCGAAGCTTGTATCAGTGTGCTAGGAGCCTTTGACTTCTCCTGTTCACGTTCCTGTATCTTACTTCTTTCTACACTAAGTGTGGTGCTGCATTTCCCAACTGAGTTGTTGGCCAGTTCAGTGCATTTTTCATGATAACAAGAACAGTGTTTTAGACTGAAATATCTGCACTGAAGTCATGTGAGCTATATATTGAGTTGATGACTGCTAAATAATTGAGGCTGCACTTCCCCTCACAGTGAGTTGTTCCAAATTCTGTATGACCATCTGTATGCCAGGCTTCAGGCTGAACTCTGTGCAGAACGTGTATGATAGACAATGGCATTATTAGAGCAGTGGGCTGGCAGCTTATTTATGGTAGCTGGCTCCTTTTATTAAAAAAAAAAAAAAAAAAAAAAAGTGACTTATTTTGGATGGAAGTTTCTGTGTGACATGCCCTTTCAGCTTCTTGCAGTTCTTGAAATCAATGCAGCAAGGCAGGAAAATGCCCGTGGCAGAGTACCACTCAGGTGCCTGGCTTGTAGGCTTCTGTTAGCATGTTACGCTCTGACATCTTGAACAAGCACTGGCTGGGGCAGCTGTAGTTCTGCAGCAGCTGTGCCATGGTGCTCTGGCAGGGTGCTTGGAGATGCTTCGTCGCCCAGCTTGTTTGGCTGCTAGGTTTTTGTTGTCTTTCTGTGAATTGATTCGTATCAGATACTGTGCGTGTGAACATGAGGCTTAAGCAAGAAGGAAGACTTGCATGAAGCTTCTCGTAGATGGGTTGTGCTCCCTGTGGGTTCTTGAAAAATACATCCATTCCTAGGGAATATGAGGCTGCTTCATGGACCCGTGATTCACCCGGGGATCTGCTGTCTCCTGTGTTCAGCTGTCCCAGTCACATCCTCTGTCATCTTCTGCACCATCCCTTTCCTTGTCAGCTTCAAGGACCTGAGGCAGATCGCTTTATGTCAGGAATAACCAGGCTCTACTGGGAAGCCATCGGCATCGACACTGTTTCTCAATACAGCTAGTAGTGAAAGCGTGTTACACAGGGTTCTATATTCTAAGGCAATTGTTACCATCCTTGCATAAGGCCATCTACTGCATTTCGTGACTTCAGCTGACACAATATCCAGGCATTGCAAAACCTGAGTGGAACAGGGTGCTGCGCTTTGGGCTCTGTCAGCCGTGGAGCTGTGCAGGCTCTCCCAGACAGCTCTGAGTGAAATCTCCCTGTCTTTGCCTCATCTTTATCCCTTTTGCCCCTTTATGTGAAAATGTTGGGTTCCTGCTGTGCTCTCTAGGTTGGGTTTCTCCTTCCTTCACTTATGTCAGTTACTATGGGAACTGCTAATGGGAGAAAATTTGGTGCTTTCTGCCAGTACAGTATGAAGTCACTTCAAATGTTATTTTCATGTTATGTATTGAATATTTAGGCTTCTGAAGGATGGATGTATGTGAGGACTGTTGTGTGAACAGCTTGTAATTAACAAGTATGTGGAGTGTTGCTCTTGCCTTCAGTGTATCAGAGGATGACTGCCATTATAAAAAGTGTTGTAGTAGGTTTTTTTTTTTTTTGTTTCCACATATTGTGTGCCATATAGTAGAGAGGTTTGTATATGAAATCACACTTTACCTCAGTCTCAAATACTTAAAAAATGTGTATATATCGTTTAGTTAACCATGACTGGCATTTCAGGGTACAGTAACAAGTCTTTCTAAGTTTCAAAGAGATCTTCAAACACAGTATTTTAGGAAAGTTCCCCCCATCATAAACAAATCTTTGAACAGAAAGCAGTGCATTATTACATATCTACCTTCCCTTCCCAAGCATATTCAGATCTCATCTACTGACTTTTTTTTTTTTTTTTGACCAGAAGCAAGGGAAAAGACAGATTCCCATCACATCCCTTCAGTGGGAAGTGTCTGTCTATTATGTGAGGGCACTCATTGTATGGCACCAGGCAGCAGTTCAGCCTCTGAAATAAACTTTCTGTGGATGATAGAAAAAGATTTCCAGTGCTAAATTGCCATTTTTGATCAGTGCTTAAGATTTTTATCATAGGTATTGGTTTTACTGTAGAAGATAGATTATACATGGACAGAAGAAACTACCAGAATGGATTTTCAGAGCAGTCCAGCACCAAGGCTTTGGTGTTTGGCCGGGACTGCCAGTAACTCCTGTAGGAACCATGGCTTCCAGTTGCCACCAGCAGGGTCACCCTGTGCAACAAGCAGAAAGCAGGGGACGTGTCTCTGCAGCTGATCGCCTGCATTCTGCAGATCCGCATTGTGCTGCCACAAAGCGGGGTGCAACTCTCTGTCATCAACCTCACCCTTGTTCAGGATGGAGGCATTGCTTTTGAACATGATGCAGGCTTAGTGTGTATGGAGGGAATGGAAGGGGAAGAAGAGTGTGTTTAGAAGTGTTCTCAAAATTTCGCTTGCCCTGGGGATGACTTTGATGTTGGGATTCTGGTCAAGCATTCAGCAGATGTTACTTACGTGACTGAAAAATTCTTGCCCACCCCTCCCATCCCAGAAACTGCATATGCACAAAAGAAGAGTAAGTGAAATTTCTACAAGAAGCTTTTTTTATTTTATTTTATTTTATTTTTTAATAGTAATTGTAACAGAAAATGTGTTCTGGAACATTGTTCTTTTCCAGTTGACCTGAAAATATGTCAGCTTTATCTGCTCAGCCCCACTTCAGTTCTTCATTAGTTTTCATCCTGCTGACCTTTTCCGAGTTGGCATTTAGGTATTAGGAATGCTTTTATATCTTGTAGAGTATTTCACCTTTATCCTGTCGTCTTCTGTCCATTATATCAGGTGCAGGTGGCTAAGCCAACACAAGTGCTTTTTCCTCCTCAGGCTGACCGAGGTAACCAAGAAGGAAAAGCAAAATGCTGTTAGCCAGCTCAAGGCTCACTGAGAGCAAGGCCCCACAGGCTGAGCTGTGCAGCGAATGAAGAGTAACGAAGTGTCAGTGGGGATCAGGCTGCCCAGCAGCCTGAGCTCACGAGGCTGGGGGAAGACAGCCCTGCCGTGCCTCTGGCATGGGGAACACCTGGCTGCTTTCAGAGACGCAGAACAGTTGTGAAAGGTAAAGCTGGAGTCTTCTCAACCTGGAAACCCCTGGGGCAATGGTAGTCTTCTGGGATGTACAAGGCATGGGTTTGATTTTCCCTGTGTATAGGAAGGCATCCAAACTTTACTGTAACCACTGGTCTACAGGATTGAAGAGGGGGAAAAAGAGGCTGCATTTAAAAAGGGGGAATGATCAATGGTCTATTAACAAAACATGGAGCAAGATCTTGAGAAGTTGGTGTGGGCTGAGCTGACAGAAATCTGGAGAGCTGCATAGGGGTAGGGGACAGGAGAAGGGATGGTTCCCATGTAGAAACCCATGTTCCCAATCTGCCTGCAATTTTGGGAGGTCCTGGCAGCTGAGGCTGTGGTGTTACTGCTGTGCCCATGGTTACTGATGTGGTGCCCTCCTCTGCTATGCCAGGGGATCCACCTAGGGCATCTCTGTATTCATAGAGTCATAGAATGGCCAGGGTTGAAAAGGACCTTAAAGATCATCTAGCTCCACCACCCTGCTGTGGGCAGGATTGCCAACCACTAGCCCAGGCTGCCCAGGGCCCCATCCAGCCTGGCATTGAATGCCTCCAGAGATGGGGCATCCACAACTTCTCTGGGCAACCTGTTCCAGCGCCTCACCACCCTCTGAGTGAAAAATTTTGTCCTAATAACTAACCTAAATCTTCCCTCTTACTTTAAATCCATTCTCCCTTGTCCTATCACTATCTACCTGTGTAAAAAGTCCTCCCTGTCCTGTTTATAAGCTCCCTTCAGGTACTGGAAGGCCACAGTGGGGTCCTCCTGGAGCCTTCTCTTCTCCAAGCTAAACAAGCCCAGCTCCCTCAGCCCTTCTTCACAGCAGAGGTGCTCCAGCCCTCTGATCAGCTTTGTGGCTCTCCTCTGAACCCATTTCAACAGCTCCACATCTTTCTTGTGCTGGGGGCACAATCTGAGTCTGCAGTGAGACTGAAGCCTTCAAGCTTTATACCTGCTCCATTCATGCAGACTGAGTGTCATCCAGGCCCTGTGTCTCATTTTCTGTTAATAAAAACAAAAACTTGACTTTTGTGATTGCTGACCAAAATCACCCCTGTATTATACATGTGAAGTTTCCCTTCCCCTCTCCTTTGGAGAATGTTTCCAACCACAGTTCTGCATGGTAAATTTTCATTTCTGAAGGAAGTCATCCCACAGCACTAAAATCTTGAAGAAATATTTCTTCAGCCTTTTTTTATGTCAGGAGAAGGAATGCTCTCAGTGGGTGTTTTTCCACTGTGGATAGTGATTGACCGTATTCTGAGCCATGAGTTCCTTTATGACCCCAGCTTTGCCCATGTCCAGCTAGTTTGAAGGGTTCTTTCAAAAGAATTGCCTCTGTTATTGCTATAAAGCTCTGTTAGGGTTTTCTAAATGTACTGTCTTTTACTTATATATAGTAAGAATTAATTCTGATTGAATACTTTGCTTCACTGAGCTACAGATAAGATGAATGGGGAATTACAGGCTAAGAAAAGGCTCACACAATGTGTTTCAGACCTCTGTGTCCCTGGGCACTTGATCTATTGATGGGTTTTGTAGTGCTGCTATCCTGCTGTTCTTGCTACAGGATTTTACCTCACACTGCAGATCATCTGCAGAACAAAAAAGGGAGGAAGGACTAGCGGTGACCCAGTTTTTCTCATGTATGCATACACGGTATGTCCTGGATGCCCTCTCAGTCATTTTGGTGGGCAATGTTCCTTAAGCCGGGACTGTTCCTGGATGTCTGTGAAGAGAGAGCAGCAGGACACTCAGTGGCATGCTCTGAATTTGAAGCATATCTTGAAAAAAATTATTTAGAAATGCTAACAGTTGTGGCCTTGGTACTGCCTTGCAGTCTGAGTCCCATGTCTGGGTTTTCAGCTCTGCTTTAGCAATGTCCTCAGGTATGCCTCTTGAGGTTTAATGCCCCTTTGTGGGAGCTGTGCAGAGTGAAGGAGATCATCATTTTTAACAGTCCTCTTTTTAAAAAACAGATGTGATGGCTAACCCTCAAAATCCTAATGTTGTACCTGCATTTATCTTCTTCCAAATATTTTCTCAAAGTATAATCTTAGTGTTCCCTTGGAGGGAAACGAGAGAGATATTTATCTGGAAGAAACCAGACTGCAGGGAAGGAGTGTTTAGCCTTGGACTATGGGCACTTATTGTTACTTCTTGAGTCCAGCATGCCAGAAGGGAATAAAAAGCAAATCATTTGCCATGTGCTTGCACAGTTGCAGGAACACAGTACCACCAACTACATTGTGTTTTATCATTGGTTACCAGGAGAAGAAACCAGCACCTCCCTCTCTGCTTCCCTTCTGGAAGTTTTGGACCTCAATAGGGACCGAACACCCTAGGAGTTTCAGTAGGGTTAGTATCTCTCATGGGCATTAACTTGCCGTACTCGAGAGAATGTTGATGTGTGTTAGCACAGAACCAAATGTTTGGCCAGGATGTGAATATATATCAAAGTTGATGCTTGCAAACATGCATGTTCCTCTCTGATCTATACAGTAGTCTTTGAAATGGACCAAGGTTTTCTTGTAAATGGGGCATTTTTTAGGTCTCTTCCATATGGCTTGCCTCATTTCTAATAAGGCGTAGTTTCAGCTAAGGCACAGAAAATGTCACTCTTTTCTGTATGGCTATCTATTTCCAAGCAACTTGCAGTAGCTGAAAATTACTGAGCCTGCTTGAGAGTATTTTACTCTGTTGCCAAATTTAGTTTAATTTGGCCAGTGGGTTTAGGAAACCCCTAACACATGCTCCTGTGTGTACATACAATGCAATTGCACCAGCTATGTTTCCACAAAAAACTGAGCTTAGAATCATAGAATGGTTTGGGTTGGAAGGTACCTTACAGATCATCTAGTTCCAATCCCCCTCCCATTGGCAGAGACACCTCCCGCTAGACCAGGTTGCCCCCATCCAGCCCAACCCTGAACACTTCCTGGGAGAGGGAATCCACAACCTCTCCGGGCAACCTGTTCCAGTGTCTCACCACCCCCACAGTAAAGAATTTCTTTCTAATAATCTAGCCTAAATCTCCCCTCTTCCAGTTTATAGCCATTAAGAAGTCAAGCTGTGTTTAGCCCAGAGGTCAAATATAACAGACAGGAAACTGAGCCTTAATTCTTGATTTGGTTCTAAATAAAAATATTTGTTCCAAACTTCTAACAATTCCTAGCATTGCAGTATTTCCCTGCTGTATTTGAGAATTTCTGCAATTAGAACAAAATGAATAATGCAAATACGGATTTGCAAATTAATGGCCTGACTTTAATATGGTGCTAAAAATGAGGCTGCATTATGAATTATTCATGCATACCTGAGTGAACACTAACTTTTCTGAAAATCTTTGTGAGGTCCAGAAGATTCAGCCTCCTCCCTCACCAAAATAGACTTGTTTGGTAGTCAAAAATAACAGCAGCAAAATCACATGAGGATACAAATCATTAAAAAAAAATCAGATTAAATAGGTTACATGAGTCACAATCATTAAATAAGTATAAAAACAATGATCTGTTTTAAATATAAACTAAATTTGAAGGAAAAACATACCCTAAATATCAATCAAGTCAGCATGAATGTTAGCCTTTGTAGAAGGGAAAGATTGTTAGATACATGCGTTATTTGTTCAGAAAATTCTGTTAGAAGATCTCTAAAATATTTGGCATGCTTTATGAAAGTGCAGAAACCATTGATCCTGGCTCAAGTGGCTAGGGACTTGCCTTTGAGAAGTTTAAATTAGGTTATGTCTTACTTGGTGAACAGCCCCTGTGCTGAAGAAGCATTTGCCTGAAGAGGATGGCCAATGTGACGCACAACCCTCTTCAGCAGATTAAGGCTCATTTGGCAATAGTAAAGGGATAGAAACATTGGATGCTCAGTAATACACAACTGTATCATGGCAAAGAGCACAACTAGTTGTAGGAGACAGCCAGGTTTGGGGTTCAAAAGCCCTGTGGACATCTGCTCAGTACTCAGCTCTTTCATGTGGTCTGAGGCCAGAGGCTCCATGACCATGGCAAGTTCTGACAGAGGTGAAATACTGAGTCTTCGCTTCTATCCTTCGCATTCAACATGGAAAAAGAAAATAACACCGAAGGAAAGTGGCATGAATGTAGATTTACTAACAGGTCGTGTTAGGCTTAGATGGACCAGGAGCATCGTGTTTGTTAGTTGGTCATCAGCAGATCCAGCAGCTCCTACCTGAGGTTAGTCCCCTGTTTTGGGATCCTGGATCTGAGTGACACAGTAATATTCTCTCTGCAATTGCTGGATGAGGCAAAAGGCCTGTAGAAGTCTCTCTTGTTTTACTTTGCATGTGTGTAGAGGATTCTTGAGCTCATTTGTAGAGAGGAAAGTCAGCTTGCATCCTATTTCCTTCCAAACCACCTGATAGCCATATCAGCTTGGCAGTCCCTTTGGCAGCCTATGTGAGTGCTGGGCTTGTTCAAACCAACTTCCTGAGAAACTGAAAATCCCAAATTTGTTGTGTGTTTGCTTTCCAGTAAGTCAGTGTCCCCACCTTCATCTCAAATAATACCTTCTTCTGGCACAAAGTGACTCACAGCAGCCATTGCAAGTGGTAGCGAGTACACCATTTGGACTGAGAAGCACTTCACCCTGCTTTGATACGGGGGTACGGAGCACAGACAGCTCTCGGGGAGCGGGTTAAGTGTGCTTCACCCAAGCCTGTTTCTTCAAGGTGATAAAGGGAAAGGAAAAAGAGAGGGAGTGTGTTTAAAAAGAGAGGGAGTGTGTTTAAATGCTGTTCTGCTTTCAGGTTATATTTTTGAATTACATTTTTTCGTTAGTAAACGTTGCAATATTTCATGACTTATCTCAAGGGTTATTGCACAGCAAACTCCTGTCAGTGCTGAAGTCCCAGTCTGCCAGGTGCTGGGTAGTGGATGCCAAATTTTTTATAGCCAAGATACTATGAATGGACACAGCAAACTACTGAAAAGAAAGGAGAAGCACAAATGGAAAAAGTAGCTATGGGAACAGATGCATGCTTGAAGGCCAGAAACAGATGTAACTAAGTGGCTTTGAATCATTTGTAATGGTTGCATACAAATACTACCTCTCAAACTTGCTTTACTCACTTTCTCCCTGGATGTCAGCATGTGGCCCATCAGATGGATGCCCAAACAGAATTTCATATAAAAGGACATGAGGGAGATAAATATTATAATTTACTTTCCCAGTGTACCCTTTACTCTGTCTTTGCAAATGCTTATTGGCAGAAGGGTATTTTCTGGGTGGAGAGAATTTGGTTGATGCTGCATTCGTGCTCTGTTGCATTCTGGGGATCTGAGCAGCTGCTGGATGAACATGAGGCTGGAAGAAGGGAAAAAAAGGTGTGCTAGCTCTGGACTGGGAACAGCTGAAAAAAGCGATCATTTCCAAATCACTCACTTCCCAAATTGTGGTGGCTTTGCATTAGAGACACTAGCTCCTTCTGAAATGTCTCTGTGCCTTTTTTCCCTTTTGTAATACTAACCCATTTCTGAGACACTGGGCACAGCTTCCTCCTCTCTGTCTCCCGTGATGCTTTTCAGTTCTTTTACAGACTTTGGCAGCTTCCCAGTCAGTGCAGATTCCCTGCCAACAGGCTACCCTCATGGTTTGCTTTATAAAGGGCTGGCTGCTTTGATGGATGATAAGGCAGAGGAGAGTGAGGGAACAAGGGATTTCATTTTTTTAAAGAAGGAAAAAAAGCCCTCTCCCTTGCTTCTGAAGAACACATTGCAAATAGTGTTGGTCCAAACCTTGCAGGTTTTAATCACGTGAGAGCCGTCAAGTGTGAAAGCTGTTCCTGTGATGCTCTGTTTCTGACACTGGGGGAGGGTGGAAACATGGCAGGAAAGGCTGGGAAACAGCAAGGAGAACAAATGAAAGTCTGAGGCTAGGAGAGAAAAAATGGTGAGTGGAGTGATGAGATGAACAGCCAGCAAAGGGAGAAGAGTGGAACAAAGAAGGAAAAAAAGTGGAGAGGAGCTGGAATGAGAGGGAGAAACAAAAATGGACTGAAGGTGGAATAAGAGAGAAGCTGAACGGAAGTGCTGGAGGAAGGGAAGGCTGATAGACAGCAGTAGTGTGTGTTCTCTTCTTGACAGAAGAAGGGGGAAGAACTGGATCAAGGCTGAAAAGAATTGTTAGAATAGATAACAAATCTTAAAATCATACCATAAAAGAGTGAATCCAATATGAAATAAAACATCAGCTGAGGGAGAAAACATCAAAAACACTAGAAAAGGACGATCTCCTTCCTTCACACTTCTGCCACTCCTGAAAAATTTACCTGCAGAAATAACTCATGGATATCTCCACAGCATGTGTTTTTCCCTGACAAATTTTCCACAGCTTCCTGCAGGATGCTTTGCTGTTTGTCATTGCTACTGGGGCTGGCTAAAGAGCAACAGTTCATTTCAAGGAACATTTTGAATCCTGTTTTCATTCTGTTTTGGTTTGGAAAAAAAACCTTTTGACAATGTTTGCAAATTTGTAGTTGTGCTAATTGCATCTGTTTTTATGCCAAAAGTCCAAAGCTTTTGGATGCAAGAGTATATCATCCAGTTAGCATTAAGGGAGATCCAGATACCAGCCCTTGCACCCTCATGCTATCTGGAGCATTTAAAATTCAGTATTCATCAGAGCAGGGATATGCTAAAGCCTGGGAGTGAGAAACTGTTTCTGTACCTTGTTCAGTAAAACTTCATTGTGGTTGTTGTTGTAGCTTGCTTCACACCCCCACCCCAAAATACCCAAAATACATAGTATGTACATTGCTCCTGCCAGAAGATTTTTAATAGAGAACCTGTGCTGCCTGGTTATTCACATTATGAAGAACTCCAGCACAACGCAAACAGCTCCTGTAGACTGATTTTCCCATCCTGCATCTATCTAGGTTAGAAACATAAAATGAAATGTTCATTCATTGTGCACGTGATCTTTCAGCAGCGTCAATGTATGTCACCTGATTTCCTGCTCATTTCAGCAGAACCACCCTTATGAGTGCAATTATTCAGGAGCATGCAAATGGCAACTTAAGGGACAGACTGCTACAGATGTCTGGGCAGGAGCACATGGTCCCGCATGCCTGTGCGAAACTCTCTTGGGTCACAGTCTAGACTAGCTCATTACGTATACTGCAGCCACACTGCCTTTTCCAGAGGCAATGTACAGCATATTAATATCACTTTGTTAAGTTTTTTTTTTTTCAGTGGATGAGGAGTGTAGGACTATCATTAACTCAGGGTAACTCCAAGTGTCTAATAGTAGAGGTAATTCTGCCTTCAGATTTGGGCACCTTTTTTCTCTACACCTGTAGCTCCTGGTGGCATTCCCACCCCTTCCACATTTACTGTCACAGTGCAGACAAGAGCTCTCTAAAAACAGTGCCTAACGTCTTCTCGATTACGTAGCAGATTTTCTTTCTTTCAGTGATACCGCTTGCTGGGTTCTCTGTTTCTGCACAGCATCAGTGGAATTGCTTATCTGTCTGCTGCAGGCTGTGCTGCTCAGGTAGTCCGTGGCCAGCAGGAACAGCAGTGGACCCTGCTCCACTGGGGATGGCTACAGCACCAGCAGGGAACAATTTTGGAAGAGGGGGATGTGGACATGGGTGTGCTGCAGGTGACTGGAGGGACAGCATGGCAAAACTGATTTCTATAGGAGAGAGAAACCTAGGGTTCTTGCTCTCCAGAGGTGGATTGAAGCAAGCTTCACGTTTGACAGATACTGACATTCTGACTTTTGGGGGGATGCTGATAGCGCTGGCTGTTACTGTGCCTGAGTAGTCTTGGTCCTGACTGGTCTATTTTATTATATAGCAAACCAGACATGTGTTCATAGCCCAGCTCAGACTGACTCTTTTCCCCCCTCAGTTGTCAGGATTTTGTCCCTGCTTTTGTCATTGATCTACACAGGTTTCAGCCTGTTTCTTTAGGATATAGGGAGGCTTTTAAGGTTTAAGAGGCGGTTTGCTTGAGATTTTGTGGGACATAGGTGCTGACCTGTGCCCTGTGCTTTTCAAAAGCAGCCTTATTTTTTTTTGGCAAAGGTGACAGGTGCTCCAACTTTCCCAGTAAAGGGTAAACATTCAATGCTGATGTCTGAGTTGTATACGCATGTAAATCCTTCCCGTGGCTGCCAGGTCACAGTAAGAAGTTGTGTCTTCTGGGATTACGCAGGCTTCAGTTTCAAACGGGCTTGCTGTTACAGTCCAGTCTGACCTCCTGTATGCACTGCCTTTAGAGTAAACCTAAAGGTTATGAAAATAAAATAGACCATCACTTAAAAAACCCACACATCGAAGAGTAAAAGTGAAATTCATTGGATTTTCCCTATGCTTAGTTTGTGAACTTCTGCTTTCTTTGTCAATCAAAAAGAGATTAAACTTCCACACTTGCTTAATACTTGGTTAAACATTACATAGTCCATTGGCTCCAGCTAAATATCTCCCCAGTTACATGGGACTTCTACTAATGCTACTCAAGCTAAGCAGCAGTCATTAGAATAAATTAGACATCTCGATAAAGTGGCCTTCATCTGAAATTGGGCTCAGTGTAACCATGGCCTTGAGGGCACAACTTGATTGCTCACAGCTTTGCATATTTCATACTGTAAGTGCCATTTTTCTAAAGGTGAAACGTCTGTCTGTTTTCCTGTAGGTCCTTTGGTTTCATAATGAAGGACCTCAAGTGTTTCTTGAAGCCTCCTTGAGGGAATTATCTTTTTTTTTTTTCTGATTTTTTTTTTTTTTTTGAAGAGAAATAAATGGGTAAATAGGAAGAGTTCTTTCTTTTCCTCTTGCCCACCAACATCTAACCTTGTCTGAGTTCAGCAGTCAGAGTATGTTCCAGCATCAGGGAAGTAGAAAGCATTCAAGTTTATGGAATAACAGCCTCAAAAAAATTTGCAGGGTTCTAAATATTGGTGATCAGCTAAAGGAAATCTCCAGACCTGGAGGCTGAGATCATAGGCTGTTTCCAGCCTGCCTATCACTCCCCCAGGTGTCATTTCTGAGCTCACCAATCACTTGAGCAAAGCTGGGAGAGGCACAGGGTTCAAAAGCCTTGCAGTTATTCCCAGTTCTGGGAAGTGATCAGTGGGAGGGGAGGATGGAAGTGGCTCTGAGGGGGCGTGGCATCTTCCCCTGCTGCTGGAGCAGCCAGCCAGCCCAGTGCGATGCTCCACAGGCTGCCACCTCAGCGCCGTGCCTGCCACCAGGACTGTGACCTGCTTGTAGGGGCCACTTGATCCTGTGATCCTGTAGCTCTGCCTCAGCATTCTTTTTAATTCCCCCCCCCC
>VXAV01013316.1:416990-450466 GCA_013399715.1 Alectura lathami | reverse complement strand
TTTTTTTTTTTTTTTTTTTTTTTTTTTTCTCGTTTATTTTGCACTTGTCAGCATTTATGTGTTTGTACATGGTCAGTGCCTCTGCTTGCTGTTTATAAGCAGTTTCTCTCCAGAAAATAGCTAAATCTGTGTCTGCTTAACAGCAGAAGCACATCACAGATGAAACTGTGGGGGCAGTGGCTGAAAAGCAGGAGTGGGGTAGGGTTGAGGAGTGAACCTTGGGTCCACCCCTTTGTGCTTACTGCCGTTCTGCACTTCCCATTTCATCCTTTCCTTTTCTGGAGAGAAACTTGAACTTGGAAGCAAATCTCAACATTTCTGTAGTCATGACATTCTTTTCTTCCCTAACCCCAGTCTTTATAGCTGTTATATGTGTTTTGGTTGGGGTAATACTGAAGAAGACTAATGGAGAGAAGGAAAAACATGACACTAGAAGCAAGGCTGTATCTCGCCCATGGGTGGATGAAGATTTAAAAGATGGCATTGACCACGACTTAGAAGAAGAAGGTAAGAAAAATCTTACCCAAATGAGCATTTTGTTGTTTGAATTTGGCCTGCTGAGATGAACAGAGATGCAAACTTCTGGACTTCTCCCCTGCGATGGAAATATATAGTGCTATGCTGCTGCTGCACCCTGAGCTTGTCGACTCGATGGAACGAGGCTGTTCTGATGTCCTTTAGCTCTTAGTGTAAACCTGTGTTTCCTCGAGAGTCCACAGGTCAGAGTGCAAGAGGAAAATGCTTTTTCAAAGTCCACTGCCTGCCCTGCGCCCAGCAGATCTCAGATCTATGAGGAGTTCTGTGAGGAATGTGGGAAAATAAAGGGCATACTCGTAAAATCCTTCCAGCCCCTTCCTAGGCTGGTAAACTCTGAGAGCAGAGAGTTTCTGTCTTCAGGCTGACTTTGTAGACATTCCATCCCTCTTTACCTTCTAGAGTTACATGGCATGGTACATATTTGATCTCAGCACCCCCAGAAGATAAGGAAATGTTTCTGCTACCATTATCACAAAAGTTCTTTATTTGTGACTTCTGTGTTGTCCACAAGAACTTGAGATGGACTAGAAGAGGGATCATTTTGGAGGTATGCTGAGTCAAATATTGACATACAAAATGTAGTGATGATGCTAATATCTGTTCACTCAACAGCATATTTGAAACTCCGTACAGAATGCTTTTTTTTTTTTTTTTTCAGTGGTAGTTTCTGATGCTCAGTTTGGACAAAAGCACGAGCATGAAATGTTCCCTTCCTTCTTTTTGCTTCCTGGCTATCCTTCATAAGCTCCCTTCATTTCTTTGTGATACAAAAATCTACATAGTTCTGTTTCTTTAAAGTTTTAAACTTGCATTTAATACAGTTCTTTCACTCATGCTGGTTTCAAAGGCTTTTTGTGTGTGTGTTTTTTTGCCCCATAATGACACATTCCCCAAGCCATGTTCTCGGAATCTTGACAGTTATGTTGTTTTTTGCACATATATCTATTTCTTAGAACCATTATTTCTCAATGTTCATTATAGTTTGAGTTAGTGTTGTGTATCAGTTTCCAGAAACAGTTGATACTTGGAAACACTTTGAACCATGTTGACTACTTCCCAAATATACATTTGCTTTAAAGTTAGTTCATATGTTGTACCTTCCTTTATACAATGCAAAAGAGATTATATTATCTGACATTTTCTTTGTCTAATGGCTTACTAGTTCAGTTAAACTGTTGCAAATTAAAATTCCAGTGGGTAGTTCAAGTGAAAAGTCTGAGTTATCAGCGTGACATTCTTTGACTAGACCTATTTCTAACAGTCTGAAAATTTAGATCCTCTAAATAAACAAAACTGTTAGCTCTTAACAAGGATCCTCAGTGCCACAGCTTCGTATATAAAATGCCATTCTTTTATGTTTGAGTTTTTTTCCCCCTAACTTTTATTCAGGTGCTAAATTCAAAACTGTACTAGTTTAAAATTTCTTACAAAACATTGACAGGTAGATACACATCTGTGCTGATGCCAAAAGGAGATTTTATTTAAAAACACCTCTTTCTGTGTACCATCAATCTAACATTAAATTAGACTTTCTTTCTATGTTGTTTTAATTAGAAATAATAATATATCTCTTAATGTTATGTGATTCTAAGCCAATATCTTTGCAAGATAGGCATGTCTTTAATCTCCAGATAAAATAAAGTAATTGCACCATGCTTGGGGAAGTTTTTATTCAGCAGGAAAAAGCCCATACTAAGTGAGAATAGCACATGACCATCTTGGAAGGGATCTGTTACTCTGCTAATGCTTTAGTCAAGGACCAAAACATATTCACCTACTTGTCAGTGTTAGAACTTCCACTGACTGCAGTAGATGTCGAAATGGAAACATGGAATGTAAACAGAGTTATTCTGAACAGTAGAGAATATTTTACCTGTCATACAAATTCTACTACTTCATTAATGTATCTTTATTAGAAAAACTAATTTCTACTTGAATGTCTTAGCTTGGCTTACACTTAAAGATGGAGCTTCTCTGGAGAGAATTTGTGTTAGATGAGATGAAGTATTTTGAAGACTTTGTCTAAAACTAGGACCTAGCAGTACTTTAGGTAAAGAAGCTGAATTTTGATCAGCCCCCTAATAGGGAAATGCAGCTGAAGACCAACTCCTTTGATACTTGGCCTTGACCAAAGGGCACTTTGCCAAGGGAATGAAGCAAACTGACCCTGTGCAGCCCTCTTACAGTGCTGGAACACTTCAACGGGCAAGTCACACTTCAGCTCCCTAGGCAAGGCTCTGAGCTTGCTCAGGCATCACCAGCTTCCTGAACCTTCCTTCAAGTGGCACCAGCAGGGGACTTTGTCCGTCAGAGGAGCATACCTTTGGGCACTAGAGCATTGGGTGTAATTAGCTGATCTGCTTGGACAGGCTCGGTAGAGTCACTTAATGGAAGAGAATGGCAGAAGGGGGAGGCCCAAGTGCTCCCAAGCCTGTCTTTGTTATGATTTCATCAGCTGAAGAGAAGGATGTTTCTCAGAGCAGCCAGAAACCCAGTTCTTTGGTTGAGTGCAAGCAGTCAGTCAGCCCATTTGTTCAATGCCTTAGCTGACAGTACTTCAGATGTGTTTGCATACCCACCTGTCCTATATCTTTTTACTTCATTTATCAGATCCAGAATGAGAGACTGCCGTGCTATGGATTGCTACGAATGGTCTATGTGTGTATGTGTCCTCATATCTTATACTAGGTCTTGTCTGTTTACAAGTTAAACAGAAGAAAAATCTGTTTCTTCAGCCTTGTCTTGAAGCATGAACCACAAGGGCTCTCTCTTGTTGGTGGGCATCTGATTCCAAAGTCTCCAACCACTTCAGGTTTACAGAGTTAAATCCAGACTGTTGCAAAGAAAACTTCTAGCAAATGATTCAGCCTGGGGAGTCCTTCCTGATTTAATTGTTATAATATGTGTCCTGGTTCAAATCAGGAACAAACAAGTCACTTTCTGGGTCATATATTCAGATCAATACAATTGATGGATAAGGTAAATACAGATCCAGTTTACAGTGGAGTGGAGGATCAGAATGAATATTTGCAACCTTATTGCTCTGGGGATCAGTTGCAGAGATTATTAGGAAAGACATTTTATTGCTGCATATTTAATTGTGTGGACTTTGCTTGGTAATGTTTGTAAGAATGATAAAGCAATGTGCAAAGGCCTAAATGTTTCATCTCTTTATAGAGTTCTGTGCTCCTTGCTTACGATATTTCTTACAATAGACCTTTCCCACTTAGAAGCATTTCTCCTCTCCTCGAGTTCAAAGGTTCCCCATATCTTTCAATGATAACACCAGTGACATGAGCTAGACAGTAGCTGTTTAATTTTCCAATTTAGTGGCAGTTCATGCTTTGTGTCATTTAGGAACACAAGACTTACATGGACACCATACATCATTGTGTTTATCTCCCTGCTGCTGCAGATACCTCCAGTCTTTGCTATTAGCTGATTGAACTCAAAACCTGATCTCATTTCAGTACCTTGCTGGAAGGTTATTCCAGAACCTCATGCCATGGGTTAAAAATCCTCCTCTGCTTGCCTGTCTAAGCTTATTTAATGCAAGTCTATACCCATTTTTTATTGTTCCATCCTTTTTTTTTTTTTTTTTTTTTTTTTTANTTTTTTTTTTTTTTTTTTTTTTTTTTTTGCCATTTCCAAGGGTACATCTCCATCCCTGGTGTATAACCGTCCTGTGGTTTATAGACAACAATCAAATTAGCTCTCAGTTTTCCTTATACTAGATGAACCAGCAACTCTTCTCTTTATGAAACAGCCAGTCCATTCCTCTGAAGATCTTAAGAAACCTTCTGTAACTGCATTATGGCTTGAGGTTATTTTCACAATATTTTGTTTCTGACCTCTTTCTTCTGAAGTCTCTCTCTCCCACTTGATGCTTCTTTTGGTTAAGATCCCTGACCAACACGTAGGGTTTCCAGGCTCAGCTTGCTAACAACTATTTATATCCCACAAGTAATGCACTCCATCTCCTTTAGCTTCCCATTAGCAACACATACAGTTCAGGATTGGATTCATTACGAGGATTCCTGTAGTGGCAGATTATGTAGCAGTCTGCCATCAATCATGCAAAGAAGCACAGGGTCAGTTGTCCAGAACTTTAGATCCAAAGATCCACAGCCTTTCTTTGTACACAGTTAATTACATTTTATGCATCACATGATTACACTGGAAAAGAGGATTGGAAGAGGAGTTCTAACCTTAGCAAGCAATTCCTTAGAGAAGAAATTGTAGACTTTCATACAAGTGAAAATTCTTAATGATATAAAATTGGGCACCAATGGCAGAGGGAAGTATCAGTATGGGCA
This sequence comes from Alectura lathami, assembly GCA_013399715.1. Taxonomy (NCBI): domain Eukaryota; kingdom Metazoa; phylum Chordata; class Aves; order Galliformes; family Megapodiidae; genus Alectura; species Alectura lathami. The sequence continues at coordinate 445,613 of VXAV01013316.1, read as the reverse complement.
AAATATGTGGCCAGCAGAAACTGAATGAGAAGTCATTGTACTCAGTGTGAGTTTGTGTTGTGACGAAATCATAGTAAGAATTTTTGCTCCAAACCAAGGCAAAATTTATTCCATGATTTGTAGGCTGATTATGATATAGTTTTCATGTGAAATGCTGGGAAGCACACAAACATCATCCTAGAATGTATACAAAGAACATTGCTATTATGAGATTTCACTAGCGATATCTAAGCCAAAATCATTTCAGATTTGCTTGAAAAACAGGAAGCCTGATGACTATTGTAGATGTACAACAGAACAGAATTTATGGGAATTGTGCAAATGCGGCTAACAAGTTAACTGAATGACTAGCAGGATGTCTGCTGTCCATCAAATGCAGGAATACACATAGATATAAGACATTTATGGTACTATATAACGTGACCATACAAACAGGAATATATCCAAACATAACCATTAAAGATATAGAAAGCGTGCACTAAACAGATGGTGCCGATAATGATTATAGTTTAGCATATGGATAACGTTAACTGCTAAGAATGAATGGTAGACACATGGTAGAAAAGAATAAATAATAGATGAATTTATTTTTAAAAAATTGCCAGGAGACTTTTGATTCTGTGTGTCAGTTCTCTCACTTCTAGGTTCTTCTCCTGCCTCATCCAGTGTTCCCATTTTCAGTGCATTCTGGCATTTTTTTGCTTATAAAACTTAAGCTTAGATGTGATGCTTCTCCTACCGTCATTCTCACTAATTACCTCACTTTTGTCCCATGTTCAATGTCTTTGACAATATTATGTTATTGGTATGCTGAACCATCTTGGCCACAGAGTAACTGCTTTTCTTCTACTTAGGAAGTAAGTAGTTGCCATTTTCATACTGTCTAACTTACAAGGCCTAACTTTCTGTGCTAATTCATCATTTTTTTTTCCACTCCTAGTTGCCAGTAGATCATTTATTTGATATTTTTCTTCAACTGAGTACATTTACAATGAATTTTATGCCTCTGACAAAAAGAAATGCCAAATCTCTCTTATTCCTGATCCTTGAGTTTTTCAGTCTGAGTTGTCCAACTTATTTTTTCTTAATCCCTTATTTTTACAAAGTTAGAAGTTTTCTTTTCCTTAACTTGTCATTTAGTCAATTAAACTGGATGAATTGATAATCTCAGCACAGGGACTTTTTTTTTATAGTCTTCTCCTCTGACTGCAACCAAAGCTAAGTATTAGTGCTTCAGCTGGGAAGCCTAGCTTCTAGTATTATTGTAGTATTTCCTCTTCAGTTTGTACTTATGAAGCCATACTCCGTAATGATGACACAATAGAGGAAACACGACTCTCTCTTACAGATGTGTCCCGATTCAGATGTGACTTTGGGTGCCTTTGGAGGTTTCACACTGTCTCAGAAAGTAGCGCATCTCAAAAAGCTGCCCCTGTTTTAGAAATGTTACTTTTGTATTTCTTTGCAATCTGCCACAACATCAATTATTCCCTAATTCTATTAATATGTTAAACATGTCAAAATGGATACCGCTATTGTTACTTGATTCTTCACCTCTGTCATGTTTTGTTTTAGATGACAAACCTGAACAAAATTGTTCTGCTAAATCTCTGTTCTAGAGTCTTCTGTCCATTCTGTAAAACTGATGGAAAGAAGACAGAAAAGCTTAAAAATGTAGTCCTTAGAGAGCACGCTGCAGCTGGTTACCCTCTAAAATATCCAGGGCATCAGTACAGCTGGACTCTATGACCCTTATGGGTCCCTTCCAGCTAGGGATATTCTATGATTCTACGTCCTGTACAGGCACTGATTGCTCTTTCCGTTTGCTGTCTTGGCCTCTGCATTCAGCTGTCCACAGGCAACGTGCTCTTTGGATTAAGTTCCTCCTCTGAGACAGCTTACTAACTACTGTCCTCATCTATATGGGTAGTTTGATCTTGCTGTTCTTTGACATTCATGGTTTATCATTTACCTGACTTTTCTCTCCTTGTGTTTCAAAATCAGGTACAGAGATTACACAAATTTCCTCCAGCCTTTACTCCCACTTGACAAACTTTTTTGTAAAGGTTTCAGTCATTTATGGATTAGTGTCAGTATCTCTGACCCAAAATGATTTTTGATGGTTTTGCAATAAGAGTAGAAAAAGGGATGACCAAGCAGGGTTTGGATTAGTTTAAGAACCAAGATTAGACTGTAAAGTCTCCATCAGAAAAAAAAGAATTAAAAGTACAGTGCATTGAATGTAGATTATTTCCTGCTTTCTGAACTTGGATAAAACCTCATCATAAAAAAGTAAATAGTGAGAACACGTAAGAACTGTTGGGTCCTGGAGTCAAATTTTTATTTGACTATTTCTAAGTTATTATAGATAGAATAGAAACAGCCTACTCCTATTTCCCAGGACACTCAACACTGTAAGCTTAAGAAATTAATAAGGATGATCACTACAGCATACCAATATAAACACAAATAGTATAGTTTGACTTGAAATGTTCATCGGGACACTGATCTAATACGTACTTTCAGTGTAGTTTTCTGGTCATATTCTGCCTTTTCATACAATGCATTACCTCAGCTGATTTCAGGGTGTTTTTTTTGTTATCATAAAGACAGCATTTTTCCCATTTATAAACTCCTTTTTTGTAAGTGTCTATAGTTAAAATTAGGATGCATGTCAGTCTGTGTTACTGTTAAATCTCAGTTCAACAGTGAGTGTCTTGGTTCTAGTAGAAGTATCTCTATACACAAGATGGATTTTGAGAGACCAGCTGCAGGCAGCAAAACAGCTTCCAGGCCCATAAGTCCTTCAAGAGCAGCTTTCAGGAGAATTCATGCAACCAGGGCTTGCAAGTTTTTCTGTTCTGTCTGTATCAATGGGCCTGAGAAAGAGCGTTGTTTCTCTGTAACCCTCCTGCTCTGGGTTGCTTCCCAGAGCAGTGTAAACATAGCCTTTGTAACCCACTGGTATTCCCGTCATGGAGTGTGGAGGAAGAACAGCAAAAAAGGGCTGTGTGAAAGTTTAGTACATTTAGTTCTACTAAATGAAACACAAAGCGAACGTTATAAAAAGACATCCTTTTTTTTTTATATACCCCGAAGAAACTTGTANTTTTTTTTTTTTTTTTTTTTTTTTTCCCAAGTTTGGCAGTGTAAGATTCCCACAAAGTAATTTTTACATCTGGTCTCTGTTTCCCATTAACCTGTAGCCAGGTTCTTGCAGACTTGGCTGCGAGTTCTTAACACAGGTATGAAATGCTAAAAGCAACAAACTTTCTGGGTGTCCTGTTTGTATGTAACATGAAAGGCATGTTAATGGGGGTCCAGAATCACTGTTTAGATTCAACATGTGAAAATGGGTATATTGCAGCCTCTTACATATACTGAGCCACGTTTGTGAATATTTCACTGATATTGATAAAATTAACAAAAATTGAGCCTGGTCTCCAAGGTAACAGCATACTACTAAACCACAGAATTAATTGCTGTTTGAATTTGCACTGGAGGTTGCTATGATTTTGGAATAACAGCCTGATGGCAATTGAAACAGAATTTGAGTATTTTTTCCTGACTCAGCCCTCTGTAGCAGATTGCTTAATACTACTGACTAGCAGAAATGCAAAATGTAAATGGCTTTAACTTCCATGTTATAGTTGCAAAAAATGCTAACCCGGATACTTCTAGGAATGCAGAGGAGAAAGAAGAGGTTTCAGAGACAACAGAAGATGTATTTTATGGTATATATATAAAAAAAAAACAATGGGAAAGCTTTCAGTGAAATGAGGAACCATTTTGAGTTCTTAAAGACAGAAACACAATACCCAACATTTGATATGTTGTTATCCTAAGTATAGATGCCTGTCACCCATTTCCCCTTATGCTGAAAGTATCATGAAACCAAAGAACTCAACCACAAATTCACATTTGCACACAGCCTAGACTGTAATGCTTCTGCTATGAAACATGAACATAGGAAGAAGCTGACATTCAGCTTTTCAGAGGAAAGCTTACACATCTTGATAGTTAATCTCTCTCCTTAACTTCAGTAATTTGATTGATTTTTTTCTTATTAGACTGCTTGGGGATGCACATACATGTTCACATCTACTTACTGAGAAAAGTGAGCTGAAATGTTGCCCACCTTTTCACTGCTGTTTCAGCTTATAATCCACTTTTCCAGACACACTTGCAGACTGAAGTGCAAAAGGCTCTAACTTCTTCCTGGATCACAGTTGCTACAGCCAGCCAGGTCCCTCCTGCCTCTTGCTATTTGAACAAAGTGTTTGTTCAGTAGCTGGAGCTTGAGATCAATGAGTTGTGTCAACTGGAACCTCAAACTTTGGCTTTCCGGTAGTGTAGAAGTACAATGTACGCCAAAGTGCATTACAGCAGTGAATGCCAAAGATTTCAGCTTTCTCCAGGAAAAATAACCCTAACCACTTTTGTTTTCTTGCAGAGGTTGATGAAGAGTGGCAAGGACTTGATGAAAATGTTGCCCATGTCCCCTTCCTTGCGGAGCGCTACTCTGAGGCTGAAATGATTAAAAGGTCACAGATATTTTACGAGCTTCTCAATAAGAGGCGGTCTGTCAGGTTTCTCAGTGATGAGCCGGTCCCCAGAGAGGTTATCGATAATGTCATCAGAACAGCAGGTAATTACTGAATGGTTCAAGGTCTGGAAAAAAAAGCTTCACCATAGCTGTTCAACTGAGTAAAAGTGATACGGAAACACCAAAGAAATTGGTGCTTGGATTATGGTCTTCCCAGATTCACCTGGAGCCATAATGAGTAAAGACCCACTGATTGTTTGGAAATTAGTCAGCTTTGACAACTGTCGGTCAGGGACTGGTTTGGAGTGTTTCCAATTCTTTTACATTTTCAGTGCACCTAAAAGGGAAAACAACATTTCAACAGCATGAAACAAAATCTTTCATTTTTAAGCTTTAGAAGTTTTTTTTTTTTTTTTTAATAAAATTGAAAATACAGTTAAGTGAAATATCTTTCACATAGAAATACTAAAGTGTTTTCTCTCAAAAATGTCAAACCACGTGTACTTCATATGTTTTAAAATTTCATTGATCATAATACTTGTCATGCGTAGTTTTTAGTGTTGATTTTCCCCAAACAAATTGATGAGATTGTCCCAGATATGGGAAACATTTCAGATGCATAAATGGCTGAGGTTTATTATAGGAAAAATGTTTCAGTTTAAGAACAAAATAACCTTTTCCAGTCTTTCCAGCATCAGTACCAGAGCCTTGTTATATGACTGGGGTGTATGCTGAAGACCTTGATCGAGATTGTTTGGCTGAGGATCAGATCTTCATTTTTTTGTGAACTCGTATTTCAAATAATCACTGCAAAGATCCTCGTCTAATGTTATCTCTGCTTTAGTAACACTGACTTCAGCCAGTAGTGTATTTAACCCTCGTTATTTCTCTTATTCTATGAACCAGCCACATCTAGTGTAGCAAAATATTCACAAGATGACGTGGAGGTTCAATAGCCTTTAGTGGGATTAATAATAAAGAGATTCTTAGCATTTGAGGTGCATTGTTTTCCCTTTAAAAACTGTAAGAAGCTTTGTTACTGCACTCTAACGAGTCTCCATCTTCCTCTAATTAGCTGGGAGTCATTAAAACACTGAACATGTTTTGGCAAATGCAGCAAAGTGAACAAGCCTGGAGTGCAGATGAAGTGCTTTGTAACCCTGAAAGCTTTGGGCTGTGCAGGGGTAAAGAAAACAAAGCAAAACATAAATGTCATCAGTTCTTATCCAAACCTGAGGAGAGACGAGGTGCCTGATACAAACATATTTTAATGTAAAGATAGATAGTTCAAGCCTCATATTCAGTGTTTCTCAAGCTGAAATCAGTGCTTACATAAGCAAACATATATATTCAAGACCTTCAAATATTTTTAAAAAGTTTATGAGGGGCTGGAGAGATCTGAACAGTGTCCTTAGCCTGTTTCTCTGTGAGCTTGTACAGACAACTATATTCTTCAGCTTCTGGCTTTCATCTGTTAGGCAGTTAAAATATTCTCCAATGGTGTTGATGTGTAAAGATCAAGGCTGAATGAGCAAGTGTAGACTTAATATGTGCACACCTACATACACCAGCTGTCTTTGGGACAACAAACGCAAACCTGCATGCTATATGGCAGATGTCTGCATTGTTCAGTTCCTCATCTTTGTCAGCCAGCGACAGATTCCTGCGGGTGGTTGGTTAGCCTTGTTTCCTTGAAAGCCATTAGCTTTGCCCTTCAGCTAAAACCATTTCTGAGTTCATTGCATATTCAGAAAATGTGTTGCTTTGGGCGTAATACTTTGCATTAACATTACTGCATGCATATATTGCACCGGATATTGCCACATCATAAAGAACCGCACAGAATTTTTTACAAATCTGTAACTTTTTCTGTATGAAAGGACTAACCTCTGCCACGGAATGGGACTTTAAGTTTACAAATGCAGAAGCTGTCTGCTGGAACGTATCTCAGCCCTTTTTTCCCAACTCATCAGCTCGCTTTCCCATTGCTCTGATGGTCAGTCTGAAAGCCGACAAGGAAGAGCTGATATCTCTCACTGCACACCCTCACTCAGCATTGTGCCAGCTGTTTTTTCATCTTTTCCTGTTCTTTAACTAAGGTACTTCACCCAGTGGAGCGCACACCGAGCCCTGGACCTTTGTGGTAGTGCAAGATCCAGAGTTAAAACACAAGATTCGTGAGATTGTAGAAGAAGAAGAAGAAATAAACTACAAAAAAAGGATGGGAGAGAGATGGGTTAAAGATCTGAAGAGGCTAAGGTATGAAAAAATCAATTGCTTAAAGGGTTTGAAGGGAGCTGTGTTTTGGTCTGGGAAAGACCACACTGGGATGTTTTATCCATGCTTTCCTTTCACATCCATGCTGCTTAAGCTCTCCCCAGTTTTCTGGTGCTGCTTAGGATGGTGGCTAACGATTTCCCACTTCCTGATTATGGAGAAAGAAGGAAGATGAGGCCAGAGACTATCCCAGCCGGTGAGACACCAGGGTCTATATTGTGGTCCTTTTGTTAACTTACAGATGGGAAGAAGAAACTCCTGTCTGAGGAAAGTTGGAGCTCCCACCCAGCAGAAGCTGAATTTTGTTTTTACTATGTTTATGTTAATTCTGGCTATCACGTTCTAGTGGCCAGGTGAGATGCAGCACCTGACAAACACACAGGAAAAAGTCATTGTACCTGTGTGCTTCAGTCTTACCAGAAAAGGGATGAAATAAGTGATTGGAATATTCAGCATCCTCAAGATTATCTTGAGATCATTGCCTTGATTCTCAAGATAACGGGAATCTTACTGAAACCACCACAATCTAGAAAACTGAAATGATAAAAGAAGGTTGTATTGATTTATTCTAGTATCCTTTTCTTTTTCTTCCAAGACATATGACTGTCAAGAAAAACTTAAAAATATGAGTAAAGCCTTGATGGCTAGTCCGTAAAATTGCCTCCAGTTAAAGTGATTACATATTCATGTATTCATTTTGAGACTTCTCCAAGCATTTGGCTCCATCTTATTTTTTTTTTCCCCTATATAGCCTCTGTTGCCAGAAATCAAGCAATGAAGCTCCCAAAATTATTAGAATTCTGTAGTTGATTGTGATAGCCCCAAGACTAAATTCTATGCAAGTGTTGAATTATACAATATTTATTTTTTTTAAAATACCTTGCAAAGTCTGACTGACATGCTTAACATCATGCAATGGGAAGACACCTGCTAAGTCTTGGCTTCTCAAATAAAACATATGCACAAGCTTTATGTGGTTAATTTCCCCTATATGTTTCCTAAAACTATTACTTTTCAGGTACTTATCTGCTATGTAAACTTATGTGATATGTAAACTACTAAAATGAAGTATTTTTTATATTTTGAGTGAGAGCAGTACAAAATAATTTTTTGTTGAGTTTAAATCTGACATCATCTCATAGTAACAAATTGGGAAGAAAATTAATTCTATTAGGGCTGAAATATCCAGAAAAAGGATGGCAATTTTTACTGTGAGAATGTATTTAGGTTTATACCTTAGATCAAGCAGTTCTGAACTTTTCTGCCAGCAGTTTTTCCTGCAATCACAAAAAAATTGGCACTGATGGTAATTGGTAGAACTGCAGGTGTGCAAAATTTTAGGAATTAAATCATCTGAAGGACAAATGCTCGTGAGGCCAGTTTGTAGATAAGAGGTCAAGACCTAGCTCCTATTTTTATGCAATTCCACTTTTTGATTCCTCAACTGAATGTGTTAAACCTCAGAACTCTATTCAAGCTTTTTGCAGAAATGTGTCTATTTAAGCTGATAATACTTAATCCCTTACAGAATATGTTTTAAATTTTAGCCTGCTGCTATAATTGTCATGTACCTTTACTGGACCTTTGCAGACAGTAAATGTCAGTTACAGGAAAGTGAAAGGGTTGCAAAATAAATGGCTTAAATATTATTATTTTCCAGAACAAACTGGATCAAAGAGTACTTGGACACTGCTCCCTATCTGATCCTCATTTTCAAGCAGGTATATGGGAGGCTTCCAAATGGCAAAAAGAAGACCCACTACTACAATGAAATCAGTGTTTCTATTGCCTGTGGTATCTTACTGGCTGCACTGCAGGTATGTTGACAGAACTGACACACTGAGAGTCTATATACTGGTTTGGGTTATATACCAAGACTATTCTGCCAAAATGAGAATGTTAATGTTGAAATTTAGATTTTTAACATTATCAGATTGCTCATTTCCAGCCAGGCAATATGTCTTAGTTTTGAGTATTAAATTTATTCTGCATAGGTCTCTGTCTGTGATAAGGCCTATCTGCTTAAGAAGAGGAAAAATGCAATGCAGTTTACTTCCAGAGTTGTCACTGTTCTCCTGCCACAGGCTACAGCATCTGTAGTTTCTGCTTCATGTTAACAGGGACGACAAGGGTCTGCAGGTTACCAAAGCACAGCTGTACAGTGCCACACTAGCACCGTCATTTCAGTAACCCCTAAAAAATGCCCTGACCGCAAAACATTTTAGTTCACAATGCTGGAAAAATATCAGGGACATATTTTACAGAACAGACTGTACTATTTCAATCAGTCTTTCTGAGGTATTTCTGAAAATGAACTGATTTCTAAAGCTCAGCATGCTTGACACCAACCAGTTGGATTTTCTCAGTGGTTTCTCAGTGTTCATTTTTGCTTGATGTACCTGATACACTCACGAGTGCTTAAATAGTGAAGCTATTCTGATCGTTAGCCTGGCCTGTCAGCAGGATAACAGCAAGCTGCCACCTCTTACATTGGGCCAATTCCCTACCAGAAGCTGCCACTTCTCCTCCTTTCTGTTTTGAGTGACGCTTCCCTGCCTGCATTGCTGTTCCTGAGAAGGATCTTCAGGATGGGAAGTCTGAGAATTGGGCAGTGCAGCTGCACATCACCGGGGTACTCCTGCTGTGCAGCTGCACAGGAGTCTCTGTTTTCCCTTCACAGAGCTGACAGCAAAGCAGCTGCATAAGGAATAGGGCAGAACTAGCACTGTGTCACTAGTGCCTGAACCAGAAGTAGTAGGAGTGACAAGGCTCCGCTTTCCCCTCAGCCAGCTTACCATCAGGTGGGACTTCTGAGGCTCCCTACCAACCGTTAGGCTCCTTAGTGCTGTCTCTTTCTCAGCTCTTAGATGTTAATTGACAAGACTACAGGACACAGTGCCACGGACTCATAATAGTCAGCACGGCTGCTACTGGCTCTTCTCTTCAGAAGACCATTGGTATTACAGAACGTGCGAGGCACGTCGCCTAAGCATGTCTCCCTGTCTGCCTTTTATATCTTGAAGCCTCCCAAAATGCTTGTGTTACATACTGGAAGGACTGAAATCCACATGCATAATGCTCAAGAACCACCTCAGCTGTGCGGTCGTATTTTGGATAGTGGCAGCTCTTTCCTATTTGTCAGATCATTTAGCATTTTTTGTGTGTGATTTCATATGAGGGCAGGAGTGGTGCACAGACTTATTTCGGGTTTCTGATGCAAGCCAGAACATCGGCCACAGTGAGAAATGTCAACAGACTCCTGTGACAAATTCTGATCCCTGGGAGGTACAGCTCTTGAGCAGGAACAAATGTTCACAAAGCTATAAGACATCTTCCTGCCAACTGTGCGAGGGTAAGAATCAAAACATGTCTCTGAGTGAGTGAGATGAACCCCATGACATGGGATGGCATTCCAGTGATAGCCCTTCAACTGCCAACTGCCTCACAGCTTTTCTTTTTTTTTTCCCTGCAGGCAGAATAGGCATCTTTCACGGTACTGTTGAGGCAATTAGTAATTCAGATGTTCTAAAGCCTGCAGAAGAGTGTAATAAAGCAGTATTTCTGGGCTAGTCAGTATTGAGAATGTGTACTCACCAGAGTAATGGGTACAAACACCCAGCACAGACCTGTGTCTCACTCTGTTCCCACCTCCTTGCAGAACGCAGGCCTGTACACGGTGACCACCACACCCCTGAACTGTGGCCCACAGCTCCGGGTGCTGCTCCAGCGCCCAGCGAATGAGAAGCTGCTCTTGCTGCTCCCTGTGGGCTATCCTAAGAAGGATGCAACTGTGCCTGCGCTGACCCGAAAGCCACTGGAAGACATCATGGTGGTCATGTGAGCCCAGGGCCACAAGGAGCAAGCACACCCTACTGCCAGCTAGTAAGCAGCAGCCCACTGAAGTTGTTGCTGCTTTTCCTGTGTACTACACCCTGCTTTTGTGTTCATGTCACTGCTGCTCTGGCAGTTTACATCTGTGCTAGTAATCACGGTGGCTGCTTCTCCTAATAGCAGCAAGTAGTCATGTGCTGTGCATTTGACAGGTGTTATTGCCAATGAACCTAGCCAATTGTTCCAAGAGACATGTAAAATGGCAATTAAATGACCTTCATCACTTGATTTTTCTTATGCATTGTAAGGACAAATCTTTCTTTGAACTGGAATGCGTCTTTTCCTTATATTTTTGTGATCACCATTACGCAGCTATTTTTACTTCAGAATTTTAATGGAGGTTGTATTTACAGGTATAAAGAGGTATAATCAACGCAGCTATCTTCTATTGATCAGTGCATACTATTTAAGCGTCCCCTTCCCGTTTATCGTGTTCAATTTTGTGTAGGAGGAAGACATTTTTCCCATTCACTTTTCCCTATTTGATTGAGCTCAAAAGCCTTGCCTCTACCAGCCTTCCTCAAACTACAGCTGGTACAAGTGTTTAAGCTACAGGAGATTCAGCATGAACAAAGCATCCCAGTAATTTCCTTGTTACCATTTATTCATAAATGTTCCAGGCACAGCTAGATCACATGGCAGCTCTCAGTCATGCCCTCTGTATTTGCCGCTTGCCCTCGAAGAGGCACAGAGCGCGCCGCCATTCTGATTACCCTGTTTGTACCTACCGCTGTACCTGTTTAACACTCTGAAATTTTCAGAGGCCCTCCCACGTGAGAGGTGCTTTCCTGCCACACCAAACCAGGCATCCCTTAGTCTGTTTCGAGGCCGTTTCTCGCAGCAGCAAGGCTCCCCGCTGAACGCCCTGTCGGAACAGCGCCGGGTCGGTGGCAGCGACGCCTGTGTCGGCAGCGCCCCCTGCTGGGGCTGCGCTGCCCGCCGGCCGTGTCTGCTGCCGTGAGCGGCACAAGGTGACATTGCTGGGAGAGGGGCCCGTTCCTGGAGCTGTCTGAACGCTGTTACTAGGTACACTCACTCCCTGCTGCATGTACCTTCAGGCAAATTCAGCTGAATTAGCTTCAGCCTTCCTTATGGATTCCTCAAGTTAACTCACTTCATTTTATCTGAAATCAGTTACGTCATATTTAACACGACCTACAGACTTGCTGCTTTTCAGCCTACAATCAATTGACTTCAACATAACTAGAATTTGAAAAAATCCTGGTGGACGCAGGCCTCACTGGGCTAAAAGCTAGTCAAAGACACAGCAATGTCGCCAGTGAACAGAGGTAAGTCCAGGCCGATTGGCTGCATATTCCCATGTATCAGAAACACCTTGCAGTTGGTATTACAAAATTTTCTCCTGTGCAGATGCTGCTCTGCCCTATCAGGCCCCATCACAAAGCAGTTTGCGTCCACTGTAAATGTGTACAAACCCTATTGGGAAAAAATGAAAATCAGAGCTCATGTTGGTATTGGACTGAGCCTCTGCCATTGTGCATTCACTCCTACAGCTTGGAAATAAAGCGCTTCTGTCTGACCCCAGCCTGCATAACAGACTGCGTGTTTATTCCATGACAGCACTCAGAGAAAGTTTATCAAATTAATTCAGTTTGAACCAGCATGAGCTTGTGTATTTACGTTGATTTCTTTCATAGATAAGGCTAATTTAGTATGGCTTCTTAATTAAGCAATGAAAAACCAAACCACATTAAAATCTACCCCAAATTGTCACAAATATTGATATATACCTATTTATACCAGAAAGGTTTAATGGTGTTTTTTACCCCATGTGTTGACTAAGGAAACTAATATACACACAGCAGCTGAAAAAAACAAGCCTGCACAACTCCTGCATGAGAAAGATTCTACCCAGCAAAGGACTTCTGAAATCACAGCCTACATATGTAAAAGATGCATTTTTAAATAAAAACACCAATTAAAATGCACATATCCCAGAAGTATTACAACTGCTCATGATACTGTGGAGTGTCTTCCAAATTATGATAGAGCTGCTGTTATGACTAGCCTACCGGGAACTGCCAATATTCTCAAAAAGTGTGCTGTCTTTAGCTAAAATAAATAAGAAGAAATTTTGCCTTTCCATGCAGAACATTATTAAATAAAATTGGACAGGCCCATGATCTGCCAAGAGGAAAATCCTGGGGCCAGACTTGTCCACAAGGCAGCGGGGAGCAGGGTGTTGGTGTGCAGCTGTGAGGTGTAGCAAGGGTGATGGTGGTGACAGCCACAAGGCAAGGGCCCCCTGCCCTGTGAGGACAATGGAGAGTGTGAAGTGATTGGAGCCTGGAGAGGTGCTCTGTGTCTGACTCTCCTCCCAGAAAGATGGTGGTGGTGGTAGATGGTGGGTTGTATCACAACCCAGGTGATTAAAGGGATTGGTATCACACATTGCTGGAGCTTGGAATCATGGTGAGCTGCCTGCCTCCTCTTGCTTCATAGACAGCTAAAGCTGCATTAGTTTCAGTTTGCACTTGAACACTGAGCTGTAAGCTATAGCATCTCACCTTGGCAGTCCAGCCATCCATGAAGTGAGGCAGGGAAGCACTGCCACAGGAGCAGCAGCATCCCTGTCCACTCCATTGTCATACTTTCCAGCCCAGCGACCCAGAACCCAACTGATTCTGCTGGAAAGGTGTGGGGTTTTTGGTTGGTTGCTTTTGTTTTGTTTTTTAATCTCAGTGACTCAAAGTGCAAGCTCTGAGCACTCTAGTACAGCGGTATACATGCCTATCCCTTCTATAGTTTAGAACTCACCTGTGTGGTCAAGCACAAGGTTCTGATAAGCTAGCTAATCATCTAAGTGCGCTGCCCTTGGCTCTTAAGGCTAAGTGGTGTTATCTCGCATTTGATGGAGATGGCTGTGTCCAAGAACAGCTACTGGGTCTGAGCTGGTGCATAGGGTTGTATTAAGCTGTAGCTTACCAGCTGTGTATCTGAGCACTTCTTATCATGTGAATCTATGCTAATACGAGAAAAGCAAAGCAACTTCTGTGTATAAGGAAATCTTACCATGGTGCTGTGTATCCCATATGAACTGAAGCATGCAAGCCATAACCTCACATTGTGGTTTTGCTCTAAGCTGCAGCACTTTGAAGACCTCTAAGCAAGTAGGTGTGCAGCCAACATCTAATTTATTTATTTTTTTTTTAATTGCTGCATTGATCTCATGGGCTCTTGAAAAGTGAATCTTGAGGAAGAGTTCAGCCACTCCACAAGGCAAGATCTGCAGTACTGGAATGCCAGGTGCTGACAGAACATGCATCCATTGCACTAATCCCTTGCTCTGAACAAAACACTTGGAAGAAATAAAACAAAAAAAGCTAATTCTGACAGCCTATACAAATGCTGGGAATGTTTATTCCAGAAGGGCTCAGCCTTGGTTTCATGTTGCTGATCAGTCCTCCATAGGCATCATTAGGAAGAGATTGGCTGCAGTATTGCTCTTGAAGATTTCCACCCACCTGAGCTTAGTCATCTGCTCGGATTGTGCAGAACAGGCATTATATTCGTGACTCATAACTCTCAAGGCATTTCATTCTTTCTTTGGTTAACATGACCTGTATTAAGATACACAGGAGAGCAGTAACCTGTCAGTTGAGCCTTTGCCTCATATGGATGGAACTCCCCTGTGTTTGTCGAGTGTAATCAACAAGAAGAACACAATGGTGTGAAAACTGTCCTTTAAAATGTAAGCTGGTGGAGAGCAGTTGAAACTTGAATCAGCAATGCAACAAGTTACCAGCTAAGAGTTGCAGCCTGTTGTGGTGTGGGCATGGGGGAAATCACTGTTAACCTTGGCTACAAAGCTGGAACTGCATTGTACTTGTTCTGGTAGGAACACAGACAACAAAGGTAGTCCAAGGCTTAGGTAGCATGGTCTAAGACATGGGAAAACAATACTGATCAGCAAGACAGGTGATGGCCGTAACAATAAGCATTGGTTACCAAGTTTTTTGAGACATAGTAGCTAACAAGGAAATGTTTGAGGGATTTTTAAGGAGAGAACTATGAGGTACCTAGAGTTATTTATGAGAGGCTGTCCTGAGCCTAAGTTCTCCTGTCTTACCTGAGTGTAAGATCTTATCACAAAGATTGCTAGTAACTCAGCTTAAAAGGGACTGACCAAAGTCACACAGTTTTGCCTTAGAATGTGACTGTGTTGGTGGAGTTGCCCTGAGGAACACCTCTTGCAAACGCCAAGTTCAAAGTATGTGTATTGAGAGCAAGGCAGACAAAAGCAAAGCTATGGGGTCTCACAGCAGGCATAATACAGATGAGCTTTACGTAGAGGATCTGCGTAAAGAGACCAACTTATTTTCTGTTGGGTATGCAGTAGTGACAGTGGTCTCTATATTACTTGCTGGATTATAACGAAGCTTTTGTGTCATTGTTTTATGGTGGAAATGGTCCAAATGCCATAAGGCTTTTAGTAGCTTCATACAATTACTTTAGCTCCCTCACAGGATAGCAACAATTCATGCAGCTTGCAGGAGGCTGTCAAAACCAATTCTGCTTGGGGCCAAGGCCAAGGCACCAGCCTTTGGTAAAGAGAAGTGTGTTCTTTACCAGCTTATTGTGAACCACATGTATACAAAGGTGGTATTATCAGTAGGAAGGAATAATAATAAAAAATATGAATTGCCTTCCAGGAGCAAATAAGTATGAGATGTGATGTAAGTATCTTGCAACAACTGTTCCCAATGATGAGAGGTATCCACAGTTGTTCTAACTTCCGTTTTTGTGTAAGCAGCATACTCATTTTTCATCCTCATAGAACTTTGGAAAGAGAGAACTATAAACTGCTAGCCAGAAAAAAAAAAAAGGGGAAAAAATCAGAATTCCATTTTGTTAAATGGAGCCTCTGAGAATGCTTTCCCTGTATCAGACTGAGAAGTCTAGCTGGAATTTCAAGGTCTAGCCAAGGTTGATGATGCACAGTAGCTGCTTGGGTGAAGTTAATGAGGGCCTTGAGGAAGGTAATGATGTTAGCAGCATGGTTTTATGTGGGGGAGAAGATTTTGGGTAAAGTGTATGGAAGGTTTTTAGCAAGAGTACTTTTGGCCTTGTAGCATGTTATAGTATTCTGTACTGGTGCATTCACCCCTTGTTCAGTCTGAGGGTCTTAGGCTACTTTCCACAACAGTGTAATCTCTATGTCCCAGTAAACTTGTTCTTTGTGATTTACACCTGAGGAAAAAAGAAAGAGACATGAGCAGAAACTAGTAGCCAATGTGTAAGTATCTACAAAAAAGAGTGAAAGCACGGAGAAAAAGGGCATTCCCACTGAAAAATTTGTGTGACCCCTGAGATTACGTGTAAAGGGTACTAATGAGTGATGACTTAGCTGCTGCCCAGCAGGACAGTTATGGCACTGCTCCTGTTTGGTATAGAGCCTTTTATTTCTGAAGGGTGCTTGTTAGGGTTAACATGGTACAGCGCCTTAATCTCTAATTTCGGTTTTAATTTCTTTTTCATGGAAAATGGACATAAGGCATGTAGTGGGAGAGGAATCGTTTTAAATTTAGTGAAATATGAGTATTGGTCAAAGAAAAAGGTGGTGTAATCAGTAAGTAGAGTATTGGACAGTTATACATGACTTTATAAATGTAAGTGTTAAATAATCATGTATTTTATACAGTTCTCTAAAATGGTGAAAAGTAGGAGATCCTCAACTTCAAACCGGAGTGTATTATCAATTAACTTTCGTAGTAGCTGGTCCTGCAAAGGGAAGAAAAGCAAATTTCTGAAGGAGGCATTGAAATACTTATATGCACTATCTGTTTAGAAATCAAAGGCCACTGGAGATACTGACTCGTTTGGGAAAGCATGAAAAGAACTGTGATTATTTCCTCTTACTGCTTGGGACAGCAAAGCTGCATATGCATGTGTAATTTCTTCAAAGAGATTTAGGATCTGTTTCGTGCTGAACTGTATTTCAGACTGCCCTTGAGATGAGAAATTGTATTTCCAAGCTGTCTGCTGTGCTAGAATGTCAGAGCTACAACAGATTGTGTATAAGATTTCAGATTGCCTTTCGGCTTAAGAGTATTTTATGAGTCGAATGAGGTTTGCTAGCTTGTTTCTGTAACTCCGTGAGATCTGAGAGACAAACGTGATGCACAAACCTTAAGTAGATTATCTTGAATGTGCTACAATAGTGTTGTAAATGAAAGGTGGTCAATGGATGGTACTGGAGAGGGAGGCTTCTTCTTGTGACCATTAACTCCACCTGTGTAAGTATGTGTAAATGTATGTGCATAAAAGTGTTCAAGTATATGTATATATATGAACTACAGGTGAAGTACAGTCAATTGTTCTTGCCCCTTGTTTTGTGGATGGGTGCTTATATAGTCTCTGTAAGTGGCTGTATTTCACTAAAGGTGATGTGGCACTTTCCCAGGAAGAAGTCTTGGAAAACATCAAACGTTGCTGCTTTTGGAAAGTACAGAGTTAAGTCTAAGAAAAAGCTCTAAGAGAAAAAGGAATCTTACACAGTCTTGCTTCCTACCATAAGACAGGAACATTTTATATAAGGTTAACTATTGTTTTGTCCTGCTGCCTGATGCACCTTGATTGCCTTCATGTTGAATATACAGTGGTAAAATAATAGCTGCTTCTTGTTTATCCATTTTCTATTGTGATCCATCTCAGCCTCTTTTCTGCCCTTCATTCTGTGGCTGCCTTGTAGTTAGTTGCCTGCTGGGGTTAAAACAACACTCATCCATCAAGTTATGTTGTATTTTTGCTGTAGGTACTTTCTGAGCCTTGCACATTGTGTTCCTTAGAAAGAAACACACAATGTTGCAGTAGCATTAGATACTAACCAAATTGCACCGAATTTCTCATGAGTTTGATTACTTCAAGGCTTTGTAAGCTCTCAGGCTACTTGTGCTTAGTCTTCAGTAACTGGATTTCTGCTTGGGATCCCAGAGCTGAGTAACTTGATCTAGTTGCATTGACATTGACTGCACGCTCACAGGCCTGACTTTCCCCTGCCTGAAGATCATGTTCTCTTGTTACTGAGTAGATTCAGAACAAGAGCTGGCATGTAAGCAGTATAGATAGGTGTTTTCATTCTGACCTTCAAGCCTGTGTGTTCATATATTTTGCTGATGTTCTGTAGTATTGAACGATACTGAATGTAGCACCTAATGGAGTATTTCCTATTCCTATGAAAAGGAACTGAACTATAGCATGAATCTGGGTTTTTGTGTGCAGAATCTGGTTGCAGATCTTCACCCTTTTGCATTACATAGGGTAGCACTTCACATCTTGTCACCCTCCACTGTGCAGCAGTCTGTCATGTGTGGTTTTAATAATAGTAGCAGAAATACCAAATCTCAGGGCTATGGTCAGTACACGGAAGTAGATTATAGACTTGTTATACTTAGTAGCAGCAAAAAGGAAGCCATTTCTGAATAAAAACTCCTGTAGCAAAGCTGGTAAGTTGAGAGTTCCGTACGCATAACTTATTTCTATTTAAAGGGTATGTAACTTCATACTTCATGTAAATGTGCAAAAATATGTGATGGAAATGAGCATGAGTACAATGCAGAGTGTGTTGAGCTGACAGAAGACCTAGGAAAACAAAAAGCACAGGTGAGCAGCAAGATCTCTATTTGTGTGTGCACATTGTTACTGAGATTTTTCACATCAGTACAGTACCTGAACTCCATCCACATACAGAACAAAAAATGATCCTTACTCCAAAGTTTATGTCTGCCTTTCAACTGAATTTGTTATATCATTTGCTTATAATTAGACAATTAAGCACAAAGGAGAAGCGCAAATGAGGTAATAAACAAAAGCACTGCAAGTTGCTGTTAACTGTTGTCTATTTTAACTGTCAGTAGTAAATCTGGGAGATTCTAAATGCCTCCTTTCCTGCAAATAGAATAGAGTCTATCTCTCTGTGGGTATTACTTTCCAGTTTCATTTAGTAAATTGTTGATGAAGAAATTACGAAGTTCAAGAATGTAATTATTCAGAATTAGTAGTGAATTTCTTTAGCACATAATTGATGTTCTGTGGATCATTTGATCGACAGCTGAAAACAGTTTGTAATTGATGCTGCAATTAGCTAGCACAGTGCTCACTCCAGATGAGACTGCAGTGTTATAAATTTGTGCTGTTTGACTCAATTATCCCACCAGAATACAGAGTCAATGCAGCTTGACTTCTAACTTACACTCAACAAATGACAAACTTTATAATCAAATGTGCAACTTTAGACACTCTTTTACTGAGCCTTCTTGTAATAGAAGGCTACATGATCATCTGCAGGAATCAAACATGGAAAACTTTTGAACACTTGAATTCACTTCCAATTAATTCTGACTGTGCTAATGTCAGGTGTCTGTGGGCCCCCACTTCATGGTTTCACATCTCACGGAAGGCGCAGGGCAGAGTGGACTAAATGTCACTGATGTGTGACATACAGCATGGAGAGTATCCACAAGCGGTGGAAGACCCTTTGAACGACTAATATCTGTCGGATTTTCTTGCAGAGCATGACTGTAGGCTGCGTATTTTCACCTGCATACTCATGCAGCAGGCCTGTTTCATGGGAGGGATGTATGTTTATTTCTGTCCCTTGGGCATAGAAAAGAGAGGGGAAAAAAAAAGTTTTTATTGTATTCTTAGCTTCTCAGAGAAAATATAGTCTTCTGGAATGAGGCTTTTTTTCTTTATCTGTTGTAGATGCAGTATTTTTTTTTTATCTCCAGCTGCTTCTAATTGGCAAGAAAACGAAGTGCTGCATTGTATTTACTACCATTTTGTAGGTGCCGCTAGATGGCACAGGAAGTCTATGTAGGAACAGACAACTTTACCTGGGAGTGAGTTCATAAAGTCTGCTTGCTCCTGTTACTTTTTAACATACTCTGTTACCCAAGTCGCATATTCAGTAGTATGCATCCGAGAATAAAAACCCTGAGTTTTGTCTGTGATCAAAAAGGGGCAGAGCAAAAGCACAAAGTACTGTGTGCACTCAAAAAACTTAGCAATTCACTGTAAATGCAAAGAGTGAGACTCACTTCAGCTGAGGCAGGCTTAGATATGTGGTTTCTTTTGCTACCTTATAGAAGCGACCTAGTTTTGTCTAGTCATATATATTACCATATGCTTATATAGCAATACAGGCACGGAAAGGTTTGTATTAGTCATCCAGCAGACTGTCACGTTCACCAGGTGTCTTAAAATAAGAGAATGGTTGCTATTTTCCAGCCACTTCCTTTCATTGAATTCATTCTCCTTTTGTTTCCCTTTCTCTCCCATGTGTCTTCATACTCAAGTGCAGAGTATACTCAACCCCAGCTAGCAAGCAGCTAAGTCATGGCACGCAACCACTTTTCTCCTGAGGAGCAAACCTGGCACCAGTCTACTCATACCCTTTTGACTTGCTAATGTAAATCACAATGCATGGTTTGTCCTCTGGGTAAAACACATAGGTGCTCTATGTTTAATTTCTGCTGTTTGCCTGAAAGGAGGTAACCACAAAGAAGTTTCTTTCTCTTCAGACGTTGATATGTTGTGAGTGAATTATGTAACATTAGACCAAGAAGAGCTATGGAGAAAAAGCTTTCCTTCATCTTTACCTAACTTGTATCCTGCAAACCTTCATCTACTCTATATTCAAATGAAGGTCCTTTAGAATAAGTTGTGTATGAAAATTAAACTCTATTTCCATAAGCAGTGTGAGAATTAAGCCTGCAGTTCTAAATAACTAGGGGAGTAAGTATATGTCACCTTGTAATGTAGACTGTGGTGGCATGAGAAGCCTAATGAGAACACAGAACAAAAAGGCCTGGGGGTGGAATTACAGATTTGAAGGCATGTCTGTAATGCTGTGTTCAGACTAGCTCTACTGTTGTGTTACAACAAAGAAACTGCTTGCTAGGGGAAGGTAGGCTTGGATTTGCCTTCAGGTGCAGAGGAATTACTTGGTGCCCAAGTAGCAAGTCAGATGTCAACTTAGAATGAAGACACATCTGTTGCATTCCCCTTAGAGGAGATTCAGCCAAGTGGCTAAGGCAGAAGGCTGGCACTCCTGCCCATATAAGTCAGACAAATCACTTAGTATCTTTTTCTCTGAAGGGGAAAAACTACTAGAGCAGCCCATGATAACCCTGATCTGATAATATCAGAATTGCTGCTTCCATCAGTTTTCCAGATTTCATATTCATCTGATCTGTGATTAAACCTCATCTGTATTTGATCATTAATCATGAAAGTATTCTTCCTGTAATAGTCACGGGTGCTGACAGAATACTGGGAAAATAGGAGGCTGAGAAAGAATAGATAAACACTGCAGAAATATTTTAACACTGGACAGACTGACAGCTCTGTGCACTTGGGGAAGGAAAGAATGTATGCTTGAACTTTAACTCCATCCTGACTGCTGCTTTCACCATTTCATTTTCTCCTGAAAAGAGATATGCTTAAAAATACAAGGTCTTCCAAGGCACGGTTTTCTGTCTGTATTTTGTGTTCCTGTACTCATGGAGGAAAATAACTTCTAACAAAGGCCAGGCACTAGGTGAAATACACGACTNCTTTTTTTTTTTTTTTTTTTTTTTTTTTTTAGGTGGGATTCATACACATTGAATGAAAGGCTGTTAACCATGTTGCTTGTATAATGCTTAGATAAATGACTAAATTTTTTCCATTAATGTGGTTAATTTGTATTTTCTTACTGTATAACCTAGTGTACACTTCAGTGTGTTGCGCCTGTGTCACTGGAGGCAATACTGGGCAGTTGATGGAAAAGTTGTAAACCTATAAGAACAGTAAAACATCTTTCATTCTTATCTTGAAAGAGTCGCTAAAAGGAAAAATTGAAGCAGAGAGAGCACAAGAATTAGATGAGGAAAAGTTCTTATGAATTTATGGCATGTATGTGAATGAGCAGTTGCAGCTTTGCAGATCTGCATTGCTCAAGTGAAACAGTTTACAGCAATCTTACCAGGTATTCTTTTGCATTTTTGTAAGTCACAGTCAGTGTAACATTATTTACTTTACAGCCCCATGACAGAATCTCCCCGTGAATTGCTGTGATTAGAATTTGGCAGATTACAGAAAGCCCTTAACACGTTGGGATCAGAGGGGTGCAGGTATGTTAGCAGAAGCTAGTGCTGGTATGGGAGGCTCCCAGGGCCGTGTGGTCAGTGAGGACCACTGAGCAGGGCAGGACCACAGAGGTGACATCTGCAGTGCTCTTGGAAAAGCTGCTCCTGCACCCCTCCCACTTCCCGACTGCACCTGGAGCTCGGACCAAGCCTGCCTTGGTTAGTGTGGCTATGCTGGCAGTGGTTAAAATAAAGCAGGAGAAATCATAGCAATGCTAAGGAATGCAGGGCTGACCACCGCCTCACCCAGGCTAGCACGTGGCTCTTAGAGAGCTTTCTTAAGTTCAGTATCAGACAGCCTATCAAAGCTAGTGGTGGGGCAAGGCAGAAAGAACTAGTTCTGCCACCTGAAGAAAGCATTTGGCTGAAGGAGGAAATCAAGCACTGATCCCACAGTCTTAAGGCTAAACTCCCATGAAAGGCTGAAGAGTTGATTATTTTTAGCAGGGGAAAGCCTAGGGGGAGGGCTTGTCAGATAGATTAAGCCATTGTTAGGAGCAGACCAGAATTCTCCTGCAGCACTTTCCTTTCCATCACACCTGCATCCTGATGTGAAATAAGCTGGGGGAGGAAGGAGGGAGGGAGAGACCTGGGGAGGAATGTGGAGGAGGGGAAAGCTGAACACAGAGAGCTGAAGTAGCAGCCGCTAGTGATGCAGTTGTTCTTTCCTGTCACTGCTTCCACTATTAGCTTTTCTTAGGCCAATCTCTTTCTGCTAATCCCTAGGGTAGCCTCTGAGATCTGTTTATCATCCTGGGGCAAAATGCTTCAGCCTCCTCTCACCACTCTTGCTTCCTGCACTCTGTGGTGTTGATAATATCTAAGTGTCCAGAAGAGCCTGAGGACAGAGTGGGAGGATGTTTTCTCTCTCTCTCTTTTTTTTTTTTTTTTTTTTTTTTGTTTAAAGTTCTCTGAGCCCACTTTTCTTGTTCAGTCTGGGGAGAGCTATTGTAGTTACCCCAGGTTTCATCCAGGCTCTGAAAAGCAGTGCTGTCATGCTGCAGCAGTGTGATGCTGCACAGCTGTTGGGGATTCAACCATTCTGGGCCAGGTGCTGTCTCACCTTACCATTGGAGCACATGTTTAAACATTGTTCAAAGCACTCTGGTCACTGTGGGATGGTATAGGTGGGTTGGGTAGGACAGGATATTCAAGGCTGCCCTTTGCCAGATACATTTTACTAATTTCCTGGCTCCGCTGCATGACTTATCTCCCAGACAGAAGGAAGAAGCTGAGAGAGCAGAGAAGGTATTTGGGAGGGCAGCTGGAGCTTCAGCTGGCCAGACCTGGCAGCTTGCGGGTGTTGTGGCAACAGAAGCTGGCTCTTTTTATCTGGTGCAAGAGTGTGAATGAGATGGGCCTGCAGAGACAGAACATACGCTCAGAGACTGGGAATTGTGGTTTGGCCTTGTCTGAGTCTCTCTTCTGCTCTTCTGTTCAATCTTGTAGGTCACAGCCTAAAACTTTTCAGGTGACACCCCTTCACAGAAGACTCCAGTTATGCGATAATTCTCAGACCATGCCCTGGTTATATATTGCTTTATATGTTGTCTGCTGTGTAGAATCACAGTATTGCTTGAATTGGAAGGGACCTTAGAAGACCATCTATTCCAACCCCTCTGCAGTGAACAGGAACACCTACAGCTTGATCAGCTAGAGGCCTTTCAGTCTAGAAGAAGCTTGTACATAATAAGGTGCTATATATTTCCTAAGAACTGAACTTTAGGGGGAAAACTAAAGAAATATGAAATGAAAGAATTCACATTCAGGCCTGTCTCCTTTAGAAGTCTACCTGCTGAAAAATGGAGGCCACTGGTACCCTGAACAGTGAGCGGAGGGAAGATGCGACTAAAGTCTGTCTCTCTTAACAGTCTGATTACTTTGGGAAACATTCCTCTGAAGTTAATCACACAGTCAGTACTCCACAAGTTTCCTGCATGGTGGTAGATTAGCTTGACTTGTACAAACCTCTTGTACAATCACATAGAAATGTTTCTTACTTTGTAGTATTCTCCCACCCAGTTTATCATCACAGCATGGGGATCAGGCCCCTCCAGAGCCTCTGAAGAGCCTGAAGTTCATAAGTGTGCAAACCCTCTCCTGAACGGGTATGTAAATGGCTGACCTGTATGAAATTTAACTGTGTTCTTTCCTGCCTGATGCAGGCAGTCTGTGTTTTTTCAGTTTATACAGTTAATTGCCTTCCAGTAATCAAACAAACCTTTAAAAGATTATACATAAAAATACAGGCATCTCTAAATCCATCGCAGATGTCCTTGGGGTTTCACATGCCTAGAGGAAAGCCTTGGTTTTTAAAGATGGAAAAAGCAGGAGACATTAAAGGAAAAAGGCTGGTTGCTTTTACAGAAATATGGGGATTATCAGTCTGAGTCAGACTTAAACTGTGTAGACTGGCTTGGGTACAGAGAGTGTAAAAGGGGTCTCTAATTATGGCTGTTTGCACCCACTGGCACACCGCATGCTTTCAGTCATGTAGACGGCTTGTGTCTGAAACGTTGAGCTGTCTCCACTTGGAGCTGGGCTCCATATAAGCAGAACTATAGCATAATTACTCCGGCTGCATACGTGTTCCTCCTGGGAAGGGATCCACACGCTGACATCTGCTATCAGCATGAGCTAGAGGACGAGCAGGGAAAGAGGAGCTGTTGCATTACACTGGGACAGCTGCAGGTTGGGACCGGTGCCAGAAGTGGGGGAGGAGAACTTTGGGAGCCTGGAGAGATAAAGGCAGATCCCTCCAGGTCTGGGGCTGCAAGAGACCAGCGCTGTGTGTGGGCAGGATCAGGATGCTGTGTGGGAAATATCTGCTGTTTCAGTGGAAAGGGAGTTCCCTCCTGGATCTTCATGCAAACTGCTTTCCCTAAGTGCCAGGCTTTATCGCAGATCTAGGCAAGCATACGGGGTGGGCTGCGGAGCTGCAGCCTCCACCCCTTTCCACCCCCCAGCTCCAGATACCGGCAGCCACTGGAGTTAAAGATGCACTGCTTTTGGCCCAGAGAGTTACAGGGCTGAAACCAGCAGAGGAGCCATCCGACTGCCTCCCAGGCAATCTGAGGAAGAACGTTATGGGAGGTTTATGCTCAAGGTGCAGCACTTGGTGAGTCTGTGCAGTGTAGCTGCTGCAGTTCTCAGCCTGGCACTGCCTACTCTTCGTTGAGTATGAGAACGAGGGCATTCCAACAGAGCAGATAAGCGTTGGGTTTAGCAATATAGTCAGGTGTTTTCCTCAGCTGGCTACTTAATATGAAATGTTAAGCATAAAGGCCACATATTGTTTTTACCTTTTGATATTTGATACCAGAAGAGCACTTGGCAAGTCTGCAGACATGCCTGCGCTTCCTATGACTTCATTTGGAAGTATCCAGCCGCACCTGGGGGGAGCTGTAAAGTGCAAGTTGGGATGACAGCATCTTTTCTAAATACAACAGGATTTCCTGGGATTATGTTTGAATGCCTGGCCCTCTTGGGGAGGGGGAAAACGTGTTTTGTCTCTGACAAAGCCATGAGAACGCTTTCTGTATTATGTAATTTATAAGGCTGCTGACAATAGTCCAGCTAGCAACCTGCTTCAAAATGAATGGTTTAAGAATGTCCATGTGGTTCTGTTGAATAAATCCAAATGGCATGGGATGCAAGTACATTAAAATCTTAGCTATAGTCTGGTATAGACTATGACGTTTCTGTCATTTATTTGTTGTAAGCATTAAAAAAGTAGCACAAACCAGCTCCCTTTGTGTTACTTGCAGGATTGCATCATAGGATTACTCTGTGACCAGTCTAAGTGATTTTTCAGTGGATTCACAGCTTTCTGGTATATTCTTCATCAAGCTTTTTTCCCTTTTTGTATTTAATACTTGTTCTGGCTGTGAACAGGACAGAACAAATACATCCTCTAATGAGCAGTGTAATTAATATGAAGCTACGCTGGCTTGGGCAAACTAATTCATTTTCATGAATCTCATTATTTGAATATATTCAATAATTAGTGCCTGTCCTCTTTAAGGGCAAATGCTTGTCTCAAAATTAAAGCCATATTTTGCAAGCATGATGCTTAGCTTTCGTTGATTAGCAGCGGATCAGGTAAACTATGCAAACTGTTGGGCTAGCCCTGTTTGATGGTATGCATAAGCTCATGAACATACAATTAAAGGGTAATATCTGCAGATAATGTATGTAGCTTTAAAATAAACTTTGTTAAACCGTCAACAAGGTAGCATTTGCCTGGATGATCACTGCTAGCAGGAAAGGACGTGCTGTTTTGAAATTCCTACTATATTAGGGGAAATAGTCCTTGTGGTATTTGCCCAGTTGTTCTGCTGAATCCAATCACTGCAGCAACTCACCAATGTTTCAATAGTCCGGGCCAACGCATATTATTTCTGAAACTCTGAGAAAGAGTTCTAGAAAAAAATGTTTTAGAGAATAAATCTCACTTTCACTAGTGAAGTTTCATGCAGCATGGCATAGCTGCTAGTACTGCTCTGAAGCCTGTGCTAGTGGGAATCAGGACCTAGGAGGTTCTCTGTATGTGTAGGTGTAGCATTGCCTGTACTACTATTAGAAATCCATAATCATTAGCATATACACTGTCCACGTGTAAGCAAGGTGGTCAGTTTTGCTCTCATGAGGTTATTTCATTTTTAAAGTGGGTGGACTGAAGTGTTCCAATGGGGTTCAAGTGGTTCTTCATTTGAAACAGCCTTCAGGTTTCAGCAAATATCAGAGAATTTTGGGGTAGCAGACTGCTCCTTTCCTGTCTGAGCTCTATCTTTTCTGGCATAGGATGCTAGACATAAAATCTTCTTTTTTCAAATGTAGTGGTCAAGATTGGTGTTGGCAGGTGATAACCTTTGCTTGACAGTGCAGGTGTATTGTTCCAGCACAATATGCTGTAATTGAAATTCCCATGCAGTTTCATCTGTGGGTCTGTAAACTAGACCAGAAACTGGCATTTTAGATGTGTGCATTCAGTATCAAGGTGCTGAATAATGCACATATTAGTGAGAATTCACGTTTTCCTGCATGGTGTAAGTTGGAATCTGGATGGTGTCTGGGGCTTTTTTTCCTGTCTCACTGTGGAGAAATACTGTAACAAAATCATGTTCAATACACTTTCGCCAGTTTACCTGGTTTCACTATGCTATTCACCAGCTATTTCTACTCAAAAATTTAGTATTCTTACATAGAAGCTGTCTGAGAGTACTTGAAGCTTGCTATTGCAGACAGAGCAGAAAGAAAGGCAAATTAGCTTCTTCTAGGGACTGTGCTAGCAGCCTGCATTGAACTTTGACGTCCTGCAGTAAGGATCAAAGGACGTGACAGACAGAAGGCAGAAGGAAAGAGGGTTCAGAAGAAAACTGGATGAGGCTGAGTTTGCTAGAGGCTGAGTGGAGCTGAGACATCCTTCCTCTTTTTCTTAAAGGTTTCAAAATGTTTCACTCTGGCAAAGACACATGATGGAATGGTGAATGGCCTTTGTTTCTGTGTCTAGATAGTCACTGAAGGGCAGTTTTTCTCTCTGAATGTATCTTGTTTATCTGTACCAGATTAACCAGTGCCAGTCTTGCCGTAAGGGGTTGTGGCCTTGCTGTAGATTTAAACTCATCTTGGATGTAGTGTACTTGTACTTGGATGCAGGATAGCAGAGTACTCTAAATTTGAAACAGATCTGAGTTGTGAAGAAGCACGCATCTGAATGTAGCCGTGTCCTGAAAACGTGCTCATTAGCACTCTGTTCTGGGAATCTGCTGCTGGCAGCTCCAGTACCCCAGAATTGCAGGAACTGTGGCAAGGATCCCTGCTTTTACTCCTGTCTGGGAGCTGCTGATCTCACTGCAGAGAGGAATATTTGTCTCCAGCCGGGTAAGATGACTGCTGCTCACTCTTGCCTTCCTGGCATGACACCAAGGAGGCCAACTTCTCCTTCAACCTGTGCAAGTAATGATTCTGCTCGTTTGTTTTGCCAGCTTGTTCTGGTAGAAGAGGAGTAGAAAAGGAGTAAAACATGTTACAGAGAGCAGCTGTAAGTGAAGATAACTGAATGTGCAGTTTTAATGTGAAGTTTAATAAAATTCTGTGGCCTTCCTAGCACTTAAGAGCAGTATTTGCCAATATTTTACATTTTTTCATGGTTTGCAGTCTGCATGACTGCTATGTCTCTTTATGCACTTATGAACTGAAAATACCTATCTTGAGTAAAACAGTGTAGGAAAGTAGATTTCTTCACATGAAATAATCAATAGTCCTGTTAGCAAAAGGAACCTTCTGTCTATGTTTTTGTCCCTTTTTCCTCCAATTTTTTTAACGTATTTTTTTCTCCCATCTGTTGCCCATTTACCTTTTCCACCATCTCTTCTAGTGTGTCATTTTTGCTTAAAGCAACACCATTTGGATCAGCTGATTCACATAGATTCCTCTGCTGAATAACCGACACAAGACAGGGAAGTCTAACCCCTGACCAGTGACATCTTACTTCCTACTTCGCTCTTTTCAGCTGCTTTGGACAGAATGGGTTTAAATCTGTTTATTAATGGAGAGAAAGAAGAGGAATTATGCAGATCCACCAAGCTGAATCTTTACTCAGTTTCTGTGCACTGGCTTTGAGTGTCAGAATACACAGTGAGGAGACAGAAACCTAATGTGTGTAGTCATATTTAGAAGTTTTCCTTTAGATCTGTATATATCAATTATATCAATGCAGTTCACTTTAACAGACTGCAAGCCTGGTTCTACCTTTTT
>VXAV01013316.1:367291-387971 GCA_013399715.1 Alectura lathami | reverse complement strand
TTGCATAAGCCTTGCTTTCTAAGATAACAAGGAACCTTCCAATTCTTCTTCTCCCAGTTTTACTCCTGTGATTCTCTTATTATTTTTAGTAAGCATTTAGCATTTCTTTTGGGGAAAAAAAAAGGTATTTGTTTGGTTCTACTGTTCATAGAATTTTTTAAAAAAATTGTACTTATTTTTAGAAGCTATTTATTTTTATAAATATTTTATTTATAAAATATTGTTTATAAAATTTTATTTATAAATTGCTCATATAGTATCTGAACTCATGAGTAGTATTGCAAGGTGATTATTTCAGCCCAGTACACGATTCCTCAACATTATTTGCATTTACTTTTTTTGAAAGGTTTTCAGTAAGTGCATGACACTCAGGTATGTCATTCCTGAAGTTTATATGCTCACTGTATCTTGGTAGAAAAATACTCTTGTTTACATGTCTATGATTCGGGAATAAAAAATTTTGGTTTCTTAAATGTTCTACTACAGCTACACTTCTAAGGTAACTTGTATTGCCGAATACCCTACAGGTGGTTAGCTGACTCACACCATCCCTCAGATGAAAGTTTTTGGATATCAGTAGAGGTGCTTTATGTAGACTGATTCAGTGGAGTCCAGTTTTGTGTTGGCATTATAATTTCTCAAACAATTTGACTCCTAGAGGATATATGATACGTGTAGCATTTTGTAACAAGTAAATGATATAGCATTTCTAATATATAGTTTAATCAAAGTGCTAAATAATAGCTTATCGTTGTGCACTATATTTTTGTTCTTGCATTTTTTTGATGGTAGGATGTCTTTCGGTATATTTTTATTCCCTTTGCAACTTCGTGTTGCTTTGTTGTTGCATTTTTCTTGTTTTTCAAAACATTAATTTGTTTTTAATGTAAGAATAGATACAGAAAAAAAAATAATTTGTTTACTTAAAACTAGGTTTAAAAACAATCTTGTTTTTTGACAATGTGTAGTCCACTGCACTCATTATAGCCTTCTTATGATTGATGTACTTAATATGAATTTATATTTTCCCTCCAATTTAAACTCATAATTTCCACCATGTGATGTTGTTTGCTGTTGGTTGTTCTTTAAAATGGAAACTCATATTCTGTAGTAGAGATGGCAGGCTCTCCACCACCCCACAGGAACTGGCCCATGCACTAGTGGGTGACCTTAGTGTTCATTTCCTCATTATGTGTTCTCTCTTATGAATTATTTTCTATTTTTCACTGCAATCTATTTTGTATTATCTCTTCTCTCATTAGTAAACATAAATGATACCATAAAAAGCTGAAACGGAACTTTTGGTCCCGGAATTTCTGAGAGGTCAAAGTTAGGCAAAATGAATCTGTCTGTCTTAACTGAAAACCTCTTTTTAGTGCCTACATTAATAGCACTGGGACCAAAAATATGTTGGAGAGACTTTAATCTGTAAAATGCATTATCAAGTCCAAAAAGCACAGTGAAATGTGAAAATAAACCAAGAATCAAGAGATAGATGCTTCTTGTCATTTTTATTTGTTGTATTGGCAGAGCCCAGAAAGGCCATAAAGACTTCGTTGTGTATTTCAGTCAAGTTTCAGAGCCAAATGGTTACGAGGCAAACTCGTTCTCAATATGCAGCCTCTGAAACAATGGCCATAGCATCATTAATGAGATGTAATTGAAATGTCAAGACTCTCATAAAGAAATCATTCACTCATCTGGGTTGTTATATCAAGGGATTAGTAAAAGAGGGGCATGGAGGGAACTGACTTATTTATAGAAGCCTTATTTTGTTCTGGTAACCTCACCATCCTTCCCATACTGCTGCAGAACTCCTTAGCTAGAGAGTGTAGAAATCACATGATCTGGGCACTTGCTACTATGAAGAGCTAGTATAAAAGGGCTGGGTTCAAAATAAGATCCAAAACCAACTCTAGCGCTTTGTACTCTGGTTAAGATGTTACCATTACTTCTTTCAATGTATTCTGTTGAATTCTATTAAAGCACAGATGCAGTCACCGGAAACTCATACAAACACCAACTTAAGTAACACACTGGTTGATCATCCCGTTAGCCTGTCTCGGACAATGGCCAGTATCAAGAGCTTAGGGAAAGAGCTAAAGAAACAGAGCACTGATCCTTTCCTCTTTCTTCTCTTTTGGCAATCAGTGCTGCAGGCATTTCCTCCCCTTGATATTACATTAGGGCCATTGTTTGGTTATCCTCGATAGACCTTTCTTCCATTGGCTTGCCCAAACCCATTTTGAACTTCTGGCATCCAAACTTCATTTGGTGGTGAGTCACACAGCTCAATTTCTTGTTGTGTGGAAAGTATTCCTTTTCTTTTTATGTGTTTTTAAACCTGCCATTGGATAAATTCATTTGTTTATATGGTAAGAAATAATGAAAAATTGTTCCTTATTACTCATGATTTTATAAACCTCCTTTCCACACACACATGAGTTATCCAGATCTAAGGAAAGTTAGTTTGCTTTAGCCTTTGCACGTGCAGATGCTGAGCCATACTTGGAGTCATCCTTGTCACCTTTTGGCATAATCCTAGTTCTACTGTATCCTTGTAAAGGCAGTGTGAATAAAATTACAGCAATACACTTCTCAGATGGGGAAAACATGCATGAACTGAAGGATCCCAGATGTCCAGGTCCATATAAAATTAGGTCTTGAGGCTTGTCTATTGATTTAATGATTAACTGGACTGGGGGCATTTGGATGGTCTTCTCTGGAATAGAATGTTTTTTTCGCCTCTCTTTCTAAACAAGCTCAAGCTGGATTCCATTTGGACTAAGAAAACCAGCAAAAGTCACACTTACTCCGGAATAGGAATGTCCACTCACAGAGGCAGTCCAAAACAGCTACCCATTTAAAATGGTCTCCACATTCTGTTATGTGTTAATATTCTTCTGTAGGTAAACTCTCAATCTCAGACCTTTCTGCATTTTTTTTCCACAGGAATACTGTGTGAATTAATTACTGTACACAGTGGGTTGAAATTCATCATTACCAAAATTTGATTACCCTCAACATCAGTTGCTTCTTATCCACACATTACAAATACTGTAATTTTCCATTCCTCTGGGATACACTTCTCATATTGACTGCAGATGTTTCATAAATTAAAATGTGATGGATGTTCTCTTATTCTGGGAAATTTGTGTGGTCTGCAAACCAAAAACACAAGTAGGAGTTCAAAAGGCTTCAGCAGCATACAGTCTGCTCTGATGGATTAGATATTCAGGTCAATAAACATCTAAGTGAGGTACACACATTGATGCCAACTTCTCTGTATGCTATTTAGACAGCAGTAAGAGATGAAGTACCTTGTAGAGTAACCTCTCTCTCTTTTCTGAAACATGAATATTCCCCACAGCTTTAACTCAGTAGCGGGCAACAGTTGTCCATTCAGTCCTGCACAAATCTTCCACAAAACACAGAAAAACACAGAAAACCAAAAAGACAAACCCCACAGGTCCTCTTAATTGACATTTCTGGGATTACAGTATATTGTTTGAATAAAAATAGTCATTGAACCAAACTTTTTTTTTTTTTTTTTTTTTTTTTTTTTTTTTTTTTTTTTTTTTTTAAGCCTTATGTCTTGTGTGCATTTTCTATTCATTTGAATGATTTCTTCTGCAGCCTTGGTGGATTTGGCTTTTCATTGGTGAGACTCATAGATGCTACAATATAAGCTAGTGGAGCTCTTACTAGGTCCAAGCTGTTGGGAAAAAGAGATCTAGTGGACAGTTGTTGACCTGTAGTATAGACGTGGTCTTTATTTCTCCTGGCTCTTTTTGGTTTGCTCAGCTGCAATCTATTTGCAGAAGACAATTTGTTTTGCTGTTTTTGTAGTCTAACACAATGCTGTCCTCCTTCTTGGCTGTATGTTTGTTGGATGGGTTCCTTGATGAAAACCAAATAACACTGTTACTGAGGATAGCCTAAACTTGCCTGCAGGACATCTTTACCCACTTTGTTTTTCATGGAATTCATAACATCAAACTGTAAGCTGCAGTCAGCAGCATGTGTCCTTTCTAGCAGCTGAGATGAATGGCACCAGGAGCTCTTGTTCTTTGATTGTTGTCATGGTGATACTTGCTAAGTTGTGGTTCCTTGGGTAGCTAGGCAAACTAATGTCTCACAGCTTCCAAGATGGGAAAGTCTTGCCCTAGCTTATGGTCATACAACCGTGCACCTTCCTATGCATCCACTTCCATGCTCAGGGGAGGCTAACCACTACCCCAGCAGGAAATTACTCAGCAGAAGAGCCAGGCAGTTTTCTGCTAGGTTAGGGCAGCATTCAGAGGGGTCCAAGGAGCATGCGAACCTTCACAAAGTAAGTGTCAAGTGTGTGATGTGGGATCAAGACAGGGGAGAAGAGAGGCCAGGGCAGGATGAGATTTCCTCTTTGTAGGCCACCACATGACACTAGGTTTGCTCAGTTTCCTGTGGAATCACAGGTTAACAAACCACTAATTTGTCTCCAGTTATGTCTGTATGAATTCTGTATGAATTCTTGCACTTCCTGCTTTTACTAGAGGCTTTATTCCAAGTATTATGTCCCCAAAATATCTGTATTAACAGTGACATAAAACAGTAAATATATTTCATAAATATATTAATATATTTCATTAATGGAGCAACCTAATTTAGCATTCTAGCATGCTGATCTTCACTTTATCAATATACTTTATTTTGCATAGCAGAATACCATGTGACAAAGTTGAACCAATGGTCAGTTTTCAGTTTACTACTGGAGATTTCAACCTTGCAGCTGTAAAAGGAAAGATCTCAGATTTTTGTCATGATCTCTTGAAAATGTTTGAGTATGCCTATAACTAATTAATGTTCCATAACTCAATGAGATCTTCCAGCAAATACAAAAAAATTAAAAGTACCTGCAGCACCAATAACATATGCAGATCTAGCAGTTTGTTTGATTGTATTTCTCAGTAAACCAGGAGTTTTGTCACAACAGGATATATATTTTGAAATACAGCAAACAGCACAGAAAATCATGTGCTGACAAAAGAACTATGGAGTTTTGTTAGAAGGAAACAGTGTCAGAGGCTCTGCTAGGAAAACTCCACCCATCTTGGTGCTGGTGTTTTAACCAGCATCTATTTAGTAAGAAAGACTGAAGGTTATGGATGTTTTCTTTCAGGATAATTTCGTACTTGATACTTTCAACCCAGGCTTGAACACAAAAGTGCACGGATTTAACTAAATCAATACCACTTCTGTAAATATTTCTGGAAAAAGAAATCCTACTGTATTGAACTTTGCTGTTGAGCTCTGTTTTTTCAACATAGACAGCTCATCTTCCACAATGTAGTAGGAATGCTACTATTAACTGAAGCTTCAAAATGATGATAATGATTTCCATAATGCAGTGTGTGAGTCCATCCCTGTAGCATCTTCTAATAAGAAGAGGGTCTTTTCCAAACAAGCTTAACATATGTTCCCTATTAATCTGTTTTTCCTGAAGTGATTTAAAGATGAAGGACAAAGCACTGCTGAGCACAGTGGAACAGAGGATTCATTCAAGTGGGTGAGGGACAGTCAGGAAGACTTCTGTCTCAGGGCTGGGATTTCCCATCCATGCTGCATACACTTGGCTGGGTCACTGACCATTGTTTCAAGTGAAACACTGTCCTGGCTCCTACACAAGGTGATTTTTTCTATGTCCCTTTTTACAGTACAAGTTCTTCTCGTACAGTCTGGAATACTGTTTCATTGTGGCTTCCATGAATACAGGGGAAATTCCTGGCAGGTTCCAAGAACAAGAAAGCTGAAGGACTCTCAGTGGCAGCAAATGAGACTGAGGTCTCGTTTAAGGCGTATGTGTTGCTGATCTGAAAGCCAAACTGACCCTCTCCCTTACCTCCCATTGGGGAAAAAAACTAGTGCTGTCATCCGTGTGTCACCGCTGTTACTCTGCCTGATATTCCCTTTAGGGCAGTATACGCTTTGCGCAGTTTCGTCATTGCACTGTGAAAGTAAGGAATGATCTCTTGATTAGCAAAGATATAGTGCCATGGTACCTTAAAGTTTTCCTTACTTTGAAATGTCTGATTTGTCAAGGAAGCTGTACGACTTCAGCCGCTCCTTAAACATTACTGACTGTTTAAAAAAAGAAAAAAAAAAAAGAGCATAACTGGCTTGGGGGTGAAGCAGCAAGGGGAAGAAATTGTGTGTTTACTTTTATTTAGCTAATCTTCTGCTATTACAATTTTGTTCTTTGCCCCTGTACTTTTGGTGTATTCTTTACTGTACTCCGAGGAGAGAAACCTATGTGGCAGAAATGAAGAAGACAGTAGAATGACGGACAAATGAGCCTACAGGCTTTCCATACTAGTTGACCAAACTGTCTGTTCATTCAAAGATGTGATTTCTTCTTTAATTGCACATTTAAAAATCTGTTCTTCCTATCTCCTCACAGGTTAGACTAACTCTAAGGGGTGACATTTGTCATCTGTTTTGAGGTTTGATGTGCTATAACAAGGAGATCAAATAGATCAAATATAATAAACTGATCAATATCATAGTTGACTGGTGAAGTTCAATGTATTAATAAAGTTGATTAAAACTGGAAACACTCTGACTACTTTACGTACAGCACTTCCACAGGACACAGAAGTCTCCTTACACAAAGTTGGGGCTGACTGTTATTTTGTTTCCTACTTCCAGATTTCCTTTCTAAACACTGCAGGAAGATGGTGGTTGTGACAAAAGGAAGAGGAAACATAAAATTATGGTTAACAGCAATAAGTTTTCTCATCTTTAGAAATAGCCTCTGTGTGCAAAAACAATTGTCAGCTGCTTTCACCGACTTCGGTGGTGTCTTTTTTTTTTTTTTCTCAGACCTCGCTACCCCTGTTCACCAGTCTTTCTACACGCATCAGCCATGAGTCTGGATCTTTCAGCACCCCCATGCTGAGCTGCCATTAATCTTTCTCAACTTTGAAATCTGTTTGTGGCTCTCTGTGGTGGGCAAGACTTAGGCAGAAGGGACCAGCTCTGTTTGAGTTCAGTCCCTCATAAGTACAGTAAAGCTTATTTGTTGAGCTGCTTTCAGTCGTTCTAGAGATAAATAAGACAGAATCAAGCCATATGTTTGTATAGTATTGTCTGTTTTCTGAAGCCAGCAACCTTTTTCATGAGGTTCATGCCTTGTGACAGCAGTATTCGACAGCATACAAGACCATCAGTGGGGAACAGGGTACTTCTGGGGTTAAAACATGTAGCTAGAAGCCAACAGACCACTGCTCAAATTCCAGCCTGGTTATTGTTAACTCATCACACTATGAAATTTAAAGGTTTTTTTTTGTCTTCACATTTATTCAGTGGATGGTGAGAGCTGAACAATAGTGGAGAGTCAGACCATTGTGTCACCTAGAGAACCATGCTACACAGCTAAAGCTAGACAATGGAATAGCAAACACATCAAGGTCCTATCTGTGCTACAGCATCCACCAGTGGGACTACAGCTACACAGTTGGATGCTGATCTGCAAGTCCGCTTAATGGTGTTATTTTTTCACTCGTTTTATTACATCAGTCCAAAATGCCATGATGAATGTCCAGACCAGTTATGCTTTCTCATCTACAACGTTTTGTAGGATAGTGTTAAAAAATCTAGTATTCTGCCTTGTTCCATTCACATCAGAATGGTTATCATCCTTCTTTGAGTGCGTAAGTGTAATCGCATGTGTCTGTTCTTATTTTTGAAAGTTTGTTGGTTTTGCTTTGCACAGTTCTGTCCTGCATGAAGAAACATCCATGACAATGCCACATTCATTACATGAAAGATGGCAGAAGACCAAACAATGCCTTCTTTCATGCTCAGATGTAAAGTAGAGGCGAAAGGAAAGATATAGCTTCAGTAACTTTGCTTCTTCAACTGTCTGCGCTTGTGGGGGTAAAATGCTTGAGTGCATCAGCTTTTGCTTTTTCAGTAAGTTTGCATCATCCTGTTTCCCTTTGGTGCTGAGGACTGGGTGGAAGGTTTGCATTGTCTGTTGGGATTCTGTTTACTCTCATCTGTAATTGAAAGACTGATGTACCACGCCTGAGATCCTGATGACAGCTGTCTTCTATCCATACAGCAGACTCCTGGGAGGTGTGTAATTTCTGAGTATCAGGTGGGAGAGGGGTGGGGGGATCTATATTCAAACTGACCTAGCATGTTTTAAAGTTTTTGATATGCTTTAACTTTGATTAATGAACTGTTCTGCCCTAAATATTTCTTGGATGTCTATATTACTATTTTCAATTGTGCTAACTCAAACAAACCAGCAATCAATTAAATAGAATTATAGTATGACCAAAACTGTAGGCTAAACAAAGCCATCGTGAGGAAACTGGCTTTCAGCCCAGTATCTGCTGCTAATGGGATATGAAACAGCCTATTGATTCTGCAGCTCTAGAATTCTTGCACCAAAGTAGAAACAATGGTATTTGCTTTTTCAGTAGAAAAAAGCATTCAGTATCACCACTTAAAGAAGG
Organism: Alectura lathami; assembly: GCA_013399715.1. Lineage (NCBI taxonomy): Eukaryota > Metazoa > Chordata > Aves > Galliformes > Megapodiidae > Alectura > Alectura lathami. Next base: position 379,467 of record VXAV01013316.1, on the reverse strand, counting down.
CAAACTACATTTCTGAGCCAATTTTTAGGGTTGTACAGAAAGAAGTACTTTCTGCACATTAAGAAACCCTCAGGTTAGAGTTGCACATATTTTTAGCAATCATAAAAGAAAGGCAAGAACACTATATTTTAAACTGCATTTCTATGTCCACCTTTCAAAATGTTATGCAAAACTTTCTTTTTTCCAGCTTTCTAAGCTTCCAGCACTTTGTGTGAAAAGCTATTTGAGAAGATAAAAGTGCTCAGTTGAGTTTCTATGTTGGTGACTGGCAGTTTATTGCTAATACAGTAGTACTTTGTGCTTTTCATCTTCCCTCAGATGACAGAACCCTAAAATATATGAAGATCTTAGCTTTGACTCAATGGTTTCTATCATTTATGGTTTTAGGAAAAAATCTGGAAACTTCGAAGAAATGCCCACTAGAAGTTTAAACAAGACAAGAAACAGCAACTGGAAACATTATTTTGAAAAAGCTCTTCTTTTCTATTCTCAAGGAGCAGTTTCATGGTTTTCCGGTACGTGAGGGCTGCTAATACAAAAAGTGTGCAGTAATTGTAAAAGCAGCAACCAGTCCAGCTGCATTCCCTGTGCAGAAAGGAGAGGGACAACAAGCCATAAATAGTGGTGTCACCACCCCTCTTTGCCTCACTTAAGGAGTATTATTATTCTAAACACAAAACAAACTGTTGCTTAGGCTCCAAATGAAAGTTTCAAAGCCTCGTAAATCTGCCAGGTCAAAACCAATTTTCACTGGAATTTTGGAAGTAATCTCTTTTCTTGAGAAAAATATCCAAGACTTACTTTAATTTCCTTCTATTACTTGTTTTCACAGCATTGTTCAAACAAACAAAGTGTTCTTCAAATAGAAAAGAATGAATTTTCTTCTGATTAACCTCATTCTGTGTATGTGTCTGTAAGTTAGCACCAGCCCACCACAGCAAACACAAGCAGCACATCTACGATGAGTATATATTCCCTTTTAGCCTGGAGCTGCTGAAAAATGTTTTCAGGCAGAGCTTGGCTTGACAAATCTGTGTGCTATCTGCTGGTGGGGTCCACAGGATCCCAGTCAAGGCTGATACATAACTTGCACTGAGCCCAGTGCTGGTAGGAGTCACGTTGGGTGGCAGATGGGCAGGATTCAGCACATGAACTCCTCCAGCACTGTGTGACACTTAGCGGCCCAGGTGATTCAATGCCACGAAACAAAAGCAGAGCCAAGTGCAAAGTCTGTGTGGAGCAGGGAGGGGCTTGTGCAATAAAAGGTTTGGAAACCACTGGCCTGAGGATTGCTGCTGGCTCCGAAATACAAAGAGGAAGGATTTTATTATTTGTTTTAATAAAAAGGAAAGTCCTTCCATGAGGGCTCAGCAGACAGCTGAGGCAATATTCAGGAAAGTCTACTCAAAAGGAAGGGTGTGTGTATGCGTCCTCTGTGCTTGCCCCGTTGAGAGTAGTTTTTTTGTGTTATTTTGTCTGCTTTGAAGTGCCTTTCTAGGAGTAAAGGCCAAAATTTCAGAGAGAGGTATGGAGCAGATTAGAAATGATAGTTTTCTTCTCTTTTCCTAGCTTATTTATTGTATGTTGATACCTTCTTGGTGTAATATTTGTCTTCTGTCATGCATTAAATGTGCTCTACATAGAAAACCTGTCTGCAGCATGTTGCTAAACCCAGTATGTTATCTTTGTAATTTGTGCTACTGTATGTTTGCTAATATGCATAAGAAACAAAACAGGCAATGTGAGATAAAATATGAGGTTTCTCTTCCTGGGGAGGTTTGCTGCATGTTCTTGGTTAGTTCCGATCTTCTGATCTGCTTCTATGAGAACAGATTTGGCCCTTGAGAGTAAAGAAGTCATATCAGACCTGAGAAGGTGTCATTGAATATGTTCATCTCTTTGGAACCTGAAGTGGTTATTTAGCTCAGTTCTACTCAGGCTGTTGTTCTTCTTCAGGAGCTTGAACACCTAGCTGTTGATTTAATATTCTACGGTTTGAAAAAAAAAAAAAAAAAAGGCAGTTCTGGTGCTGTTGTGCTGTTGCAATAACCTTTTATTGTGGAGGACATGTGGCAATGTGCTCGGGTATGTAGTATTAGCGGAGACTAGAGAGCATATGGTAAAGGTATATTACTAAAAGCAGCTCAACATCGGAGAGGGTAGGACAGAGTCTCCTGGACAGCCAGAAAGAACAGTTTGCAGATGCTGGATTGAAGTTTAATACTAGAAATTTATTTCTCTTTAGCTATGCACTATCCTGATGTGCTCCTTGTGCCAGGAAAGACTGAGTTGCTACAGCCTCTTCCACTTCCCATCTACATTATTTGTATTTTAATTCCAGTTAAATTTCTTGCATCTACCCTTCATTCATACTCTCTCCTTTTTTCCTCACTGCATCAGCATGGTCACATTAGCTCTGGATGGCTTGGATATTCCTGGATGAATCTCTCCTGTCCATGCCAGCCTCTTGATGCTCTTTACTGACAGCCTCAAATCCAGACCTGAAAAGTTCACATTAGTAATAATAGGAGAAGGTAGCAAGCTTGAAATGGAAATGCAGGAAATGTTTACCTGCAGCTTTTCTTAGACATGAAACTAATCTGTAAAGATAGCTGGTGATTTTAAGAACCTGTTTAATGAAACAAAGTGGCACAGCCTGTGTGGCACAGGAGTAGCATATTGACAGAACTGTTCACTGGAGCCTCAGAGTTTACATTTCAGAGCTGAGGAGAAAAGGAAAGTGGCCAAATGTTAGAAAAGAGTATCAAGTCTTAGACTGTGCATTACCAGTGGTGCCTCAGAAAGTCCTCTTTTACTTTCCTTTCTCTTGAATACCATGGCACAGCTGTCATTAAAGCCTGACCAGAAGGATGACTTCTTTTAGAATACCAATAGGACTTTTAATTCTGTGTACCTGAATCAAGTGGGATGCTACCTGAATGCTTAATCTCACTCATACTGCAGGTCAGGTGCCTATGGAAAAGGTTTGCAAAGACTGGTGAACTTCTAAGGGTTAGAGACCAAATGTTGCTAGCTGGGCTGTTGCAAAGTTCATCAACGTCAACGAATGCAGTGATAGAATTGTTGTGATCAGTTCAGGACCACCACAAAGAACATAAAAAGTGAGAAAAGAGGCAGAGTAAATGAGTAAGTTGCAGAGAGAGATTGCTTAAGATATTTAGTGTTGTGGGACAATTCTCTATTTTTTTTTTTTTTTTTTTAATTTTTCCCCCAGACAGGAACAACTGACTGATAACAAGCATTTGGCTTAATTGGTTTTGCGAAAGATAATAGGCTGTAGACTCAGTCTGCCAAAACACATGGTCCTGGGCCTAAAGAGAGGCAGCCTAAAGGTTTATTTTGTTTTGGTTCTGTTTTAAAAGTGAAGGAAAAAAAATTTCAAAGGATGGAAAAAGCAACCAATTAACATATTTCAACGGATGAAGGTAGAAAAGACAAATGTGGATTTAAATAGTTTCTTTGCTTTTTAACTGTTGTTAAAAGGGATCTTACTCTGCAAAACAGACCCTGAAAATGATGTATCAGTTTTGTGGTAGGCAAAAAAAGATCTCTGCAACTCACTTGTTTTTATACAAAGCAGTGAGTAAAAGTATCTGCATTCATAGGTATCATCTGATCTAGTCAAAGAGTTTTTGTAGAAAAGACACTCCTGGTCACAAGTCTAACCATAAGTTATGCATCATACCAGTCCATAAAGTTCAAAAAAATAATTGTAATGTGCCTGTACAACATAACAATGTGTTGTAGTTAAAGCAGGTCTTTCACTCTTCAGGCTAAAACCAAATTTACAGGCTTGCCAGCCTTATTTAGCTTGTTTTCTCTATTGTGTCTGTCTTGGGATGTTTTCCCCCCGGCTGCCTGCATTTTTGGAGTTACTCCTCTATGATGTTGTCTCCTAACCTAATTAATATCTACTTATTAAGGGGAGCTCTGTGCAGCAGGAATATCTTTCTGATGTTGTCCTCTGGAAAGCAAGCTGCAAGGACATTCCTCCAGGAACGGCAAAATGGAGTGTTGTTAGGTATCAAAGCAAATTTAGCATTTGGGCACAGGAACTCTACTTTCTTAACCTAAGCTAAGAACTCTTGCACAACTTAGTGTCTTGTAAGTGAAAAGGAATATGATGCTGGAGGGATGTCAGAGCTTTTTCCAGTGGAATTTGTGTAATCAAAACACAAAAGCCTGAAATCTTGTGTACAGCCTTGGCAAAGCTATCATAGGCTGAGTGTGTTACAGCAGCAAAGCTACCTGCTCACAAGCAGAGGATCTTTACATGACAAACTTCTCATGAAGACCTCATGAGATTTAACAATAATTTCTGTATCTACTAGTATAATCTGTGGATTTTTACAGACCATAAAATTTGTTTTCACTCTTTCCAGTACTTTCCAGAACTGAGGCGAGATCTTCCAGTTCCTAAGCCCTTCTCTCTTAGATTTTTTTCCAGTTGCTGATGATGATTGTTCGTGTTTGATATCCTCTGCTGGAAAGTATCAGAAGTCAGGGGGGCTTAGGAATATTGCCCCCTTTCGGTGTCTCTCAGTGCACTTTCCCGGGATGACTGCCTCTCTTATTTAGCCAGTTGTATGGTTCTAAGCACATCAAATAACTGAATAAGAACACAACTCCACTGCACCATTTAAAAATCTGTCTAGATTACTATTTCCAATGTTTTAGATTTATGATGCTCTGTAAAATGAATCTATGCCTACCAAAGTAAACCTTCTTTTCTCAGTTATTTTTCATGGTCTCCTAAAAGTAGACCATAGGTTGAAGACCACTGATCTAGAAAAACAGACTTCCTTGAGCTTCAATGTACACATAATTAAAGGTTCCAGGCATGCTTAGTAACATTTGGACTATAAATCAACTAGTGTAGTGAATACCTTTGTATTTTCCACAAGTGCTGCATTCAGTACATTGGTCATTGTGCCTTGGGAGCATTATTGTGATATGAATAATAAATGTTATCCAAGGGCCTTCAAAAATTATCACTCCAAGTAAGATTCTAGTCACTGGATTTTGAATGTTTTGAAATTGTTAGTTGCCCAGAAGAAGGATGTGCTTTAGGATGGTTGTTAAGACCAGAGGTATCAGGTAAACATTGTCATAGGTGGCTGAATTCATGTGGCTGCACCCCAACTGGTACAGCTTTCATGAGAAGAGATGCCAAGACTGAAGGACAACACAGGAATTCCATGGAGAACTATTGCAATTGTTTATTCAATTAGCCAGCCCTGGAATGACTCACAACACAGCTGCTTAGATTTACAGGCCACCAACAGATGTAAATGTTGGCTTCTTTGTCCAGTCAAAGTGATGTAGTGATGTAGTGGGACACTGTCCTGGGCCAGATATATCATAAAGCTGAAGGCTTGAGGAAATGGAACAGACTTTTGTCTCTTTCTCGCATCAGTTACTTTGTGTGTGACTAGGAGGAAGCTATTCTATTTTATCCCTGTATCTTGAGAGGGTTCTCGCAGTAATGTTCTACTAACAGTAGTCAGTGAAAGTTGGACATCGCAGAGTGTCTGGGACACTCTGAAAACTCTGGGAGTTTCTGATCTGTTGTTTCCAAAGACTGCAATTTTTAACGTGACTTTACTTAGTAACCCTTGTCTTTGCAAGAATAATAATAGTACAGTGTACTGGCTGCTTCACTGGAGTATCAGCTAGCTGCTGAACTAGTGGAATTCTGAATTCTGCTTTCAAAATACTGAAAATTGATGCTTAGTTCCCTATAATTCTCAGGCAGTTATTTCTCTTTCATTTACAAATTTCATACTCTTTTATATAGAGAATTGCTTTATGAGCAGAGACAGAGTAAACAGTATCAATCATTGCATATAATGAAATATTTGTAAAATGCTGTCTTTTCTAAATGTCATGTTTTCTGGTGTTTTTTTTTTTTTTTTTTTTTTCCCTTCCCATTTCCTTCTGTTTTTCTTCCTTCATTCATGTCACTGTGATCTCTCTTCTGCACTCAACACCTCTATATCTGAGGCTGAGATACTATCTTTTGTCTCCCTTCTGTTTAGAGTGCTTTGCATTTTATTTTGCCATATTTTGCAACTAGTAAAGGATCAAAAGAATCTATCTATACTGTAGGTAGCAAGATCTGTAATAACTAAGAGATTCTATGGCTTTTTATGAAATGCAGCCCTTCATTTCAGAGCTTACATTCTTCTTTGATAGCTACTGACTGTGGTCAATGCAAGTTCTCATTTGGGGGTTAACAGCTGTGGTCATTACAACTTCTGATAAAGCTTTGGGATTTCCATTTTCACTGCCTTGTCTGTACTTGTGTATATACATGCAGAATAAAACCAGAGACGGTTTGTTAAATCTTTGTTCTGGCTTGATAGCATCTGATATATCACCTTCCTCTGACCAGTCTGCAGTGACTGAGCATGAGCTGCTAGTGTAATTTAAACTTGCCTAAGGGCTGTGATAAATTATGCCAGCTGCCAGTGACCTGATTGGCTTCTGCTGCTCCTGGGATTCACTAAGACATGGGAAAGCCTTTTCTCAGATGTTTTTTTCCTGTGCTAGGCGCTTAGGACAGCACTGGGTGCGGCCTCACTGGGGGTTAGTATGGCTGAGCAGCAGTTACCTGATTTGGGACTGGCAATGTGTGCTGCCTTAGGTGGTGATACAGCAAAGGAGATTACAGTCTTCTCAGCTTCCTCTTGCAAATCTGACCCTTGGGATCCCCTCTCTTCTGTGCCCTGAACTGCTCTGCGTTGGATGAGCTTACAGACTGCCTGCTCCAGCATCACTCTGGTGGGAGCAAACTAGTCAAAATGCAAGGATAACCTCAGGCTGCTTCTGCTTAAGAGACGAAATACAACAGGGAATGGTTGGGGATCTCTGAGTAGTTAGCCAGAGGCTGAATTTAGTTTATTGCTAAAACAAAAACAACAACAACAACAACAAAAAAAAGCACGGTTATTACTCATTACTCAGGCAGTAGTTTAAAACAATTAGTCTAATTATCGGGGAGCATTGTGTTTTACAAGGTGCAGCTGGAAGTAAAGACCCACAAGACATTCATTTAAGTGGTAAAAGTTCCTTTAGTAACCTAGATGAGCCAGAAGACACCAGTGGTTATGTGTTTTAAGGAGTTTCCTTTAAGCTGAAGTGGGTCTTTGTAATCAGATGAGCCATCTGCCATCTGCGCAAGAAGCAGCAACTAAGAGCTAAAAGCAATTCTAATGTACTTTTTGTTGTGTTTGGAAGGCCTCAGACTTGGTCCTGCTTTTTGTGCATGTGGACTCACCATAAAGCGCGCACCATGGAAGAAAATCTTTTATAGGGCATGATTTTGCAGCCCCTGAATCAAGCACACAAACCAAAGGCTTGTCTGTGACATCTCTTAATACTTTTTCCCCTGAACAATCAACTTAGGATTAAAAAAAAAAAAAAAAGGCAGCTGAGGTCTGAGAAACAAACACCTCGTACATATCAAGTAAGCTTGTTTGAACAGAGAAGAGGAAATGGTAGGGAATCAGGTCCAGCCTTTTTCTGAGCACTTTCGTGTGTCTTGTTGAGACAGAAGGGTGAAGCATCCTGCCTCCTGGAGGGGATGCAGTGTTTCATCCTTACCTGGTGGCTTGGATAGGAAGAGTGTGGAGCTAATAGTGACTTTCTTCTAGAACAGGGTATCTGAAGGCTGTCCTTGTCCGCAGGGTTGAAATTAACTGCTCAGTTCTAGCCTCATAACCTAAAACACTCCAAAGAAAATGGCATTGGGAAGGAGATAAGTCCTTGCAAGACTGAAATGTTTTTTGTTTATAAAGATGTAGATGAAAATATTTTGAGAAATAAACCAGTAGGAAAGCTGGATGGGAAATCTAGAAGGTTGTTGTCCAGCAAAATGCTTGAGAAAGCGTAACAAAGTGAAGGCTGTGCTTAAGGACCTTGTGTAAGAATTTGAGGCCTGAGCTGAAAACACAATTGTACTATCTTTTGAGCTTACCAGAAGTGTATTTTGTGAAAGCTGCAGCTGGACTGCATGCCTTTTTACAAGATATAGTTGCGTTTGTGGAGGATACTGCTACACGGAAAAGCAAGTGATCTCAAAGATGTTTACTTGTGTGTGGAAATGTTCCCAGGGAAGAAATCAAACCCTCTCCCTAGAAAGATTAAGTTCAGTTAATTCCATCTGCACAGTATCTTGTTGTTTTCTTATGTTGACAGTCTTCATACTTGTGACCACTAAACTTCATTATCTTAATCCCATTCTACACGTGCACTGTGTCCCAAGGCAAGTGTCATGCAGAGTCATCATTTAAATTCTGTACTGAGACTGGGAGTAAGACGATCTGAATGTTGTAGTCTCTGATTAAAAGCTTTAGCAGCTGTTACTGTAGAGACTTAAATAAGCTTACAAACTTTTTCATGCAGGTATGTTATCAACTTGAATGTACTGAAATACCTGCAGGACCAAGGTGTAAGGCAGACATGGTAGCATTTTATTTGATATTAATGATTCAACAGGAATATCTAATTACTGGAATGGTTGAGTGCTCCTTGGCATTAGTGTACATGAAAGAGTGTGTTCTGATAAGCAGGGGCATAGTTCTATAAAAACCCACACTTAACAATATTGCTTTGCAAAACAAACGAGTGTACCTGCCAATTAAACTGTACCGTGGGTGGAATAATTAGTTTGGATGCTAGGCAAGGAGCACGTTGCAGATGTTTTTTGGATTTAGGCTGACTGTGGAGTGCAGAGTTTAACATTACATCCATTTTCCTGTCTTATATCCTTGTGCATGGCATGGATGCAGCTGCTTACTTCTGCAGATCCTCCCATTACTGCACAGTTTACAGTGTGTCATTTTGTTTTCTAAGTGTTTGTGGGGTGTCTTAGCAAGTAGCAATTTCCTGCTGTTGTAGGGAAGGATATTCCCCCTAAATTTTAAATACGAATATATAAACTTGGGCTTCTCCTGAAGTGAATGTTGAAATTCATCATCAGTCAGCAAAGCTGAGGTGACACAGATTTCCATATGTTTTATGTAAGCATTGCTTAGAGTTTTGCTGAGTCACAGCCAAAATGAGAAAAACATTCGCACAACCATTAGTGCAATGCAGTGCTGGTGTTGTAAGGAAATGCAGTGTGAGATCATACGTGTATATATATAAACATATCGGTAGACAAGCTGATATAACAGACTTCTTAGGAGAAAGGAAAATGCCAAATGGGAAAAAAAAAAAATACATTCCAAATTCCCAGCTGTAGTAAGCAAACCCCTTTCAAGTGGTATTTGAAGGCAAGTCCTGACCACCTGTGTGGAAGATGTCATCTGATCATTGGCATGGGTTCCTAAACACAGCCAGTTCCTGCTGGGATGATGAGATGGTGGATGGGGCTGGTTCCCAAGTTAGGTGAGAAGGGGAAGGCAGAGGACCTAAGGCGTTAGGGAGTGGTATGAGTGACAGACACCAGCATGCTGAAAGAGTTGTGGGAGCGGGGAGCAGAGGCTCCTCTCTTGCCTGTGGTCAGGAGCACAGCTGAGGGCAACAGGGCCAACTGGCCAGGAGCCCTCCAACACAAGCTGCTTTCCCTCATGTGCGCCACAGGCATCATTACATACGAAATACTTGCGTGAGGGGTTCACCTGCCTGCAGCCTCTTTGTTAGTCGCCCCAGGTTATCTGGACCTTTTGACAATAACCACCTGCTTTACCTTCAGAGATAAGAGTTATCCCAGCCTGTCTGCATACGTAATTCCTCCAAAAAGGGGTGGTTCTCCTACTGCACTCTTTTGTATTACAGTGTCATAAAGCTTGACCTTTAAACCTGTATCACTCTTTCATTTTCTGTAACGATGATCATATTCAGTTAGTCAGTCAACATAAAACCAGAGGCATTTGGTCAGTCCACTGGAGCACTATTTTTAGCACAAGCAAACAGAAACCAGACTGGCTCATGATCAGTCCTTTGGGGAGAGGGAGGTAGAAGGATGAAGAGGAAGAGACTTCCCTTCTTGAAGATTTTTCCTCTTAGTCACAGCACTGAGAGAAAACAAACTCCATATGGAACCGATCATGTCAGGCCTTTAAAACATATTTGCAGAGGCTGTACAGTTTCTTAAAGGAACTTGGAATACTGCGTGGTTTTGGGTTTTTGTTCTTGTATTTCCCATTTGGGGATGTGTGTGCATTTTCATTTGTTTTAATTTGGCCCAAGTTGAATGCCCCATCCAGTAGTTTGCTTTATTATCATCTTTAAAAGGTCTATCCATAAAGAAAAAACACTCCCTGATTCCCCCAACGGGGAAGAGTTCCAAATCTTTTTCTCCCAGTTGTTTCATTAGAGAGGCTTTTTCTGCCTGTTTTTTTTTTTTTTTTTCCTTCTTTGAATCAGTGTGCAAATGAAGGCCAATTTTTTGTCCCCAGCACAAGACCAAAGCACCGTGCTCAGAGACAAGGACATCTCAGTCGGATGCTGAACTTGGATGTGGAGAAGTGATACAACGCAGGAGGTCATGGTCACTGGGCTGGGGTTGGTGGAGACACCCATCACGTTCAGCCTTGCTTACCCTTTCCACGTTTACCCCTTGAAGCAGCCTCGTGTACCACTATTCCAGAACATTTACTGTGGAGTCTGGGCTCCTGTGGTTTGCCTTTCTTGTCTGGGACAGTCTGAAAAGAAGGAGGGGTGGAGCAGGGCTAACCCCTTTATCACAACCATGCTTCATGATGTTAATAAATATTACTCCTAAGAATGGCTGTCATTATTAACATATTCGATGGTTTTTTTCCTTCAGCTGATAAACTGATTTATTCCCACTTATTTAATGCAAATCTTTATTTTGAAATGTGGCCAAAATGTATTTTCCTATATATATATATATTAATTCAGCACTGAAACATATACCATGGGGATGGTGGAAAGGAGCTCAGAGCTTTTAAATTAGTGATACAGGAACACTCCTTGCCAGAACTTTTTTTTTTTTTTTTTTTTCCCCTGAAGGATCCTAATGAGAGCAGGTAAGATGAGGGCAAACACTGAAACTTCCTGGTTTACTAAGTACTGCTGTAATTACTTGTTTTGACATCTTAAAACTCTGAGCTATTCTAACATCCCAAATTGCCTCATATTGCCTGTGCTATACATCAGCGTGAGTACAGGGAGAGACAGTGTTGTAGAACAAAAGCGATGGAGCTTTACTAAATGCAAAGAATAAAACAAGGTTTTACAGGAAATCGTGTTTTGTTAGAGGTTAGAAGAACGAGGGCTATTGAGCTTGTATGCAGAATTCAGAGTTTATTTAAGCAGCTTCTTTCTTGGTGCACATCTTCTACAGTGTTCAAAAACTAGTAATTTAAAAGTAACTTCAAAGAAGCTGGGCAGACAGACTGCCAGGAGACAGAAGTGGTCTCTAAAACATCCCTGAATTTGATTTTTACGGGCTCTATTTCAGCACCGACTTCTGCGTCTCAGGTTTGGGCCATTTAAACTCGTTTACGGGAGCCCTGACCCTTTAACACCGATTCTGGGCATTAGAGCAGCGGATGCAAAACCTGCGGTGCTGCGGTGCTCGGCCAGCCTCGGCGGTGCCCCGCGAGCCCGGAGAGGCTGAAAGGGCTGGAGGAGAGGCTGAAAGCGGAGCGCTTGCTCCAAGCGTGAAAACGGTAGCCGATTTTTTTTATTTTTATTATTATTTTTTTTCCCCCTTCTTCTTCCCGGGGGTGTAATTTGACTGCTGGCTTTGGCTCGGCTCCAGAGACAAGTCCGAGTGGCTAATCTTTCTTCCCCCCTCCTTCCCAGCCTCCGGGGGAGGAGGAAAAGGGGAGCGGAGTCAGCTGCAGCCCGGGGCCGGGCCGGGCCTCCCTGGGGAGGGGCCGAGGCAGCGGCTCGGCTGCGGGAGCTGCATGGAGGAGGGGAGTTTCGCTGAGTACCCTGCCCGGACGGGAGGAGGAGGAGGAAGTTTGGAGATTAAGCCGCTACCCGGAGCCGGAGCGCACGGAGGGAGCCGGGGCGCGGCGGCGGAGCGCGGAGAGGGGAAAACGCCGAGGGGGAGACCCCCGGTGCGCGCCCCTGCGCCTGGATTTTAAGCGGGAGGAGGAGCGGGGCTGCGCAGGCTGAGGACGGCGAGGAGCTGCCGGTAAGTGCGGGGCTCTGGGCGCCGGGGAGGGGGCGGC
>VXAV01013316.1:320026-334753 GCA_013399715.1 Alectura lathami | reverse complement strand
TGATCTACAATTTTTAGCAGAAGTTTAGAGGCAAATCAATCTACTATTATGAACAACAAATCTCTTGTATTAAGACCTCCCAGTGTGCCTATTTGGGTGGTCCTGGCTGATTATGGGCTGTGAAAATGCATGGTCATACATCTGAATATTTTTGGTTACTCTTAAGATATTTGCCTAATTAAGAAATGTAAACAGCATAGCTGTGTTTATTCGTAAGTTACGAATACGTACGTACTTCAAGTTCTCTTGCTGGGATGTTCTATGAAAAGCAGCTTAGGCAGAAATACCAAGTACCCTGTGGATGACTAGAATAGCTGGGCCAAAGGTGCAGGGACAATTAAACATGTATCAGTGATTATAAAGAGTTTTTGGAAGCGTCTAACAGGAATGGTTTTTAAGGTCTTCTAGAAAATTAGTTTTGAATTTAGTGGTAGCAGTAATAACCCCAAATTTGCAATAAGATTATCTGGATAGGGGGAGCTTGATAGTTCAGCAAGGAGCAAAAGTTTCATTTAAGCTGGGAATCCTATACTCCAAATGCTGCTTCTCTGCTGCATTTATATATGAGTCCTACTTATCCTCCTTGTAGAAAGAGAAACTTACTTTCCTGCTCTGAATATCAAAGATTTCCTTCCTAGATTAAAACTATGAACTTCAGCATTCCTTTATTGATTTATTTATAAACATCTGTTTTTTGAGTCATTGAAACTTGGCATGTTGCAGAAAGCGAGGGTGGAGTTTTATAGTTCTTTTGCTTAATTTTCTTCCTTCCAATAGATTTGCTATACCTCTCAGGGAATAAAACAAAGCTAGTATTAAAACAAATAAGTTTATCTGGATTACATTAAGAGAAAACTTCATCACTCCTAGCCATTTTAACAAGTAATCAAGTTGGACTTTTTCTCAAAAGGAAAAAAAATGTAGATTTTAAAGCTGTTTATTATATTCTGCAATTTCTAGCAACAGTATGGCACCAATTTGTGTTAGTAAGAGAGAAGGGGAGGAAAACAGACTTTAGATTTTAAAATGCATAATTTCCAAGCTCTTTAAGGAATTCAAAATACTATTCTGCGTCACATAACTGGCTCTCACTTTATCGCTGGAACTTTGAAGAACTGCTGACAATGCTTTGTGTTAATGCTGAAGGCTGTGTACTGGTAGTGTCAAATTTGCACTCCATTGAAATGTTCTGGTGCTGTAATTTAGAAAAAGCTAGGGAATGGCAACACGTTTCACGGGTTATGTCCTTCTGAAAATCATTACAGAGAGTGAGAAGTGTTTCTAATGTTTTGAAGATGCATTTTTCCAGGCACAGAATAGACTTTCTTCAGCCTGGTATACCTATGTTGAGCATCCCTTACTATCTCTTACTGTAGTGCAGAGTTGCTAAACTGGTAAATCTGTGAAAAGCAATTTGTGGGATAGGAATTTTTAAACTGCCTCATACTGTCTGAATGATTTCTTGAAATAGAGCGCTGCTGTAGCAGTGGAAGTCTGAACCTGTTCAATAAACACCCTTTGTGTGCAGTAATTGAATGAACCAGCTTTCAAGGAAGCTTGTACTTGTGTAAAATAAAAACTGGGGCAGAAGAGGCTGGAAAAAAATCAATTGCTGCTAATTTTATGTCATTAACATATCATTTTTTTAAAAAGTTTTTTATTTTCCTTACTGCATCCTATGTAATCTGGAGCTTTCTGTTACATCAGCCCAGCTGGTGATCAAAACACAAAAACAGTGGCCTCCAGTCACTGTTTGTTGGCCATATGTTGACCATCAAGCCAGCTCATAATGCTGCTCAGAGGAGATGGGCCCACTGCCTTCCTGGGAATCTCTTACCTCTCTACCCACTGCTGGGGTGGAAGAAATATTGGTACTCCACAGCACCATAGAGCTTGAAGTTATTTTTGTCTTTAATGTTGGCTGCTGTGACTCTGAGTGACCACTCTTTCATTAACTTCAGCAGCACAGGGGTGTAAGCAGCTCTTCCATCCCAGTTCATCAGGCCTCCAGCTAGAAACCCTCACTTGAGGGGAAAAATATCTAGGCTTAAAGACTGAGGTCTACCAGATGTGATTAGTGCTTTTGACCTACCACTGTGATTGATAAGAAGGTCCTTTTGTACCTACCTGCCTGTAAATAAACACCACTGTATTTATTCATGTCCAAGTTATGTTTCACTGAACAGAACGGTAGATAAAACTCTAGGGGGTTTCATTTGTTTACTTATCTTACATCTAAACATGGAAATGATGAAAGCTGAAAATTCATCCTTCGTGGGACGCATGGGCAGGGGAACATCCTACTGAAATGTACTGATTTTGATGGAGATGTATATTTTTCTTTACATCCATTAGATTTTCTTAAGCCTGTCTCTGCTGAGATGCCAGATAAAACACCAGGTGGTACAGAATCTGTCCCCAGGAGTGAAGGTGAGTAGCTTTCTTTCCTTCAGAATTCTTTCATTTTCATAGTGTCATGATTTTTGAGAAGAATTAAATCAATAAGTGTTTCCCTTCCTGTCCTTAACGTTGAGAAAGCTGGACTGACTTTGTGTGCATGTATTTATCTACACAGCAGTAACATTTCACTTATTTTTGTGTTATCTTTCTCCTCCTCTCTAATTCATTATCCTTGATAATACTGAAGTACATAAAGACATCTGGGGAGAACCAGTGGGTTGTTAGGATTTCACATGGAGAAGTTGTTCTGTTCCATTTAGATTAGGAGCTCTTGCGGAATGAGGTCAGATCTTTGAATGGGGCGCTTAACTCTCATAGAACCAAGGGAGGCATTAGGATATGAGATGGTTGATACAAAGAGAAACTGAATATATGTGACTTCCACTGAAGTCAGTGGAATCTTGAAGTGTTCAGTCTTTCTGAGAATTAGACATCTTTGCAGTTAAGCAAATCTAGAAACTGCCCTGAGGATTTTGTTCAGTACCTTGTCAATTATAGGTTATTTTCATCTTAAGAAGGTGTAAGGGGATGTAAGAAATAAAGTAAATCTTGCAAAATATGCACAAAGCCTTCAGGTGGCCTCAGACTCGCCTTGCCTGGGACTAGAGAGGCACTTGCTTATGTGGCTAGGGGATAGTAGGGCATGTCCAAAGACAGAAAAGCAGGGTCCAAACATGAACTACAGATAGCTGTAGTTTAGTGTACTGGTCTTGGCTGGGGTGGAGTTAATTTTCTTCATAGTAGCCAGTATGGTGCTATGTTTTGGATTTGTGGAGAAAACAGTGCATTTTGATTACTCTTGTGAGACTAGCTTCCGTTAGAAGTATGATGGTTGAGGAGAAGCTGAATGTGTAACTTCATAAAGCACAGGTGATCAAAGTGTTGCTGTCGAAAAGTATGTGTGCTGTACTCCTGGAACTGTTCTTCTCTGTGAACTTCTGCAGTTGTGGGATGTTGGCTTGCTGTGCAAGTGACACCTACATGAATTGTAATCCTTACTCTCTTTCCCATAGAACTTCCTCTGAAGCTGTCCTCTGTGCTTCCTGGTGTACATTTTTCAAGGTTTTTGTGTTATTTAGTATCTTCTGATGCCTATTTAATCAAGCAGACAAATAATACAATGTCCTGCAAGTTGTGAAGGAAAACTAAAACTGGAAAGCTTGCAGACACCAAATTCAACCAGAGATTTTAGAGATACCATGATTTATGATTTTTTTCTCCATTTATGATTAAAAAAAAAAAAAATTCAAAGTTCTGTGTTTTGATGGAATTCATACAAGATTCTTGTGGCTTGAATTCTCCCATATACCAGAAGAGAGATCAAAAATGATCATCAGGGTCTTAAGAAACTGTGCATAGAAGGCTGTGTAACTGTTCATGCACATTGTATGCGTAGGGGAATATGTATGCATATATATGTACAATTGTGTGTGTACATACACATATATAAAAAAGAAAAGTCTTAAACCATGAGATGCTCAGGAAGCTGTTCCTATTTAATGGCTTTGAGTGCCAAGCTTCTGGCAGGTGCAGCTTCAAGGTTCCCTGGGCAGTGGGTGTGGGCATCTTGCACTTCATCTTTCACATTTTGTCTTCTGAAATCAGCTAACTTTTTCTGTCATTTTTGTTTCTGGATAATATTGAAATTCTCTTCCTCCTTGATCTAGTACCTCAAGTTTTTGACCCAGATATGAGGTCAAATAAATATATTTCAACAAAATAAATAAACTTTTTGCCTATGGAAATGAGTTTTGTAGATTCTGCTGTGAACAGTGTATTGGTTTTCATGAGCTCCATATTCTAGTAACCACTAGAATGAGGAGAAAAAAGGTCTGAATAATTAGAGCAGCTTGTAACATTTTTATCAAGATTGAAGTAACGCATGCTTAGGTACTTGGTCAACATCAGTAGTAACTGATCTAAGTAAAAAATTCATACAATAAAATAACTAAGCTTACAAGATGATGTTGATTCTTTCTTTTCAAATTACAATTATTATTATTGTTTTTTGATGCAGTTAACAGCTTACAGTCCTTCAAGCAGCTTAATTTGAAATGTTCTTTACCACAAAATGTTTAGTGAAACAAAACATAAGTTAATCTGGATGCTTTGCTTTTAATCACTTTTAATATTTTTTTTTTTCCTCTTAAGAAAATGAAAAAATGAATAGAAATGAATCTTTGATAGAAGGCTCATATTTTGTCTTGATTTTAATAGTCTACTCAAGACAAAATATACTTCTAGTGTTTTCTAATGATTCTAAAGCAGTAGTACTGCAAGTTTAAAAATTTCTACACTTTGAGAGGTTTTGCTGTTCTATTTTCATAAATGCTCTTAAAGTTAACACACTGTTTACTCCAAAGAATTGCCAGGCATATGGCCCTAGTTAGCCTGGCATTGATGTGCAAGATAAACTTCCATAGTCTTTTATCAAATGCATTTCTGTATTTACTTGGAGTTTATACAATTTACTAACAAATAGAAATGTTTCACTGGTCCAAAGTACGACTGAGTCAGAAATCAGAAGTAGTGTTTAATTTTTCAAGCTTAAAATATCACTGCTACTTTGTGAAATTTATTAATAATTTCCAGCTATCTTATAGTTGCTTGGTTTTGTTCTTTTTTTTTT
Source organism: Alectura lathami (assembly GCA_013399715.1). Taxonomy (NCBI): domain Eukaryota; kingdom Metazoa; phylum Chordata; class Aves; order Galliformes; family Megapodiidae; genus Alectura; species Alectura lathami. The sequence continues at coordinate 329,664 of VXAV01013316.1, read as the reverse complement.
TTTTTTTTTCCCCCAAAGAAATATTTATACTATGAGTGGTCTTTAAAAAAGGTGCATTTGTTGTTACAAGCATCTGTCAATTAGCCTTTCATGTTTATAAGGGTCAAGTTGAGTTGAGCAAGTGTTGGCAAGGTAACAGATTATCTGGAAATTTTTGGCAAGTCAGTGTTGCTTTAACCTAGCGGTGCCCCTCCCTGCCCCTCACCCACTGACCCACTGCTCCATATACTCTGGTTAAACCGTGAAGCACACAGAAGCAGACAATTGAGAAATGAGTTTCCTGTAATTAAGTTTCTGTCACTTAGTCCTTGACTTGAGGGTCCCCAGTGAGCAGGCAGATTATTTGCTTTACTGCTGCCTCTTCTGTCAAACCCTTTTGAGTCAACACTTTCATTTATAAATGTCACAGCTTTCTTTGTGCTGTAGGGGGAAAAAAAAACAGTACCTGGAGGTTCTGTGGTTGCAAAGATGTAGGGGTGTGTATGTCACACGTGAGGAATATTTTTCAAAAATCCTGTGTAGCTATCAAGGAGTGGTAGACAAACAAATTAAAACAAGAAATCCCTCTGTGATCCACATACAACTGTTTCTTAACTGTTTTCCTACGGCAAAGCTATTATATTCTATTTACAATGGATGCATTTAGAACAATGTAGTATGTCAATACCAGGAAGTGGATTGAGTGTATTTCTGTTTTAGCTTGCAAAGGAATTAGCATTTGTTCTGCTCATGTTTGCTGAAAAGTCGCTCTTAAACTTGTGGTTTAGTTAACACTTAGCAATTAGACTGTGACAGAAGTACCCCACCCCTTGTGCAAATTCCTCATCTCACACTTGGAGAGAGGCTGCTGTCATTCACAGCTCCTGCTCATAATGGTATTTGGAGCTGGGCAACTGGTAATTTGGAAATTATTGGGGGAATGATTGTGGATTTGTCATCTAAATTTTTATTTAGGAGAATGGTAGACTTTTCATCATGAATTATCTATCTTAGGGAATAAATTTATTTACTGATAGCATAAGAAAATGCTTCTGGTACTGAATGGCCTGCATAAAAACCAAGTACTTCATCCTGTGGAGTTCAGATTTATTTATTTATTGGGTCATGATACAGCTGTTCATATCATAGCTAGGATTGGCTGAAAGAAACCACACGATGTTCACCTCAGTAGCTGTTTGGAAGCCTCCCAGGCTCAAGGTTTTTGAGGTATTAAACAAATGCCTCCTGAGTGGTAGCTTTATGCAAAATTTTTCAAAAGGTTTCTTCTATATAACTTTCTTAGGGTGCTCCAGTCAGTTTGTCTGGTTGCTTTTCTGTGCCTTAAGAAGCAGAAATCTTTGCAGAGAAAGATGAGGAGGTTAACCACTCCTAAACACTTCTTCCTTCCCCTCGTTCTCCCCATCTTCTTTCATTAAGCTAGATATACCGGTTCCCCCAGCTAGCTCCTCCCTTACTGTCTTTGTGCTTCACGCTAGCATCCTGAAGGAAACTATTGCTACACCTGTGCTTTAGAAACAGGCACTGACAAATCCCAGTGGACAACAAGATGATATCATTGCAAAACTTCCTATAGTAACAGCAGTGTTTTTCCTTGCATTGTGTACCTGATGACACTAGTGGGAGCCTACCAGCTGTTACTGTTATTCATAGTAACACTCATTTAGTTTTATAACTCCTCTGACATATGTTTGCATGCTATTTCTGCTGTAACACATGACGTTACACAGGAAAAACATGCAAGCACAGCATCTTTTATAAAGCTTTTCCTGATCATAAATGTATGTGAAGTTATAGATAACACAGATACCAACATTTTACATGAGCAGATAGTGATAGGATGGGGGGAATGGTTTTAAACTAAAAGAGGGGAGATTTAAATTAGATGTTAGGGGGAAATCTTTCACTCAGAGGGTGGTGAGGCACTGGCACAGGCTGCCCAGAGAAGCTGTGGATGCCCCATCCCTGGAGGTGTTCACTGCCAGGCTGGATGGGCCCTGCCTGATCCAGTGGGTGGCAACCAGCCAATGGCAGGGGGTTGGGACTGGGTGAGTTTTAAGGTCACTTTGAACACAAGCCATGCTGTGATTCTGTGAACCATGGTAATAGTGCAGTGTAGGTTTAATGGTGTACCTCTGGGCTGAGATGGGAGCAAAAGTATCAGTGCACTGATGGATGGTCTTGTTCTTGTTCACTGGAACTAGTTTGTTTTTATTCCTTGCTCCTTTCTGTGTTTCCTGCAGCTTATTGCTGCCTAACTGAAGGGAAGAAACATCCAGAATAAAGAGTGTTTACTGTGAGACTTAGAGAAACTCACTGTGGCTGTGACAGTTTATGCAGAAGATGGTAGATTTTGTTGACTGCACTGCCAAAGGACAGTGTGAATGTAGAATTTCATGTGAGTTGAAGGGAAGAACAGAGAAAATTCTGAAAGATAGCTCCACATAGAAAAGCTGTTGCAAACCAAGGAAATCCCCTTAGCTGAAAATGGTTGGACAGTAGAAGAATGCTGGGATGAAATACAATATACATGCTTGCTATGGTCTTACTGTTCTCAACTATATAATCTTCCTTTACTGGGTTGTTTTTCCTTAGCTTCATTCATAGCTTCATTTGATCCCCAAAAAGTCATACCTTGAAGGAGGACAAAGTGTCTATACGAACACAGTATCTGACATTTCTATCCTTAGTGCTTATACAAGGAGGTGGTGAAGCCAAAGCAGGCTTCAAGTGTGATCTGCAATTGAAGAAGAGAAAAGCAGAAGGGCAATGAAACTGGATATTCTGCTTCAGGCTCCTCACTGCTTTCTAAGTCACTGGGCCGTGCTGGGTCCTACTTTCTTTCTCAGCTGCCAACAGGACTTTATTTGGATGTGATCTTCAAGCTTCCTCATCTCAGTGGGGTGGAGAGGGGAGCAGGCAGCGGTGGCTGTAGCTCCCTTGATCTTGGGCAGTGAAGGGTGGTGAGAGGCAGACTGTTCTGGGCACTGTGAAATGTTTGAGAACAGTGATGCCTGCACTTCACCAGAAGTGAAGATGTAGCTGATGTAATGTACTGGTTAAATCAGAGATTAGAGGTTAGCTATTAACTGGTACACTTGCTTTTTCCTTGGATGCCCAGCAGTTCCCCTGGTGCTCTGGCTGGCTGGTCAGAGACTGGTGCTCCAGTGGTCTACAGGTTATGTCCCTTTAATCAGGTGGGGAAGGCTTGTGTGGCCTGAACTGTTTACGCTTGAGCTTTGGAAAACAGTGTGTGGTGGGGTGTGAGTTTGTTTATTTGTTTAATATTTATTTATTTTTTTTTAATAAGTGTTTATTGGTACCATCACAGTTCCCAGAGAAAGACCCTGGACAGGGTGATAACTCTGTTACACTGTAATGGTGCTGGAGTGTCACTTAGAGTGAAAACCTAGAAGGCCTATTCTGTGATTACAAATGTTACCGGTATACTTTGTTTGCTATTTCTGGGTCAAGTGTGATAGCCATTGATTCTCTTGGGGTTTCTTTATGGGAAGACTTTGTCACCAAACGAACAGTCACTTTTAGTTAAAGCAATTACTGTGTATTAAACCACCATTCAGCAGTACTTAGAGCACCCTGGAGTGATGCAGTTATCATGGAAGTTATCTAAGAAATCATGATATAAATTAGTTTCCTTTGCCAGTTTCTTGTTGTGTGCAAACATGAACAAGAGAAAGACCTCCAAACTTCTGCCAGCTGCACAGCATTTATATACAGAAAGTGTGTGACAGTAGCAGTTAATCTTTCTGTCAGTGTTAATACTGGATTTTACTTACAGTAATAGGATACAAAATAAATTTAAGTGCTTTAAAGTCACTAGTTCCTTTACGTAAAAAAACAGCACACACACACCCCCACCCCCNNNNATTCAAGTGACATGCTAGAAATTTGTTTTCAAATTCATTGATTCCCCTGCTCCTCAGCCGTTTTTCTTCCAATGCAACATTAAAGGGTGTCAAAGGATAAGGGGAAAAAATTGATTGCTTACTGCCAATTAGAGTGAACTGAAACTCTTAAGATAAATTGGATTGTGAAGGTTACATTCCTTCATCTTGAGGTGACTGCAGCCTTAAAACCAAGAGGTCCAAACTAAAACGTACAGATGCAAAGACATTTTGCCCTTTTAGCTGCAAAGGTATGTGGCAGCACAGGTACCTCCCATGTATTTACAGCTTTACCCTGATGAACTTTGACAAGACTGCTAGTATTAATTATCACTTAAGAGTTGTTGTTCTGTTTTGTTTGCCTTTTAGTCACCTAATTGTATGTCTGGCAGTAGTTTCAGACTGTGCCAGTAACACTGGAAGTGGGCTGAGAGGCCTTGGTAGATCCTAAATTTAGAGAGATTAATACAGAGGAAATCTCAGTTGTTAGGTTTTGCTTTTTTAATTGGCTCGCTATAGTTTAATTGAGCTTAAAAAGGGGGAAATTGTTGCTTGCTGACAGACGAGGAGAGGAGATAGCTTTGATGTTTAACGAGCAATAAAATATTAATAGAAGCTTTTTGCGTGTTTGTGTGATACGTCAGATTATTGAAATCAGCTTCTTGAAGAGTCAGCAAACTGGCAGCCTGATTACAGCACTGTTGAAATACTTTCTGACCGCAGAAGGCAAAGAGGGGGAAAGGTGGGAGATTTGTTTCTGTTGTGCTATTTCCATGGTCCATTAAAGGTCCAGGCGAAAGAGTAAGTGCATAGGAGGCTTCTAGTCTTTAAAGCCACATGATGTTCTGGTAGCCGCTCTGGTCAGTACATGCTGTAAAACTGATTGTGTAGTTCAAGACATTAAAAATTACCGAATCCTTTGAAAATAGCAACTGTTCTTAGTTGTGGCTTTTGTGGAACGGTACTTAATATAAATGCCACTACACACATTGGCAGTGGTCCCCACAACATACATTTCATAGAATAGTTCAGAATGGACACAACTCTCAGGCACAATTTTTTTTTTCTTCTGTGTACAGAATGTACTTCAAATGATGGAAGGACTAAGAAATAGTTTAAGGTGATAAAAGCCTGAATATAACCTCTATCCTAGCAAGTCTGATCTCATGGTTCACCAGGAAAACCAAGCATTCCGAGTTATTTAGGTTCTGTTATGTCTAGTTTCTGTCAAGGCAGTTATGAGGAGGCACAAGCCTCCTCTCAAGTCTGTTTGTAAGAAGGGTGGTTATCAGTTTGTATAGTTGTAGTTTTCATTGTGTAAAAAAATTTTGTGTTGATAGTTTGTCTTATCTCATGAGAGGATCTGTTGTTCACAATGAGAAGCAGTATTTTAAGAATCGTGTAAAGTATGAGGCTGATCATTAGGGAGTTTTGCCTAATGTCTGGCCAGGAGACAGTTCTGTCTAGTCATGTCCAAAGCAGGCCAGCATTTCTAAAGATGGGATGTCCTGTCTTGAATGTTTTTTTTTTTTTTTTTCTTTTTTGTAGCATCAGTGAGCTGTTGTGCAATACAGTTCATAGGCAACAGGAAATCCTTGAGGATGATTCGACTCCAATGACTCTTCCAGAAAGAAAATGGCTGCATTTCAAGGTTTGTCCATGATTAGGATCCCTACCCAGTGAGATAGTCTTGGCTAAGATCAGATTCCAGTCCTAGTATGCAAACCAAACGAAACAGAGGGGCTGCAGGCTGTCTGAAGCTTTTGGAAATCATATGCTTTACACTTCCAAAGAAGTGGCAGCGCTAATTAGAGGCACTCGTCTACTCTTACAAGCACCTCATTCTTGAAAAGGAATAGAAAGGTGGCCCGGAGTTGCCTCCTCTTCAACCTGACCACACAAATGTTTTGTGAACTGCTACAGCAGGCAAAGTATATTTGAAGACTTGTTCCACTGACAACTGTTAGCTAGAAACTCTCCCCACGTGACAGAAGATATTCTTGAGTTTTAAGTCCATCACAAACTAGTTGCTCATTTATCTCCTCAGAAATATTTATGAATGTCTGACTTTTATTATGAAACAGTATTTTTTTTACTGAAGTTAGTTGTTTAATCTTACTGCTTGTCATCTTCTCTCATTTCCACCTCTCAGAATAAAAAACCTGCAGCCACATCTTCTTGTATGCCTGGACCCTTTTATCTGGACACTTGTGTTTACAGAGTAGTGTGCTGCCAGTCTGTGAAGAATGGGTTCTTGCAATCTATGCAGTCGTGGATGAGTACAGGGAGCTGTATGGTTGATGCAACCTAAAACCTGCAATGCAACTCTTGAAATTATGGTCTTGGGGTATACAAATGTAATATTTAGCTAGCTGCACGTTTCTTGATAATGCACATTTAATGAAGTGCTCAGAAGTATTTTAAGTAAAGAATTTCATAAGCAAAATGCTGAAGGAAAATAGGGTCTGCATTTAAATGCCATTGAGAACTTGAGTTACTGTGTTTGCTACAGTTCTGTAACTTTTACTGCAAGACCTGCAAGCTTCCTGAGTACAGCTATGATGGTAGGGACTGCAAACTTTTGATGGGGTCTTAGGTTTATACCCAACTTTTTCTAGTAATAGAGTTTACTTGGCAAGGTTGCCAGTTTGGAAATGTATTGAGAGTAATGATTTTTGGCCTAACCTCAAAGCTAAAGCTGTTCACAATAGTATGAAAAGTTTCATTTGATGTGGAGAATCAGCAGCTGGAACTCCACAGTTTCTAAATACGGCAGTGCTGGGCATCCTTTCATCATCACCTAAACTTCCGCAGCATATGGGCATCCTATACGTTTATCACAGGCAGTGACTTGTTCATTGCTTCAGGCCTGGCTAGAATCTGCATTTCTAATACAACAGCTCCAGTCCTTTTTGTCAGACACCTTTCTGACAGGTGGTGTGCAGTTATGTGGTTATGTCTCTGACTCTTACTTTCATGTATATACATACTTCTCATATGTATCAATGTCTTGGATATATATATATTTTTTTTTTTGCAGTGGTTTTGTGAGAGAATTGTAATAGAAATATAGTTATGGTCATAATGCTTTGAGGAAAGTTCTGCTCCCTGAGGGAAAGGTAGATACATCTGGAGAAACATGGATACACTTCAGGTCATGACTTGGAATTGCTTTGTGCTCCAAATCCTAACAGAACAAGCTAGTTCCTGTCTTCTGCTACACTGATTTCTTCTTGCCAAGGACAGTGACTGTACAAACCTAACAGAGCTTTGGCCACAGCTAAGACCATATAGTGAGGGGGCTGGGAGAGTGAGCCAGTCCTCCACAATTACCACACATTTCAGGGTGTTGTGTGTGCTCCTTTTTAAGAACAGACACGATACGGGGTTGAGATTTTGTTTAGAGAGAGGGTGGATAAATTCTTCCTGTCTTTGCTCTCCTCCAACTTGATTGCTTTTTATTTTTATTTTTCATGAGCCCTGATGGGGAGGATGTGACTCAGCTTTCTTAAATTCTCTTTGTGTTTGACAAAGTGCTTTTAAAATGAAAGATTTTGTTTGTTTGTTTGTTTTCTCATGCCTCTTTTTTTTTTTTTTTTTTTTTTTTTTTTTTTTTTTTTTTTTTTTTTTTTTTTTTTTTTTTTTTTTTTTNACATGTTGTATTTTTCTCTTCTCTTGCTCTTTGGAGGTATATTTAGATCTTTACATTTTTGGAAAAAAAGCTGTGAGGTATTTTCTATGTATCTCTTCTTTAGCAGGTGGGAAAATGAAAGTTTTGCTGAGGGGGAAAAAGAACCCAAAGTGTACAAGCTTTTAAAATTTATGAATTTAAAAGCCATGGCACTGTTTCTGTGACTGACATGTACGATACCAAAATTGAAACAGGCTTGCACTTATCTATGGTGAGAAAATGTCACTGCATTGTTGCTGCTTCTGAATACAGACAAATAATGTCCTTTTATAAAATTCTCAGAGTTTATAGCTGTATTTACTTTACAGCTACTTTTATAAGTTACCCACACCCTTCTCTGCATGTGAATAAAAGAACTCAGAAGGACACACTGATAATGTCATACCAGGAAATCTTTCATGTAAAATACAGAGAATGGACAGGGTGGGGGATGAAGAAGGAGCTTGGGAAAGGGTCATATTGGAGGCAATATATGGAAGGAAAAAAGAATAAATGCATTTGTGAGCTCTGATATATATGGTAACGTCTTTGTTCCGTGTCTGAGCCTTTGCAATTCTTCTAGAAATGAATGTGAATTAAAAAACAGGAAAAAACAAAACAAACAGAAAAAACACAGGTTTGCAGAGCTGAAAGTACTGCTGTTGATCAGACCAGATCCTGCCTAACCTTTTTCTGCCAAATCAGAGATTCTGGCAATTTTCCTGAAGTCTGGGTGTATTCAAGTACTGTGTTTTACAGACTTAGTTTGTTACTAAGTTAAGATATATGAAAATTCCAGTTCAAGTATTTCAGCCTGTAGTTATTTTTGCAATGTGTAAAGAAGCATGAATAATTCATATTTCAATGTACATATAAGTCTTGGATTCAGTGTGTTTAATCTGACTTTAATGTGTGGTGCTCCTGCAGAGGTGACATCCTTGTCTTAACATTGAGTTTGTGAAGAACTGCAAAATAATTGCATATGAGGCCTTCTATATTTGAAGGGGATTATATGAATATTTTTGATACTTCTGTTTCTAGTATAAAGTTAAAATTGAAAATGTTAAGTAAGCCTAAGCTCTCTCTATATGATTTTGATTGTATATATTAATTGATCTTTCTTCCAAATCCAGTCTTAGATTCTGGTGTCCACAGCTGTAATTCTTTTTGTCAGTGTAACTAATGCATGCTGGATTTGGTTCATAGGCAGAAAAGTGAGGGGTTTTTGTTTAAAATGAGTTCTGTTTTAGCTCAGGAAAATATATGGACTTTCTGATGGAAGGAGTAAGTACTAAATCTGCATTTATGGGAAAGGTCACTAGAAATTTCTAAGCCCTAGCAAGGACGACAGTAGTTTTTTAAGCCCATTTTACAAAGGTTTTGTTTCTGCTGTATCATACTTTTTAGAAGGAGATTTAGTCTTTGAAGCACGAACCTATGCTGGAGAATCAAGCATGATAAAGAGAAATTATCTCTAATTACATCATCAATTCAATCATTTTTCTAGACCAAACTTGTATGTTTAGCTTTCTGCAGTAAACTTTGACTGCAGAGTTGGTTGTCACCCTCAGAGAGGTACTTACAAACTATGTCAGCTGAATAGATCAAGCTACTTCTGTCCCTTGGTATAATACTGGCTTTCTGACAGTAAATTGTTCTCATGCCTTATATTGCACTGTTCACAATTTTTTCATTGTTCCTTTTCAAATGTTAAGTGCTCAGACTTCATTTAAGTCCTGCACCTCTTATTTCTCTAGAGGAAATCATAATTTCCCTGTTGTCAACTGATTAAGATGTTTAGGATTATTTGTAAATAAGGAGAAACTGGCCTCCTGGCACTTTAGAATTAAACAGCACAAGCAGAAGCTTGATGGTATTAAGTACTATCATGTTCCTAAAAGAGCTTGTAAGTTTTTAGAAGAAAGCTACTGTCTCATCAGTAGATTACACACTGTTAGACTTTATTTATTTATTTATTTTATTTTCACAAGAAATCTGCTTGGAACAGCCTATTCTGCCCTCCTAGCTGATGCAGATGTTAGGAATTCCTTTCTACTGACATAGTT
>VXAV01013316.1:284991-316231 GCA_013399715.1 Alectura lathami | reverse complement strand
GCTTGAACAAAACAGTAGCCCATTTCCATCTTACGGTGATGGAACTAACTTAGCTTTATTCTCTTGGCACAAAAAGGTATTGTTTTATTTTGTTTTTAGTAAATTCTTAGCCCCATTGTAAAACGTTCTTTCTGATTAAAGGAATAAAGGTAATCCTAGAGAATCCTGATAGAGTTGGCTGAAAAAGAATATCTGTAAAACCATTATATTCTATTTCTCAGGTTTCTAGTGTTATAATAGTATATGATTGCACTGACAACAGGTTAATTTGAGAGTGTCATGTCACAGGAGGAGAAAAGTAATATGTCAGAAGTTACTACTTTCTTCTCTCTGTATTGTGAATTTTGAAGCCTGTGTGTTGGACCAGTGTGACTGAAATACCCCTGATAAACTGTCTGCTGTTGTTATGAGGTCTGACTCCTCAAGCTAGAGAAGAGTCTTTGGCCTGGTCATCAACTTAGAGAAATGAAAGTCAGGAGCAGAAGTGCAAATGTGAGGTGCACAGTACGTGGTGGAGAGAGTGAAGAATCTGGCAAGACAATGCCAAAGGGGTCCATGGAGGGCTCTGGATTTGGGTAAATGAAGTTGTGACATTGTGTGTGGTCATAGTGTCACACGTGGCCATGATGTCTTACCCTTGTCCTGGTGACCCAAACACACAGAAATAATTTTATTTTTTTCCCCCAAATTGCAGAGGTGGGATTTTCCTGTAGCTTTTGTATCACACCCCTTTCTCCCACCTTTGCTGCCATACTCAGAAATCCAGTCATTCCCGGTGCCATGCAAGGAAGTTGGGAAAAACCATTGTAATGCATATTTTTACAACTGGCCACCCTACAGTGGAGGTTGTTCAGGGTCATTCAGTCCTGTTGTGCAAGGTACTAGGAGTGTACAAGTAGGCAAAATTAAAACCATAAAGCTTTACTTATGGGTAATAATCTTGACCAGAACCAGAAGAGGATTGTCAAGATAGTCTGCCTGCGCACGTAAGTGTGTGTAGAGCAAGAGCAATGATCAGACCCAGTCTGTTAGTTCAGCTCATTTTAAGCGATGGCATGTATTTGTGTAAGAATTAGGGATCAACCTACCTCAGATGTTTTCACTGACAGTGGTTGTCTAGGCTCCAACTGGCAGAAGAATGGAAGTCAAATGTGGCTCTAAGCCCAATGAAAGCAACTGTTCATGCATGTTATTTCTGCTGTGAGTTTAGCATGTAATGGTAATAGGAAATGTGCCTGCTCAGAACCATATAACCCAGTTTTTAGGGCAGACTTGTTTAGGTCTAAGGGGGAACTTAACCTAAAGGTTCACTCATATCTTGAGATCAACTTTTATCATTATTATTATTATTATTATTATTTGTAACAATGCATAGGTCTGAATTTAATGCTGATTCTTCTGTAAGAATTGAAACAGGAAGAATGAACCAACTCTGGGGAAAATCACAATATAATAGTTTTTGGTATTCAGTCTCTTGTGGAATGGAGTCAGAGATCTTTGTTTTTTATCTGAAAAAGGGTCATAACCTCATCAGGCATTCCCTCCCTTCCTCATCACTTCCCAAAGGTACAGTACTCTTAATTGGTTTTGGCAGAGAAAAGCTATGAGGAAGTCAGGGAATATGTTTTATTTTATGGTACTATCAGAACTAGTTCTTAACCCAAAACTACAAAGATGTAGGTTGTAAGGATGTATCTACTGCAGTTGGTTTATTTCCACTCCTTTAGCGTGTATAATGCAAACAGTGATACATACGTGATTAATGTGAAGAAAATTGAAATTTTTGTGAGAACTTAAAACTAATTACATGTCTGTTTCTTTCCATAATCAGTGACATTCTATCTGCATTAGCCTAATGCAGTGTAATAGTAATGACTGTAGATGTAGTCCATCTTCAGAATTAACTATTTTTAGTATATTTATATTTGATAGAAGTGTATTAAAAATAACTCTTGATTGACATGAGGGGTTTCCAATAAATATAACAAGTAAATAAGAAATGCAAAGTCTTACTTAGCATTTGACCTTAGTTTTTTTTTTTTTTTTTAAATAAAACAAACAAACAAAAATTAAACCTTTTAGCCTTTACTGCCTTGATAGTATGAAACTAGATAGTATGTTTATATTCTGTATCAAGACTGCATGTCATCAAATTATCATTAAATATGGAATATAGTTCAGCANTTTGGTAACTGTACTCTGTAAAAATGCCTACTTAAGAAAATACTAAAAATTACTTTGTAGGATAGTACAGTCCACTACAGAGCTGTGATATGATCACTGTCTAGGCAGGTATAGTGTCTGTGCTATGTAATTGTGGTGGAAGAGCTTTAAATTAAAAACCAAACAAATTAACAAAAACTAGTAAAACTATTGCTGGTGAACTAGTGGACATAAACTTATTAGTGAATGCATGAGGGTTATGGATAATATTGAAGTGAGAAACTCTGCTTGAGAAGAGTGGGATTACTCTGACCTTCACTCTTCGCTTACAGGAACAAAGCTAAGCACCCGTGATAAAGATAAAAGTGCCCATTGCTGTTTGCTGAATTTGGGCAGTTATCAATACTTGAACATGGTGGCAAATCAAAGGTTGTTAAAAATACATGCAACTCGGAACTGGATCAGGCCTAAAGGTTACCTGTTACCTGACAGAAGTCGTTTCTTTTTTGAAATGCATGGCTGAAATTCAAACCCTCCCTTTTCCAGATTCTTCAGGTGTACTAGAAAAGGCCCTGACGCACCTTGAATACCTCCCTTGTGAACAAATGTGATCCAAAATCTCTAAATACTTGGATTTAGGTTAGTCACAAAAGGAGCAAATGTGCTCATGGTTTCCCAGAAGGGAGCTGAGATCACAAACTGTGTATCCATTCGTGAGGATGCGTTCAGGAAGATGTAGCCCATGTGCAGTAGTGCTACCTGAGGGAGAGAGCTGGAAGATGGTTAAATTAGTTTTCTGTGTGTCTGTCTGTACAGCGGCCAAGAACATTATCACTAGGTCAAGTTTATTTTCCTTTTTTGATCAAAGTCAAGTGCAGAACTGAGAAGTTAAAGATTGCTATGTTGGCAGTGAGAAACAAGCTGCCCCTTCCCCTTTGCCATCCCATCTCCTTTCCCCATTATCAAACCTTAAAGCTTTCAATTATTTCGTTGATATTTGAAGTTGTGAAAATGTTCCCAGTGGCCCAGACCTGCTAATGACACTTCAGGATTGGACAGTTTTTCAATTTAAAATTGAGCTTTGTAAATCATATCTGAAGAAGTAATTACCATTATCTCTCTAGGATTCCTGGCTCACTTCACACTTCAGTACTATTTCTGTGAAGTAAACTTTATTTCATCTTGAATTCGCACAGCCCTCAAGTATAAAACACAGTTAATGGAAAACCTGCATTAATTATTTTTTTTTGCCATTTGCAGCTTTCTTGTTGAAGACTTGGGCCATAATTCATGAAAATGGGGATAGGTAGTTTCCCTAAGCTTAAATAAATGAGTTACTGCCCCCACCCACTGAAGTATTTTATTTAGGTTTGTGTGATGTGTTTCAGTAAATGCAGGGAATTGTGTAGCTCTTGATGTTTATAACTGTTAACATTAGTTCATGGTATTTTCCATGTGTTTCCTTTTGAATTTACTGTTTGGCATGCACGGAATGACATGCCTACTATTTGACAAACATTTATAGAGCAATAAATTGTAGTTATACTTCAGTGCAGGGCTTAGGCAGCATACATATTGTCCCCCCATACAACTGCAAGCCATTCTTTCATGCTAGGACAGTTTCAGGTAATATTTTGACTCTTTATGAATACTTCATACAGATATGTATTGTACTACCAAGAATGTAAGCCGTGGTGAACATGACCAGTGTCAGCAGCCAGTTATGGGGTGTTTTAAAAGATGTGGAAGTTGCATTGTCTGATGTGCCATGCCCATTGAGTACCTGATTTGTGCTTCTAGGACCTAAACTTTTGTACCTTTTGTGGTTTTAATTCTATCTAATAGAAAAGTCAGTTTTGATTATGGCCATGCATACAGCAAATGTCAGTGCATGGCCCCTCACTATGCATGGGTCTATATCCTTAGTAGTAGTTTACCAGCTGGTATTATCTATATGTGAAACTGGTATGTTGCTTCAAACACGATGCTTTGCTGGCCATGAGTTTTATCTGCCTTCAGGATTTCTGTTTACCCTCCTCTTAAGAGTCACACTTCATTTCCTCAGTTAGTTTGTATCTCAGTTTTGCAACTGAGTCAGCTCTTTGCTCCAGATTGAAGCTTGTATTTAAAGGCGCCTTCTGTTCATAGGGATGGTTTTGTTCAAAATGGTCTTTTTCTTTATTCTAAGACTTTCTTGCTTATGTAGCTGCACAACAGTAATATTTTCTCTTTTCCTCTTGTTTCTACTCTTTCTAAAGTCTTGCAAGCTTTCAACTTTGGATTTGGAAAAAATAGTTATTTTAAAATAATAAGCAAACCAGATAGCAACAGCTCATTCCTCCATAACTGTGTTGGAAGAAGAGAAAATGCGGTAGTCGTGCATACCTTGGGGGAAGACGTTAGGCGGGTATGTTTTAATCCTCTTTTACGGGAGAGATGTGTGTGTATGTGGTTTCTGTGGCTTTGATGCTACTTGGTAACTTCAGTAACTTAACTGTGCCTCTAGGAGAGAGAAGAAAGGAGGAGACGCTGACTATGTAAATACGCATGTGCGTTGAAGAAAAGGTTTGCTTTTTTGTTGTTAAGGTCTTCTGGTTTATTTATTATCCAGCTAATACATTTCCCCTTTTGCTGGACAAAAAAAANAAAAAAAAAAAAAAAAAAAAAAAAAAAGAATAGGATGAGAAATCCTTCTTCACTTGGCAAGATTATTTCAGTGTAGGTTAGTGATGCTGTGTGTGTGGGCAGGGGGGACACTACTATTTTAGGAAAATGTTTTCCATCAGTCTGTCATACAGTCTATACAGGGAGTTTATGTCCTAGCTGTAGTGCACATAGTTTGCCAAGCAGTGTTTCCTGGGCAGCTAGTGGAAAGCATTTCTGGAGCATTCCCAAATTTAAATAATTGAAAGATATCGCTTGGAATATCTCCAGGTCTCTGGAGCTGAAGCACAAGACCAGCCATGGAATGAAATGCCTCAGCACCCTGAGACAGCCGAGGATGCTGCAGAGCAGCAGGCGTGGAAGAATTTTTCTGACAGAAGCTTTTTGTTTTTTCAGACCTTATGTCTCTTTGAGGACTGCAGTGATGGCAGATGTCCAGCTGTGGTATCAAAACTGCAGTTTTAAAACTGCAATGAGACGATGGCTCTTGGCCACTTGCTAACCTTGTGCTGAACGTCTCCCAGAGAGTAACCAGTTATGCTGCTTCACAAGTGCAGCATCGGTGGGGGGCTTGCTCTGCAGATGTTATTCTGGACAACATTTTTAATATGTTTGAAAACAGCAATAGCTGATCACCTAAGATAAATATTTGTTGGGAGAAGTGTGAAATATAGTGTATGCAGAGTTGTGCCTCCAGTGAAAATGAATGTACATGTGCTGTAGGACAAGTTTTTGCTAAGCGTTCCCTTTTCTTTTACCGTTTCCATCTGTCTCACTTTTGCTTGCTTTCCCCAAAAGTTTTTACCACTCTTGGTAAGAGTCTAAATACTGAGCACCTTTTATTAAAAAATAATAATAAAATCTGGTAATGCTGATTTGTAAAAGTATACGTAGCATTATTTTTGGTTTGTCATCTGTCACAGGCCAACTATGTAAGCGCTGTAATGTACAGAAGGCAGATAGTGACTGAGTAATGTAAAATAGGCTTACTGTAGTACATCATTTAATTTCTAAGGTAATTTTAATTTCCAAGAATTAAGTAGCAAAGGAAACAACCAACAGCATTATCCTATAGCTTTATGCCAAAAGTTCTCTGAGGAGGACTTTTCTGAAGCTGATCATTGAGTGCAGCACAGCTGACACGATCAATCCCTTCGACTGTTGCAGCTTCTTCATCTAAGTTATAACTTCTCAATGATGTAACAAATTTCTTTAATTCACTACCTGAGTGACAAATATTAACTGCTGTGGGGTTGTTTTGATCTTTGTAGTAATGCATGTAGTGTGGGTTGGCACGGCTATATAAGAATCAACCCTGCAAAACTCAGGCGTCAGGTGCTGGGCACAGCTGTGCCCGATGGCTTGTGCAGCCCCAGAGTGCAGGTATCTTTATTCTTCCAGGCATTTCCAAACACTTTGTTGCGGTGACAGAGGGTGACAGGTAGCCTCTTTCTCCTGGTAGCCTCTGTGCCACGTACTTTTGCCTCTTCCTGGCAAGGTGAGGGTATTTGTACACTTACAGCCTGGGAAGAAGCCTGCTGCAGGTGAACACTGAGCTGTGCGGCCACCAGACTGTGGGTGCTGCTGTGAAAAGAGGGGCTGGGAGTGTGTGTTCAGGGTGAGAGGGAAAGAGGTAAACCCACAGCAGAGATTAGCATGGATTTGGAGTAGATTTAAAGCAGGACTGAGACTGAACTGGTTTAAAAATTAAGAACCTCACTGTCTATCGTATCCTCATTTACTCCTGTTGCAAGGATTTTGACTAGCATATGAAACAGATGTCAATGTAAGAGAGAAAAAAAATACCTAAAGATTATTTCAAAAGATAATTTTTCGCTCTAAAGAAGATACTATTTCTGTGCCTTTAAAGTAGGGAGAGGGAAAAAAAGAAAGTAACAGATGGGAAATGTGTTATGGTCATTCCCTTCACAGATTAATCTCTTGAATAACAAGTAAATATTTGGGGAGGTATGCTACCTGTGTGTGATTTGTTTTTCGCAATACTTATAAATGTACTTGAATCATGTTTGCTAGCAAGGTCAGGATAACTAGTGTATTTCCACAACCATGTCTAGGGTTTGAGAATGGTCTAGATAGTACATGTCCAGTTATTATAATCTTGCATAGAGTTTTTAGTTCATTTTAAAATCCTGGTACTTTCCGTTGCACTGAATGCTCACTGACCTTTGATTTCACTTACTGGAGGATGGGGAGGAGAGAAAAGCAGGGTGTTAGGAAATCCCTTTTCCTCCACCTTAACATGAAAGGAAACTTGTCTAGTTAGTCCCATTTGGATTTAAAGGGGGCAAACTGGAGAGGGAAAGTATAGATTACTTCACATCCTTCACAAGATGAAAATGTTAAAAGCAAAGTATCAAAGATTTAGGAGTGTTACAAATTTGATACAACCTGCTTAAAAAATACCAGGCTTAAAATGTCTGTGGTTCTTGCTGAATAACCTTTATTTTGTTACATGATTTATTTCTAACATACTCTACTATTTCAATAATGCTTACTTAAACTGGATATTAAATATAAAGGGTTTTGCTTTGTATTCATGATTTGTGTACTAAATTACATATCTGTTAAGGTTTTTTTTTTTTTTATTCATCCATCTTGGACATCAACTAATTTTTACAGATTGATAGTATTTCTTCATGCAGCTGCTTACTTTTTTCTAGAATAATTTCACACCTCTCCTTTGTTTTGATTTTAAATCAACACCAGATATGTGGTTCAGAAATACCTCTCTTGTGATCTGGAGAGTTGGGATTGTCAGCTGCTTTCGTACAGCTGGAGAAAATCTATTTGTTCATTTCTTAACCTTTTGACACATCTGTTTTTACAACCCTGGCTGTTTTTGCTGGGGAGTTTGAAGTACAGAGTAACCACTGGAGAAGGAAACATCTTTTGTTATGATCGGTGTGTAAACTGAGCCTAGCGGAACAAAGGGTAGCATGCCTACAGAAAAGACCTTTACACACACATGAAAGCCTCCAAAAAGAAAGTCCCTCCTCTTCCTTCATGTGGCTGGCTGTTGAATTTTGATTTGCTCTAATGAAAGTGAATTTTAAGTTTTACTCAAGTATACTAGTAATGTGACCATAAAAATTCACTTAAAATTAGTTTAACTACTGATTCTTTAATATAAAGGCAGACTCAGCCAACTCAATACTGTTCTTCATTCTGTTCATGGCTGCAAGTGAGGCAGGCTGGAGAAGTCAAGCCAGCAGACTTGCATGGGAAGATACTAAAACACCCTTTCCATTTTAATAAGCAGGCAAATTCAGAAGTTAAAAACATTCACAGAGGAATCAGTTTAAAGGATCTATGTGCTGTTTTCTGATGGCATGATGTTTCTAACCCTGAGCTTGACAGTCTTTAATCACTGGTGCGTGGAGGTGCCGAAGAAAGAAGTAATTTATCTATCTTCAGTCTCAGGATATTACATCCATCAAGCCTTTAGGCTTCAGCAACTTAGCACCAATCCTGCTCTTATTGCACTTGAGAAGTGTAATGTTATGGCCAAACTACTTGACCTTTTCAGTATCTTCCCAGTAAAAATGGAGGTTTGTAACAACATTGTGTGATAACAGGTCAAGTTTTCGTCCTTCTGCCTTCTACCACAAAATAAGCACTTATTATCTGGCAGCAGAATGCTTTATTAACATTATTTTGCCCATCAGGTAAAACATAATTGAAAGATTTTCTCTTCTATCGTAACACACTCGTTCTTTATAATGCCATAAAACACAGCTCTGGTTACATATCATATAAACATGCGCGAGAGAGCTTTCAAGCTAAGCCTAGGAGCAGATAAGGGTCTATCTTATCTACAGACGTATCCAAGTGGGCCTAACCCCGTTCCTGACTCCATGGGCTCACTGGTAGCTGTGCTGAAGGTGAGTCAGTCTCGTGCTAGCTCTGGAGCACTGGCAGAAGCTGCAATGTTACCTAGGCTGCTGAAGTCCATGTGTTACAGTTGTTTTCACAAGCTAAATATCTAGCTCAAGGCCCTGTTCCTCTTGGCTGGTGTCCTGAGTGCTTAGCATTGACAAGGGGCGTCAAATTTGGAAACAGTCAGCAAAGGACTGTTCTAAAAATTTGTCCTCGAATACCTTGTTGAGATGTAGAATTCTGTGCAAGAGGACAGTCAAAGTCACAAGGCTCTCTGCAGTGCTAAGATTTTGTTGTGCATAACCTCTGCCTTCACTGTGATGCTTTACTCCTGTTTCTTAGAATTTTATTACATGGCTTCCATGCAGTTTTCCAGTCAAGAATACACATAATGAAGCTGTAGTATCACAGAGTCTGGAGAAGCACAAATGATAACATTTTTGTTCAGTCTGTGTTGTTTTTCAGTTTTTAGAATTTTTCATCTAATCGAACTCATGAGATGGACTCCGGAGTATTAGCTGAAGTAAGATTTTACACTCTTGCATCAGCTCATGTTCTGAGGATGGAGAAGAGTAAATCAATCGCATTAAGAGTTCAGGACTTAAATGTGCCAAGAAAATGTGCCAAATCCGTTCAATTTTTATGTCAGTTTAGGATATAATTCCATTATTAGAAATTGTTTATTTTATTTTAAACCTTTAGGTGTAAATGGTAATGGGATATCAACTGTACTTTTTAGGTGGCCTAGCACATGATCGATGCATTAAATCCTAGTGACAAAGAACTTCTTGTCTCTTAAGTGAGCAAAAAATTGCTCTCCTGGGCTCCTGATAGTAACGTGAGGTATGATATTTTTTCATACAAGTGAGATAACTTTTCCAGTTTCTGATTAAATACGTGGAATGTTTCCTTAAAACTCATATGGGAAAAGTCCATGGCTGAGCACTTCAGAAATCTGAAAACTCTGATGTGCAGCATGCGTATCTCTTCCATTCCACTTTGGCAAGTATGAAGATATTTTTTTTTTCTAAAAATGAATCTCTATTTCAGATGAGGATGTGGAGTTGCCTAGTGAATTACCTTTATTTAATCCAACACTGCAAGCTATCACTTCCCACACCCAGTCTGTAGCATGGGATAAATGGAGCAGGGGCAAGTGGGAGTGTTAAGGATTCCTAGCTACATCACTGTGTATAGGGTAATATTACAGTCTCAGAGCAGAACCACTAGTATCAGTGATACCCTCCTAAACCAACTATGTTAGTTTCAAAAGAGAAAAGTAAACATGAAATAAAGGAATGTCAATACTGGGGGAAGATGGTGGGCCCCAGCGTAACACACTCAGTTGCATACTCTATAATTGTTTTCCTGTTTGCTAATGTTGATAATCAAGTCCTTTATCTCAAATATGCTTCTTGCCACCCCTGGATGTGAGAGACAAAGTGCTGACATGGAGGGACTCGAAGTCTGAAATAGCCTTTTCTGGGTATAGAGAAGCTGATAACAGATAAAATCCCATGGTTTCTCCAGTAAGAACTCTGGCAAATCCAAATTATATTTGTTTTGCTCCCATCCCTAGATATGTCATGCTAGCTTGTGACTGCTAAGAAAATCAATAAAACAGAAAACCACAACTCAGAATCCTATAACTTGACAGTGGTGACAGGTTAAGAGTATGGAGTTGCTAGGACTTCCCAAGTGCTTTTATCCTCACACATTCCTGCCTGTGGAGTATTCTTCCAATTTAGTTATTGGTAGATGCAAAAATATTAACAACTAATTATCCCAAACGTAAGGAACTTCTCCGGAGTGTTCTCCTAATAAAGGAAAAGCCCTTCTTCTCTGTGCTTGAATAAAGTATGAGGAAAACAGATGTAGCAAAATAAGCATACGTTTAATATTGTGATTAAACTAGGCTAAATTTGTATACCCTTGTATACCCTCATACTTGTAGAAACATTGTTTGTGTCAAGGTCTTTCCTCAAGTTCTAAAAATGGATTTATGTTGTTCTACCTTGAAGGGCAAAGGGGAATTGATGGTGAAGGCCCTTCTTGTTAATTCCTGTGGAATGGTGCTCTGCTTGCTGAGCAATGCTTTTCTTGGAGCTGAGGCTCCTCTGTCTCTCTAATTCTGCTACTGAAATCTCTGTTTCAGTAATGCTACTGAAGTGGAGACCCATTGGCACCTTCCCTTCCATTCATCAATGTACACCTGAATGTCACTGATTAGCCATGGAGCTCTTCCAGTTTTTCATGTCGCATTTTTCTGAGCTGCAGTCAGCTACAACAGCTGCCCTACAAAAGGTAGCAATATGGACATGGTCAATTTGACTCTTGTCGTCACATGATACTCAGGCCTTCAGCACTAGAAGCCTTTGACATTGTTTTCAAAGAATTATGCTCTGATTTCATTGGAGGGGAATGTTTCTTCCAGATTGTTTTTCTAACCTTCAATATATTTTGCAATAAATTTGTAATTGGCAGAATGTGTGCATAGTTTAAAAGTTTAAAATGTTTCAAGTTATTTGGTTTAGATTATAAAGAACATGTATTCATTGAAAAAATCATTGGAGTGGATATTTTAATATTTTTTGGCTCTCTGTTAAGTGACGCTGATCAGTGGCAGAAGAGGTCTGTTTTCTTCTCCTCACACTTCTTGTCCTGGGGAAGAATATAACCTTTTATATGGCTTACTGTATTGTGACATAGATGCTTTTGTATGCAGAATTAAGTATAAGTGATATCATCTGTGGCTGTATATAGAAATTGTAAAAGAAGGAAAATTATGTAGAGGAGAACAACTATCCTTTTTCACTGAGTAAGGTTAATGAAGAAATTATTTGCAAGCCCTGATTTAGTACAAGCGTCTTACTGAAGAGTTATGATTGAACATCTGTTTATATTCTGTTGCAGATCAAAATTATACAAACTTTGTAAATCTTTTCCCAAAATCTTTGTTCATAAAACATTTTAATGTTACGTAATTTCTGGATACCTCTAAAAGTGAGGCGTTTCTTACTGAAATCCTGCCTATGTGGGGAATACATTAGAGGTCATGCCGAAGGTGGAGAATAGGAAGATGTCCAGCTCCACTTCTTTTAACCTATGCCTCTTTGTAATGGTAGTCAGTGTTTCCAAAGAGATGGGGATTTGAAAAGTGAGCACACCAGCAAATAGCTGCGGTAACAGGCTGAGCGTGGTGGAATAATAGCCATGTGGTGGCCTCTCCAGCCTTTTGGTGTGCCCTGGCACTCGACAGTGAATATGCAGCTTTGTTTGGTGGCCACTCGCCTCCCCGGCCCAGCTGGAAGAGTGCGGAGCTCGGCATCTCCTCCCTGCTGACCCACCAGCCCTGCGCTGCTGGACCTTGCAGGAGAAGGGTCACTGAGGATTTACAGCCTAACCTTTGTATTGTGGTCACAGGAGGAAAATAAATGTTTTGTTGTGTGAGGGTTTTTAAAGAAAATAAACGGGGACTGCAAGTGAGAATGGCTTCTAAGCACTAGGCTGACTACTGAATTATCTGGTTAACAGTGTAAGGGATGTGGAGTTGAGAAACCTGTGGTGCTCTCTGTTAAAACAAGAGCAACAAAAGGAATTGTTTTCTAGCATGGCTTGTTAGGAAAAGCCTGCAGTGACAACAGAGGGATAACGCATGCTCCAGTGCTCTGCCCCCACCTTCAGTGATCTCAGGTCATGGTGATTGTCTTGCTGGCCACGTTTCTCAAAGTCCAGACTGTCCATTTTGAGTTTGAGATTTTGATATGGAGCCTGACTCTAATATTTAAGTAGAGGGATTTGCTATTTGGTTCTCACAGAAAACAAGCAAGTGGAAAACGCAAACAACAAGAAAAATGGTGGGATTGAATGTCCCTGTCTGGACAAAAGATGCAGTGTGACAGAGAAACCTGAGAAAAACAACTCTGATCTGCTGAACTAGGAGGGTTTGAGTAGGAGTCTAAGTTTCACCCTTCTTTGCCTGTGATCTGGGTGCTCAGAAGGCTAATATGAGCTGTGTTCTGAGCACTGCTGGCTGTTTGGGCCATGTGGACACATCTGGGTGTTGATTAGTCACCTGCAGTCTGACAATTGGCCACAATAAAAGTATTTGAGACTACATAAGAGGGGTTACTAACTGACTGTGAAAGAGGAGTGGGCCAGACAGTTATCTGATGTCTTTTCATGCATGTTTTTAATTTCTCCTATTGTGCTGGAGGATATGTAGCAGTACACTTTTATGAATGACATTTCATGCCCCTCTCTTGTTTGTATTTGTCAGGGTTTTTTCCTCCATGTCGAACAAAAAATTCCATAGTAAATCAAATGTTCAACAGAAGTCTGGAGACTTCTTTTTGCTGACTTTCCTTGTAGGATGTTATGTGCATATAGAGATAAATAGAAAGATGTCTGAATTTGCATATTAGAGAATTCAAACTTTAAAGTCTGTGGGCTTATTTATCTGTAGCTATCAGTAAAGAAGTCATGTGGGCTCTGCAATATGTGTAACTTCTTAACAAACAGACTGCCTTTCTGGTTCAAATTAAGCATATTATTGTTCCTGTAAGAAGAAAGTGTGGAGAAAATCTTATAATTCAATGAGTAGGTCATTGTGGATTACACACCACATACTTACACCAGATAAGTCCAAGTCTCTCATCTGCTAGCTGCTTACCCTGTAGCTTCTGAAGTGTGTGACTCTTGGCACAGTTGATCTTGGCTGCTGATGCGCCAGTGAGTGCTGCAGGATTAACACCTTCTGTATGTGGGTGCAGTGGCCACGCTGCTCTGACACTGCAATGATCTCAGATCATCTCAACTCTTGCTCGCTTCTTGGATACAGAACTCCTAACAAAAGTCTTGCTTGTTAAAGACAGGAGTTTTGGTGTTCTCAATGGCTTCTTTCCATGAAAGAGCTAAAAAGCAGCACACACTGCAGTATTGCCTCAAAGCAACACTGAAAGCATTGTTCAGCCACTTCATCACAAACATGGACCTGTTGGAGAGAGTTTCACAGAGATGCATGAAAGTTTAATAACAGCATGGCAGCGGAGGACCAAAGCAAGGTAAACAACAGGTCAGGGTGTAAAAGGATCATCAGTAGATTAAAAATATATATATTTCATGTGAGTATGCTGTTACAGGCCTCTGGTATATGGCAGCAATGAGGGATCGGGAGTTGCTGCTGTGACTGGTTAGTTTGTTGCCCTTTGGTAGTCTTAGTCTTCTGAACCTTATTTGTGTGAAATACCTTATTAGCTATAGAAGCAAAGAGTCAGAGGAGCTGTGGTACACCTCAGCTTTTATCTTGAACACCTGCTTGGGTTCTTTATATCTATTTTTACTCAAAATGCTGTGAGATTTCAATGTACACATTACTGTATGCTGCAAAAATATGCTGCAGTTATTTATTAAGTCCTGGGTACTTTATCTGTCATTGAATACATTCCTGTTGAACTGGGGCTTTGAAAGAGCTGTTAGCTTACTGTTACAATAACACCATAAAATTAAGACCTACTATTGCCTTTTGGCAGAGTGGGCAAAAGAAAATGACCAATGACTTGAAATGGCAGAGCTAGCCTATGATGGACCGTGGCCATCAGTGTGTCTCACCACCAACCTGGGTAGAATTTAAGGATTTTTCTTGCCAAGAAATAAACATGAATACCACTTTCTGTAGCTTTTAGTTTTGTTGAAGAGAGAAAACCCAGAGGAAAGGTTTTGTTTTACTATAAATGCAAACATCTGTTAGTATGAGTTCAGTGTTATTATTTCAGTTCTGTTTCAAAATTCCAGTTGCTAAACTTCCTGAGGTGCAGAGGAGGTTCCAGTAAGTATCTCGAATTCAAAAACAAATGGAAGAAATCCTTTAGCTGAATTTAAAGGAAAACTTAATGTATTTAAAATTTTTGAAATAGACTTTTATTTAGAATTAAGAAAGCCATCTATTCCAAAGAACCAACTTTTACTATTTTAGTTTTTATTTTTAAAGNAAAAAAAAAAAAAAAAAAAAAAAAAAAAAAAAAATAGTGGTAGACAATCACTGCCGCAGTTTGCTTAGCTACAAGCTGTTGAAATGAGTTTTAAAGAACTGATCGGTTTGTGCTAGATATTCTATGAGTTCTTGATAAACTGGAAAAGGTGAGTCATATGAAGATGCCTTTTTTGTGGGCGCACAACTAAATTTTTGACTGTGTCTAGTAAGAATAATTCCTAGATGCTATAATCTCTTCTGCTGCAACTGTGCATCCATCCCTCTGTAAAGTTCATTCTGCCTGCCTTACATTGCTAGCTATGATACACTCAGCATTTTTCATCTTAAAAACATCAGTGTTCCTGGTAAAGCAGCCAGCATATTGTGCTGTACAGCCAAGAACCCCAGTGTGCTTGTGCTGCAGAAAGCTCTGAGAGGTGAATTTCAGCAGCAACTTCTGCTCGATTGGGTGAAGTTGGAAACTTCCATTAGCAGCAGCACATTGGCATGACAGAGCATTTACTGGGCAGCACAGACTAGTCGAAAACGTAGAAGACAGACCTGATGCACAAGCACTGTTATGGTGCAGTAGTGTAGTTTGGAAAGATATTAGCCATGTGCCAGTGGCAAGGCCTGATCCTGTATGGTGCTGAGCAGAAACAAGAGTCTGTATAGAGTTTCATTCAGGTCATGGTGTGGAGGTTTGAAGGTAAAAATGCTTAAAAATTCGAAGAGCAGTGTGTTGAACTCTGATTGTTTAATCATCCATAAATACCAGTATGAGCAGAAAAGAAAGTTTTGATTACATTATTGTTCATGGTAAAGATAAGAACTGTGTATTTATTCCTATGTATGCACTCATATCTACATGCCTTTATGGAGTTTACATTTAATCTGATTTGCTGATTTACTTACATAACTGGGACATTTTTTTTTTTTTTTTTAAGGGGAGAGAAGCAAACCTCCAAAGTTCACAAGATGGAAAATAATCCTTTTAAAAGACTTATAAATGGATCATTGGATCCATATGCTCTATTTGCGTTGCAATACATCAGCAGCACGTGGTGCTGTGTTCCTTTTCTTAGGTGTCTCTGCAGTACTGTATACAGATTAAATAGCTACTGCATTGCAGAGAGTTATTAATACATTACATTGCACTTTCAGTGAAGATGTCAGTGTGTCCTTAAGCCTGAATGTACCTTGTGGTTGAGTTATAGAGTTTTTTGTGGGTTTAGTTTCCCCCTAAGTCCCTTTTTTGATTGAGGGTAACTTATTTCTTCAGTAAAACCTTAGCCAATTAGCAATTATAGAATAACATCATTCCTAACCTCTCTGAACTCCAGTTGTTTATGTTTTGAAAAATCAAGGCTTTGTTCCAAACCCTTTTTCAACTCTTTGTCCTTGATGCATTAGTAATGTGGTCTATGGCACTCTGCGTACAACAGAAGGGAGGAGGAGGCAGGGAGAAGGAACAGACAGAGGAAGGAACAGAATACCTGGAAGGTAATGTAGATAAACAAAAGCAAAATCCAGGGGTTATGAAATGTTGGAAAATAACGAGAAGTGGGGCAAAACCATTATTTTCTTCTGGCACATCTATGTTCTCTTTCATTGGTGATGCACATTAGATCATTAAACCCAAAAACTTTGAGTTTCCAGTTTCTTGCATGGATAGATCTCAGCACTGACCATATTTAAAGTGATTAGGACTGGAATTCCTAGGGAAATCTTCCTCGGGTAAACTTCTGCTGACTGATATGTGGCGATATAAGGAAGAGCCAAGGCCAAATGCGGACGTGCAGGGATGAAGGAGCAAAGCAGAACAGTGAGGACCTCTGCTCTACAACCTGCCACCTGCAGTAATGCTCATGGGAGCTCATTCTGCGAGCTTGCACCAGTGGCTGAAGCTAATGCTGCATCATTGCAGCCACTGCTTGTGCCTAGCTTACTGTAGCAAATGGGAAAAGCTCTCTGTCATGGACTGCCTCTTAGTCAGTCCATCACTGGGCTTGTGTGTGCTTGTGCTGAGGATGTTGGGACCAGTGTTGGACTTGCTGTTCCTGTGAGTGTGTCCAGGATTTGCAGATGCTTGGTGGTCCTCTAAGTATTATGTAGGTCTTGCAAAAAGTGGGCATGTGTATGTAGGCATGTATATTTTTTTTAAGTGAATATGCATATATTAGAAAACTCTCCAAAGCTACGGGAGAAAATATTTGATTCAGAGAGCATGTCTCAAAGACCTCAGGCAGCAGCTGCTTAGTGGGTTGTAAACAGCTGATCTTTAAGCCTGGGTGAGTGGGACTTTCACCCTGGCAGCCTGGATGCTCAGATCAAAGTGTTTCATGGCTCTGTAAATGGCCTCAAGGCCATTTTTACTTCCTTTCTCTACCCCTAGCTTTCCTCCTGGAAGGTGTGGTTCCAAAAATACGCTCTTTTGAGAAAACTCAAAATGAAGCTGGGGCAACGTCACATACAAGGGGAGAGGGAGTGGAATTTATGTATGATTTTAAAGATCAGAGCATCTCTTTGTGGGCTAGGTTTGAGCATGGAGCTGTGAGCACACCTGGAAAGCAATGCCAGCAACTGGGATCGCTTTTGACTTCTTTTGCCTCCCAGTTCTAAGCTAGGAAATGCAATCACCCCCACCACAGGCCAGAAGAGCCCTTGTGCCAAAAGAGCCATCAGCTTTCCCACCTGTTTGCACCACTCTGCCAGGAGTAAGGCTGTGGGTGAAGGAAATTGTCACTCACCACTGTCATGCACATAGCAACTGCATACAGCCCTGTAATTAAGATACACAGAAATAATTCCTCTCTGACTTGGTAGTTTCTTTGTTTTCCTAGGTAATACATGCCATCAATGTCCTGCCAGGCATCATCTGCCAGCCCAGTGATTTGGGCAGCAAGCTGGACCACAGGACTTGGAATCAGTCTGTGCTAAGGCAAAGCAAGCCCTGGGTTTGCAGGGAGACCTGCAATCAGGGAGTGACCAAGCAAGGTTTTGCGTTAAACCTTCCTTCTGTCAGTTTCATCTTTCTTGCTTGTATTTCTGTTACCTTTTTCCCCCTACAAACTGTTATTTTCTTCCCTCTATATCCATTTTTCTCCTTTTCTCTGTTTCTTCCTTTTGCCTCCAGTTTGTCCTCTTGCTGTCCCCTTCCCTTCAAAACTCTTTTTTGTTTTCTTGTGCTGCTTCATTGTGGTTTAAAAGTACAGAGTTGTTGGTGGCTTGGTTAACATGCTTTCTTCTGGAAGTCTTTCCTCTTTCCCCTTAAAAAACACTGAAGTTCTGCAAACGCACTGCAAAAGCCTGTTCCTGTTTATGTAAAAGCAGAATAGGATCCAGAATGATCCCTTTTAATTAGCGTTGCAGGTTCACAGGAGTTTCTAACATAAATATAGGAATTTCACAATACCAGCAGGTTATTTATTTGCCTTGCATGCTTATCAATATTGTCAGCAAATCAAGGGGTCAGAGCATAAGAAATGCTGTGGAAGCATGGGCTCTGTTTGCTGTTTTTACAGCTTTGTGCCTGAAAAAATGGAAGTTACTGGGTGTTGCTTAGTGAAGTGTGCATTTAAAGTTACCCACAGCGATGCCCATTGTCCTGTCCCTGAATTGAATGATGTAATGTTTCGTTTAAGGCTCTTAGCGATGCCGAAGACTCTCGGTGCACTGGGAAAAAGTCAGTGAGAAAGTTGTGAATCAGGTTTCTGCAAAGCCTTTGTGTTTAGGGTTTTGATAGATAAAAGCTGACTCATGCAATATTTCTGGCGAAGGAGCTGTACAGACTAGCAAGAGCTTCTCATTTTGCCTAAGTGCCCAGTGAGGTAATTCGGGAACAGCTGAAGGCAGAGCCTGCATTCGTTCCTTGCTACACAGGTAGGCTGTGGGTAGTTCTGAGAGGATCTGAAAAATAGAGGACTTGTTCGTTCATTCTCTGTGCGGGGAGCCAGAGACATTCCTCAGTGGTGAGATACTGTCGCAGAGGATTTTCCCTTGCAATAATGTTCTCGGGCATTAGCGGGCTTGGTTCTGACAGAAGCTATTCTGCTTTAAGCACTGCATGTTGGGGAGGGCGGTTTGACAGACAGAGGCACTTTAGCTGATGATTTTTTTTTTCCTTCTTGTAAGATTGCTAATAAATGGCGTTTGTGTTGCTCAAAGTTCAGTTAAAGTACTTGGCAACATATCGTTCATGGCAGTTAATACTGAATTCATAATATCAAGAGATCTAATCCTGCAAATATTGTAGCTCTCTGATGTGGCTTTGTTCATAGAGGGTATTAGTTTTAGAAATGACGTGTTCATATTTAGAAGTTGGTAACTAATATTCTGCAGACCTTCACTTGGGTAACATTCAAAGCAGAGGATATGAGGAGTGTGCTTCAGATCGTGTTGGGATTATTGCAGTGAATGGATTTTAAACTTTCTCTGTTAGGCAGCTGTATCACATTAATGTTTCTGAATTCCAGTACTGCATTTGAACTTGATACTAAATGTAGAAATTGCTATAAACATTCCTTCTAAACTGTGCCTACAATATAAATGCTGTCTTTGACATACACAGATTCAGAGAAATATCTGCATATTTCAAAGAAAATACAGGAAGGGATTCATGTAGTCTCATCACTTTTATTTAGCTGAGCTTCCAGACGATGTGAAGCCTGTAATTTCTGATAATGTTGGCTTTGCAGATAACATCTTTGGTGCTCTTTTTCATGCCAGGAGAAAGGCAACAACAATACTAGTTATGAATATAAATTGTCGTGTGAGTTCTTAGTCATGCACTATGTCTTTAAAAGTCATGTGCAGTAAACAACTTGGAGGAATAAACACCTATATTTAGACAAGGCTTGGGGATCTTTGTATTCAAATACCAAATTGATTTAGACTGCTTTATCTTTCATTGTATGCTGAAGTCCTAGAATAGCCAACGCTTAGAGATCATGGAAGACCATTTATCATTAATATGAGTACAGTTACAGGCAGGAGATATATGTTAAAGAAAAGCAAGTGATAAAAGAAGTTTATGCATTTCGGTGAGGAGTTGGTTATGACTGCATGCTGAGAACATCAGATACAGTAGGAGATTTGCTTTGCATGTGACCTCAGCATTGAAACTACCACTGCAGTTGTGTGTTGGGGTGAACTGTGGGGGTGTTTCTTGCACCACTGCAGGACAGGCATGAGTTGTGGTTCTTGCTTGGGAAGGCTCTAGGGTTGTGTTGCGCAGCATGTGCTCTGTCTGTGTCTGTCTGTCAGGGGGCGCAGGGGGCAGAGGGGGTGGGGAGGTCTGCAGGGCTGGGGAGAGGCTGGCTGGATTCATGCAAAGGCAGAAACAAGAAAGGACTTTGTTTGGGGAGCATGTTGCCTTGTGAGTATGGACAAATATGCAATTATCCTCCTTTCAGTGCTGAACTAACAAGTCATTACTGCTATTCCTTAATTAAAGTATGCAAATTTAAGATGCTTTTTTTTTTTTTTTTTTCCCAGACCGAGTTAAATATCGTTATTCACAGCTCACAAAAGTTCTCAATACTAGTTTGGCTCATCATTGAAAAGGTTCAGTAAACAAAAGAATGTGTAACAAAAACGCGGTGACCTGGCCAGATGTGGGTCAGGGAGCACAAGCCTCTCTCTGAGCTGCTTCTTGGTGGGAGAGCTGCTGAACCCCTAGCTGCACAAACTGTTGGCAGCTGGGTGCATCTAGCTGCCGGTGATCCTGTGACATCAGTGGCAGTGGAAGCATTGGGAGCATATAGCCTTATAAAGCTGAGAAATGAATTTGGTTTTAATGACAAATTTGTATCAAAGAGGAATTTTTAAGAGGTTACAGTGTTTTTCAAGGCACAGTCAATAGAGGGCAGCCATCTCTGCTGCAACACATGGAGACAGATTTTTGGGGAGGCAGTTCATCCCCCACAGATTAATTTATCCGTGAATTTTTCACCAGCCAGGAGGTGCAGAATTCAGGATGGTTGTCAGAAGGGTGAACTTATTTTCATGTAAAACTGTACCATGGCTCTGAAAAGCCAAATCCAAACCCTGACAAAATGAGAAAGGATGGGCATTGGTCTGTAGCAATGAACAGGACTAAGTTTCTTTTTTTTTTTTTTTTTTTTTTTTTTTTTGTGTGTGTGTGTTTGTTTTGTTTTGTTTTTTTAATAGAATTGTGACTGGAGAAATCAACTAAAATATCTGTGCCTGGTTTCACCAGCAGGTGTAATGCTGCCTAGCCTCAGAGATTTTCTGAAGATTAACGCTGGAAGATGTGCAGATGCTGTGTTGCTGGGAAGGGCTGTGGCTTTGTAGCAGGTACCTTAGGTAGCTCAGATGGAAACTCAGGGCTGGGGAAAGCCAGGGCTTGTCCCTAAGCTCTGACTGACACCAGCAGGGTGCCAGTGTTTGTTAATAGGGCTTGGAAGCTGAGGACAGGAAACAGCTTCCTGGCTGCGGGTAGCGCTGTGAATGAACTTTGAAGCCAGTGGGCAAGACAAAGTTCTGGGGGCAAAACAGAGCAATATTTTCAGCTAGCAACTACTTTGCTTGCAGTAATTTCTGTAGAAATGCACAGGAATGATGATTTGTATGAAAATGGAGGAACCTGAGTCAAATGTGTTGTGTGCAATGTATTAGTTGTACCCAGCAGGAGCCAAAGGTCGATGGGAACGCAGGTGTTCGAGCAAGCCCAGTTTAAGTACTGCAGCTAATCTTTGTTGTTGTTGTTTTTAATAAGCAATGACATTGTCATTAAACAAGGAAATAAAGGTTTTTGTTTGTTTTCTTTAAAGTGTGTTAAAATCTCCCCATGACTCTGGCTACAAATATGTTTTGTGAAAAACTACTTTTATTCTGACTTCAGTTTCATTGACCTGAACTGCATTTTGTTTGGTTTTTGTATTAATGAGCCTCACAGTGTTTGTGAAGCAAATATTATATATTAATGCCTTCAGGTTATCTGTGAGGCAGACAACATATCAGTGGAACAGGAAGAGAAAAATATGAAGCGAAGGAATGTAACAGGAACCCTTTATTTTCCCACTAAATGCGGCTAATCAGGTGTTTCTTTGTCATGTAATTTTAATAAAGTATCTTGGAGTAAGTTAGCAGGAGGGTTTCCCTGTTATCTTGTTTATCCTGTGCATTTTTCAGGGGGGTTTACATCTGCACAGTAACATTGTGCTTTCTAACTGAACTTGAAAAATGATCCAAAGCTGATAACAAAAATACATTCTTATCAACAAAAATACTTTCTTATCACAAGCAATAGGAAGGCAAACATCTTTGTCCATGCCCATTTTGAAACAAGAGAACTTCACTGCATTCTTCGGTTTTAAAAATTTTCCAAATTTCTTGCCTTATATTTTATTTTGGAGTTTATACTATATTTGGTTAATTCAAGAAAAGTAAGAAAATTTGGTTCTGTGCTTCAAAAATGGAAGAACCTGGCATAAAGGGCTGTAGATTTTCAGACTTTATGCTAAAACCAAAGGGACAGAGGTGCCAAATTAGGTTTTAATCTAATAGCCAGTTTCTGTCAATTCAAAAGGGGGTGATATCCTGGCTCTAGTTGAACAGATTCAGAAAAACTGTTTTTCCCATTAGAAGGTAGAATTATTTAGCAGTGCTGTTTCCTGTGGGAATTACTTTTCTTCAAAAGCTGTGTTGTTTTCACTGGGAAATCATTCTGGTTTTAGTGGTTTTGTACAAACTTCAGATTTGGGTACTGATAACTGCTTTTAGTTTCTGCTTCACTCTACTAGCCTTGCAATATTCAAAATGGAAATACTGTCTGGTACCACTGACGTGATTCTTGAATTTTCCAAAGCCTCCAAACCATAGTGAGCTCTTGGCTTGGGGGTAGCAAGGCCTCTTCCCAGCATTCCCATGTTTGCTAACCTTAGGGAAAATATGAGTCTTATTTCTCTCCTGTGCTGAGCCTGGACAGTGCACTTGCTAGTGCCGAGCCTAGCACCATAGCACGTGGGACTGAGAAAGGATGTGCCAGAGGCATATACATGGAATGTAGGTATGTAGTGCCTACATAGTTGCCTCCAGTGGAAGATTCCCACCACTTAAAAATCATTAGAGCCACAGTGAGCCCCCATTCATGTTG
Organism: Alectura lathami; assembly: GCA_013399715.1. NCBI lineage: Eukaryota > Metazoa > Chordata > Aves > Galliformes > Megapodiidae > Alectura > Alectura lathami. The sequence continues at coordinate 293,417 of VXAV01013316.1, read as the reverse complement.
TTCTGGTTGTCTTTTTGGAAAAATAGATTTCTCAGTTTTCTGTGCAAAGCTTTAAAAATGTCTGTTGTCAGCTGTTAGATTATATGGAACAACAACAGTAAAACCATTTCTTCTGCNTCTGAGACAAGCAAAACACACATCATTTACAAGTTTTTTTTTTTTTTTTTTTAGATGACTTCCACTTGCCTCTTGATGTTTTGCCAGCTGTGACAGAGGCCCTTGACTCCAAGACAAAAGGGGAGCACAACGAGAGCAGACCTTACCACTGCTGTGAAAAAAAAATGATGGACCTGTCGGACAGTGACCGTCCTGTCAGCTTCAGCTCCACTTCCTCCTCTGCTTCCTCCAGGGACAGCCACTGTTCCTTTGGAAGCAGGATGACTTTAGTTTCGAACAGCCACTTGGGCCTGTTTAACCAGGATAAAGAAACTGGAGCCATCAAGCTAGAACTAGTCCCAGCCAGACGATTTTCTAGCAACAAGCCACGCAAAAACACCCATGCAGAGCAGGAGGATCTTGAGGAGAGCCTTGAAAAAAAGCTAAGCATGCCAAGGAAAGCAGAACCAAAGGGAGTGAGCAAAAACTGTGCAATGTCCCTGGTGACGGAGCCCACCAGTCCTAAGCTCCTCTACGTAGACAGAGTTGTCCAAGAGATCCTGGAGACAGAGAGGATGTATGTGCAGGATCTGAAAAGCATTGTGAAGGTAGGAGTCTTAGGATGCTGTTAACTATTCCATGGTGCTGCATTTTATACTGTTTGATTTCACAGCAGGATGGATTGACCTGACACTGGATTGACATTTGCTGGTGACCCAGTCAAAGGTCTTTATAAATGAGCATGTGTAACATCATTGTTCTTGTTTATTTCTAGTTTTCATTTGAGTAGGTAAAACTAAGCTGTTACTTGTTCATGAAGAAATAACAGAAAAAACATCCTAAATTTGATGATTGTAGTGAGTAGTGGTGAACTCTTTGCAGTAACATTTATCTACAAAAAAAAAAAAAAAAGGGCAAAAAAAAAAAAAGCTCTGTTTGCTGGAATATAAAGCAAGAAGCAGACAGCTTGTTTGCCCCTTTAAAGGTTTTATCTGAAGGGTCTCACTTTTCAATTCTTCCACCCTCCCCCTACTCCCCCAATTCTAGTTCTGCAAGTTTTTTCCTGCCTTGTCTGTCTCCCTTTTATGCAGCTCACAGCTGCAGTCTGTTTGCTCCAACTCCTTGACCTATATTATTGAATATGGCATGTGCATTTGCTGGATAACCGTATTGTTTGGCTGTTACATGAAGGAACTATGTTTTCTATAAGTATCACTTCTGAATGGGTGGTGACTGTAGCATGTATTAGCAGTGGTGAAGTTTTTGTCCAATCCAACAATATCTTTCATTTTCCCTTTCTAGTACAGGGAAAAATATGGCTGAGTCCTTCTGTGGATTGTTCTGGTACTTAGAACTGTGCCTATCTGTCATATTCTTTTGTGTTATTAAAGATGACAGTGAAGTCCTTTGGCTATTGTTTGTAGTCCACATTCTTAACCTATGTGTGTATGTTATGACCACCCACAAAGCAAAATTTCTTTGTAAATGTATATTTAGTGCCCTGTTCGTAGAATATATAGCTTTAGGTAGAGGTATGAACTAGCAGGCAAAAGAAAATACCAGTTAGATGAAGATGACATTACCCCTGAGTCCCAGCTGTTTGCTAACTGAATCATGCAAGAATTAAATGAGGAGGAAAAATGTTTTAAGGCATGACCCTATTGTTTTTGGAAATTGTACCCCTGACTCCTCTTGCTAGGCAGTAAACTATACAACTTGAGAAACTGGAAACTATCAATAAAATCTTGAAACATTTTCCATTTATAAGTAGAAGGCCAAAAAATTCTTGCTAGAAGCACTTGCAGCATCACTACAGTAGATACATGTAGATTAAATGAGGCAAATACTCATGAAGTTATGAAAGGACTTGTGGTATTTACCTGTGAAACGCCAATGTATTTTCTACAGCATCTAATAAATAAAGAATCTTGAAAGCTTCATGTGGCACTAGCAGCCTATTTGAGAGAGATTGGTGTGGTTGGTAGCAGGGCTTTTTTTAGGTAAGAGTTCAGGATCCAAGGGCTTCAAAGGAGCTCCTTCCTAAATGGTGAGGAGATGTGGAACCAGCTACCTCAGCCTGTGCATGTTCTTCACTTGGTTTCAGGGGAGGGAGGTGTGGCTGGAAGCATGTTACGGAAGGGCCTGTTTGTATATGTTTCTCAGGATTTCTTCTCCCTATGTTACCTTAGCAATGCTGCAGTGATTCACCTACCCAAGGGTGGTGGTTGTAAGAAGGGTGGGAAGCCTCCACAGACATCTGTAGGAGTGCTGTAGCCTTTGACGGTTTGAGTATCTGGGTGTCTGTGACTTGAGGCCATTTAGTTTGGCAGCCAGATGACTGGTGCAGAGCCAAACTAAGATGAAGGGAAGCAGCTCAATCTGTCTTATTTTCCAGATAAACTTGGGTCAAGTTTTGGCAGCTAGTTAGGAAATGGGATGAGAATGAGAAAAGGGGATCTGGGGGAAGGTGGAAGGACAAGTGCTGCCCATGACATGTATGGGAACGTACATATATGGGAACGTATAGGAGCTGCTGGAGGAAAGCACAAGCAAATGAGCAAGTGCTAAGTGGAGAGAGTAAATCATTAGAGGGGAAACAATATGTGGAAATAAGTGAAAACCCAGGAAGTAGACAGTTGAGGGGGGAGTATGAATTGGGTGGAACTGGAGCACTCTAGCGAGTTTTGCGGCAGACTGCAATAAAGCAGCTTATGCACACAGACTAAAATTAATATTGAGGAGAGTGCTTTTGTTGTTGTTTTTGTTTTGTTTGTTTGTTTTTTGGTGAAGAGAGGAAGAGAAACAAGGCAACCCGCTTACAAAGAGATAATAATGTCAGACTGTGGATGTCATGAGGACAAAAATAGAGAAGTGAATAGGTACCATTTTAATCACCCTCTGCCCCCAGCTGAGATCTGTTGGTACAGGCTTTTTGTCTCCAGTAATAGGGATTTGCTGATGCTACATTCTCTGTGAACAGTGAAAAGATACTCAAAAGGAACAGGTTCTCACTTGTTTCCATCGCTTTGAAACGTGTTTTAACTCTAGGACTGAGAGGGTTTTAACTCGTGAATCCACTCTCTGATTTTCTGTTGCAGAGCAAAGCATGTTTGTCTGTGATGCATCATCAAAGTTTTGTTTGTTTGTTTGTTTTTTAATACTTCCACACGTCAACAGTTGCGCAGAGATATGAAGGGGTAGAGGAGTGCAGCCCCATCAAGCTAGTCATTAACTTGTGAAAGGAGCAGCTTACAGCTACACAGAATCATAGACTGCATGAGGTTGGCAGGGCCCCCTGGGCCCATCTGGCCCAACCCCTGCTCCAGCAGGGACATCCAGAGCAGGGTGCCCAGGCCCACGTCCAGGCAGCTTCTGAAGATCTCCAAGGAGGAGACCCCATAGCCCCTAGGCAGCCTGTGCCAGTGCTCCGTCACCTGCACAGCACAGCAGGGCTGCCTGGTGCTCAGAGGGAGCCTTCTGTGCTCCAGGTTGTGCCCATGACCTCTGGTCCTGGCACTGGGCACCACTGAAAAGAGCCTGGTTGCATCATCTTTGCACTGTCACTTCAGGTATTTGTGTACATTGATGAATTATCCCCTAAGCCTTCTCTTCTCTAGGCTGAATAGTCTCAGCCTTTCCTCACATGAGAAGTGCTGGACCAAGAATTGAGCCCTGGGGTACACCACGAGTTACTGGCGTCCAAATAGACTTTGTGCTTTTGATCACCACCCTCCAGGCCCATCTGTTCAGCCAGTTTTCAGTTCATCTCACTATCTACTCATATATCAACAGCTTGTCTGTGAGGATGTAATGGGAGATGGTGTTGAAAACGCTCCCGAAGCAAAGACAGACAATGAGTACTGCTCTCCCCTCATCTACCAAGCCAGTTCTTTCATCATAGAAGGTTATCAGGGTGGTCAAGCATGACTTCCCCTTGGTGAATCCATGCTGGCTGCTTCTGATTACCTTTGTGTTCTTCATGAGCCTGGAAGTGATTTCCAGGATTACTCCTGTACGTGTGTATACAATGTACACAAATGACCCGTTAACATGGAGGGTGTGAAATTGCATGTAGCATCCTAGCACTGTGCATCTTATCCAAGTTCATTCATTAGGAGTTAGCCTAGCACAGTGTTTCAGGGAGTGTCTTTTTCAGACTGTGTAATCCTTGGAATGTGTGGTGTTAGCATGCTTGACATAAAAGACTGGAGTGAATGGGAGAAAATAGAATTTTCCCCCTTTGGATGATTTCATTGACCCAATGCTGTTAAAGTAAATCAAAAAGGTATAGATGCCAATTGGCTTTTGAATATCCAGTTGGTCTTTCTTCTTAAAGGTGCCAAACTGCCAGATAGATGTAGAAATCAGCTTCACAGGACATGGCTAATATAATCTTTAATTGACATAGAGATCTGCTGAGGTTCTCCAGCTTTCTTTAAAATTGAAGTATTTCACTGATTTAGGATGAGTAAGAGGCATACAGGCACTGCTTGGCTCCCTATGCTGAAAACAGCCACTTTTCTAGCCAGTACAACCGTTCTGTATGTGACCTGGAAGACCAGATGAATTATTGTTTTGAGAAATGCTGCTGTGATTCTTGCACAGGCAGGCAAGGATAGGCAGAAGTTTTCCATTATTTGGTATATTTTATCAGATGATCTGTTAAGAGTAATTACAATTTTGAATTAGTACAGCTTGAAGCGTGTTTTGGGCAAGTTTACGAAGAGAAATCGGATACCTTGGTTTCCCGCTTGTGTCATGCTGACAGGTGTACTGGTCAGGGCAAAACCTGCAGACTTCCTCCTCCTCAGGACCCAGCTTTACTTTTTCAAATAGCAGTTTAGCTAGAATATGCATAAACGTCAGTTAAGAGTTACTTACTCAAGGAACTTCTTCTTTCCTCAGCAAAATGCTTCTGCTGAGGTTATAATAAAACTTGGTGTTTTGTTCTTATGGTTCATAGAAGTTAAAAGCTCGTGGTCATGATTTGTACAAATGCTTTTAGCTATAGAAAATGGCTCTATGTGGCATGTTACATTACATTTACTGTCACAGTGTTATCAGCCTGTTGAGAACATCTAGAATACACAGCACAAACCTCAGCTATTTGGTATAACAACTCATATCAATAAAATAATACCATTAAAAAGTTGTTGGTGTTTATACAGAGCAGTAACTAGAGGGAGAGCGAATAATGCTTTGTCAGTGTGTTGCTCATCTGATGCAAATGGACATCTTCAGGAATCTTGAACGGCATCTGAAGTCTGGGAGAAATCTTTTGTGTGAATGAGTTTCTCCATCATTCCACTGCAGACATGACACTTTTTTTTTTTTTTAAACCATTCCTACTAGACTAGTTAAAGTCTTTCTTCTGTCTTCTCACCTGTGCTGTCTCTTCTTCTTACCTTCTGTCCCCTGCTTCCCTTTTTAAAATAAATAAATAAAATCTTAAGACTCCTCATTGAAGCCTATTTACCCAGAAAGTTCCGTTCTCCTCTGCAGTCTTCTGCCTAGTCTTCCCACTTATCTATCATCAGTTATTTCTCTGTAATCCCATAATCGTCCCCAGTCAGTCCATGTTGTCTCATTTCCTCATATGATTTATCACTTCTCAATCTCTTTTCCATGTTCTTAGCCTCTGAAGACTCCAGATCTCTCCCCACAGTCCCCCTGTCCCTTGAAAGGATTTGAAGATCCTCTTTCAAATAGTTTGTTACAATCTTTTTGCTAAATCCATGTTAGTTCTCTTCTTTCTATACTTCAGCTTTTACTGAATTTATATTTTCTTCTGACATTGTTTTCATCACCATTCCTAATTTTTCATCCATCTAAGTTCTGCTGTCATCCAGTCTCCATCTCCCAGTGTCCATTAAGCTTTGTTCCTGTTTCTTCTTCCCACCTTTCTGTGGGACTCTGTGTCTCCTCTGCCCTGGACCTGCACAGCGTACTTCATGATGCATGAAGCTTGCAGAGGGTCACTGAGACACAGGGACAATCTTTTCTCTGCTCTTTCTGCAGAGGAACAGATCTGAACCAGATGTGTCTTGTAGCATCCAAGAATGGCCATTGTGGTTTAATACCTGGTGAGACTGGAGCTGAAACATGTAAAGGACCATCACTACAAGTTCCTACTGTGAAAACATGAATTTGAGAGGTTTCACTCCTAATTCCCGGTATATGTTCAGCTGTTGGGAGGTTTGCACAGTGGCAGCGAAAAGCATGCTCTCTGAAACGAAGTCTCCACTATGCTCCAGTCCGCTATAGCCCTTCCTTGAAATGCAAGAGAATGTTGTGTGTCCCTGCTAGTCAGCCTGAGGGTGCTTCTTGGAGGGGAAAGGTCACCAAATTTTTTCAACACGAGGAGAAAAGTGTGTTTTCAGTTCTTTCTGAAAAAGGTCTGGGGGAATGCTCTTTCTGAAATGTCACGGAACAACTCAGCAAGGAGGCAGGCCTATGGTATGGAAAGCTTCATCCAAGGTGAGCAAGTCTGACAAATTCATATCCCCTTTGTGGGATAGGGAGAAGCCTTGCAAGGGGAAATATTGAATGTTTGCAGTAGACAGTGCTGTGGCACCAATGATTAAGGGAAGCTCTTCTGGGAGGAAGTCAGTATTGGAGTTTTATTGTTCCAAGTTTCCTGCCTCCTGGTTCTGGTTTTAGAGAATGTCTCTTTCTTCTACGTTTTAGGCAATGGGTTAAAAGCACAGCTCTGAAGACTGCAGTGTGCTCATTGCCACTTTTTGCAATGTGTCAGTAAAAGCATAGCTGCTTTTGCCCTGGGTTGTTCACCAAGAGAAAGTTAATCCCTTTTAGTACTTGGAAACCATGATACAGCTGATGAAGCTGCAAATGTTCCCACATTATACTTAAACTCCCTGTTTGAAACCTCTTTTTCTATGGCTGCTAACTTACATGCCCAAGGACAATAGCTTTGGATTACTGACATAAGCTGCATGTGAAGATGTTATTGGAAGAATACCTTTGTCTTGCAGTACAGAATTCTGGCACCCACCAAAAAAAGAAATGATTCTTGTTAGCAGCACTGCCCTTTCTGACATTTCAGAGCACCTCAGTGGAAAGTTTGTTGAAGACTCTTGAGAAAGTAACTGTGATGTGAGAGGATGTACTTATCCCTCTTGTATAAGCAACCTGAATTTTATGGTACTGCTATAATCAGCAGGCAGTAATAGTGGCATTCTGAATTTTTCATCACTGTTGTTTCACCCATTATAGGGAGCATTGTGGTCTCACAATTAGTTTCGTTGTTGTTGTTCGTTTGTTTTTCTTCTAGTTCATTCAAGCCAGAAGTTGGAGTGTGGTATCAGTGGTTGTAAAGCAGACTAGCAATATACCTTAGCTTTATGTATAAGCACTGCAGTTTTGCAGGTCTTGTCTGTCTGATGAAGATTGCTGGCGTGTTTCATTTCTTTGTTTTAGATCTCCAGCACAAAAGAGAGAACATTGGTGATGGTGCATTATTTTTAAGTAGGTTAATTTCCTCTTCTATAGAATGATGATTTTCAAACAGGCTCTCCTTAGTGGGACTAGGGTATAGGACATAATGGGGCTTAGTGGGATAAGCTGCAGAGTCTATCCCATATAGGAAAAAAAAAATACGTTCAGTTTAGATTTAAAGCAGAACAGTAATGTTCAGAATGAGATTCTTCTTTCTTTGAAATTTGTCTTGCTACAACTCTAAAAAGCAGTTAAATATAGAATCGTTTTTGCTTAACATGCTGCTCTTTCTAACTAGGAATTGTCCTTAATACCATAAGAAAATTTGGATGGGCAATTTAAATTACCTGCGAAACAAATACTGTGATAGGGACAATGACAGTGATAACTTTAACTGTGATTAATATTGGATATCCTTTTGAGCTGATGAACTTTCTCACTGCTGGTTTTTCATCCATGAAGGAAGAGCTGTGTCAAATTCTGATCGACCTTCTCAGGGAAAGCATGGCTTAAAAGCAAGGACAGTTTTTCCAGTAGTATTGAGATATGATAAACTAAATTGTGCTTGACTATCTCAACACATATTGAAAAGGCCTTCTTTAAGTCAGTAACATTTATCCAGCTGTATTGGAGAACTTCAATGTTTTGTTTTGTTTCTGGTTTTGCTGTTTACAAATCAAGACCGTTTTCCCCACTGGAGACTATTGCAAGGTAAAACATCTTGTAGAAACACTGAGTATGTTACAAACAAGCATAAGCAGCTGCTCTGGCTATCTTTGAGAAATAGACTTCTTTCTTCTGAGGCAGTAGGACTATCCAGTTTTCACAGTGGACTTCTTGCTTTCTGGGTGTGAGCCATGTTATGCATCCTAAAG
>VXAV01013316.1:243421-266387 GCA_013399715.1 Alectura lathami | reverse complement strand
CTGTAATGAAAAAAAAAAAAAAAAAAAAAAAAAGTAAAATCTGTGTTGTATTTCAGGCTTTGTCCTGTAGTTAGTATTGCCAGCACCAAGCATTCATAAGAACAATCCTAACATACGTCTTTGGGATTAAATGGACCACTCTGTTTGCTTTGGCATTGTTGTGACACAAGGGATTGTGCTGGAAAAGGAAGTGATGATACCAGCTTAGTGCTGTCGTTTCTCCGGATTACTTGCTTGAATTGAGTTGGAGCAAGCTGTTTTTTATCTAGCAGCTGATCTTTTGTAAGCACTGGGAGATCTTGCTGTTGGATGTATTTTTGCCACATTGCAGTGGGGCTTCTGGCTTGTTGTTATCACTCCAAACAGCCTATACTGAATTGAAGAAGAATGTGGCAAGGGCAAACACAAAGTTTTGGAACAACCTCATGTGCAGGCCTGGTCCAGCTGGCCAGTGAACAAACTCAGCAGGAAGGGATCTGGGGTCCTGGTGGACAACAAATGGAGCATGTCAGCAATGTGCCCTTGCAGTAAAGACCAACAGTATCTTGTATGCATGCTAGCACCTAATCTGTATTAGCAAACACCGTGTCTGTAGATTTACAGAATTGTTTCTGCCCCTGTATATAGCACTTGCAAGACTTCATCAGGAATACTGTGGTGAATTTTGGTCTTCTGGTACAGGAAACACCGACAATCTGGAGTAAGCCAGCAGGCTTGGAGACTGGAAAATATGATGTACAAAGTCTGAAAGAACAGGATTTGTTTAGCCTGAACAAGAAAATCTGAGCAGAATGTCTGCTGCTGTCTACAGCTACCTAGTAAGATAATATAGAGAAGGAAAAGCGAGATTCCCTCTTGAAGGATCACTATGATAGGAGAAGAGGCAATGAACACAAGTTGCAACAAGAGAAGTTCCAATTATTTGTAATGATTTTAAGGTTTGTTTTAAACTGTGAACGAGTGGTCAAACATCAAAATAGACTGCACCCATGTTGTAGGATCTCCATCCTTAAAGATATTCAGAACCCTAGGAGACAAGCAGTTGTATGTAATTGGCTCTGCTCTAAGCAGGATGTAGGACCAGGTGTCTTTTAGTGTTCCCCCTCAAGAGAAATTATCCTATGACCTGCTGATTTTATTGAGACATTCCACAGCTGAGGGTCCCAGTTATTTCTGTGGGTACTGCCATAGAGAATATGTGGACACCGTGTCATACCTTGCTATGCCACACAAGTTGTTCCTGTGCTGAAGCCCAGCCGTGAGGCATTCAGGATATTTACAGATGTCACAATGTGGAGGTCATAGATCTTTCTGCCATATTGCATGCTTGTGTTTGGGACTGCTACTGGCGGAAACATGAAACGGAGGTGGTACAAGTGATAATAATGAGTCTAGGAAAACATTGCTCCCTCAGGTGTGCTGAAAGAAGTTCTCTGATAAACTTTCTGGTCATTAGTCCCAAAATCCATATGCATAGCATCATTTACTTGTGCTTTTTTGTTCCCTCATTAAACGCTTTTAGCATTTGTATTATTGGCAGGCAACTGCCCGATGGCTCAGAAATTGTGGGAGACTGCAGTCCTAATAAGCGTTTTTTAACTTCATCCAGACGAGTGCAAACACTTAACAGCAAAATCAAACAATACCAAAATACCCCATAGTTCTGGTTTTTGGCCATGAAAATGTCATTACAGTAACTGGTGACTGTCTTAACAGACTCCAGTTGTCCATTCTTGGTTGCTCATATCTTCCCAGCATTGGGTAGTGGAAATAAAACAGCCTTTTTTGGCAGTATACAGTCCTTAAAGTCTTATGGGACTTCAGCCTTTTATTGTTTGATTACTTGGAGTGTGCTGTATCTTCACTGAGACATACGCATGGGGATAATATCATACTGAAGTCATAGCTCACAGCTTTAGCTAATGGATGTAGCTTCAGTGGAGCTTCTTAAAATGTTTTTGGTGGAACTGTGCTTTGGTGATGCTAGCCTTGGCTCTAGTGCCATTTTTTTCACCCTACTTATTCACTTGTGAACAGTCTAGCTGCTAGGAATTTAAATGTATAATCAAGTTTTCACTGTAGGTACTGTGTTTGCTTTTTTCATTTCATGAAACTCAGAAACTGAATAAAGTAATTGCCATTTCTTCAGGATTCATGTGAAATGACACAAAATTGGTTAGCAAGAATAATAGAATAGTTATGGTTAAAGTAACTGGAGCTTATTGGAACTGAAACGCTTGGTATTACTTAAAATACCTAATGAACTTATTTTTGTAAGGTCTACTTTTGAAATGCTTTTAATGAACTATTTCTTTGAACTTGAATTTGTTACTTGGTTTTGCTTAATACAATTTGTTGAATAGCTTTTCATACTTCTCTCACACAATCGTGTGTCATTGTGTTAGCCTTGCAACATTTACTTCTGAGGGAGATACAGTAAGGATTATCAAATCACATTAGCACACTTTGACAAAGGCTCATTATTGTGTATTTGAGTCTTTATGCTTTATTGTGTTGATTGCCCAAAGTAAATAGCTCCTAAAATGGCAGCTTTTGTTTGTTAACTGGCTTCAGCAAGATGTCTTCAGGGTAAACAAGACAGTAACATAAACCTCTAAAAGATAAAATAACCATGTGAAGTTGTAACACACTGTTGATATTTTATAACAACTTACAACATTATGCTAAGTTCCTCTGTTTCCAGATTTATTTTTTTTAATTCTGGTAATAACCAATTGGAAGATATAGGCACAAATACAGAAAAACACACTCTTTCTTAATTTGCTGCTTGATCTTGAATTGCTGCTTTTAACTATCTGCCCCACGATGCACAAGGGATGGATGGGTATTTATTTAAACAGCGAGGGAGGGCTGCTGCACTGAAATAACCTGCCACTGAGGGTTGCTGTGTAGTAGTGTAGTTTTTGCAACCCTGGGCCTTCCTCTTGTAGAAGAACTCTAGTACATGAAGTGTCTTGGAGATGTTTTGCTGTTAACTGTAACCAGAGGTTGATAAAAGGTTTCAATGCAAGCTTCACTATAGCTTAATTATTCACATTTTCGTTTTTATGTTTTCTTGCCAGCTCAGTCTTTCATTTTCATGGTAGTGATGCCAATGTTAATTAGAAGATTGACTTAGTATTCCACACATTTACATTTAAGTGAGTAGTTGTAAAGGAGAGCTTAATTCTGGCACACAACTCTTCTCACTCAGCACCCCGGAAATTTAGAACATATGTTTTCTGAAAGACAAACCAACAGCTTAACTGAGGGAAAAGGGAGAATTACTCTAATCTAACATCTCATTAATGAAGAGGAGATCCAGGCAATTGGCTTCAGTTTATGCTCTCACTCAGCTCATTTTTTCAGTCTCCATTTTCTTTTAAAGTGCCTTTTATGGCTATAAAAAAGCACCGTGCACCAAGGGTTGAGAGGAGATCAGAGATGTAGCCATGTGCTTGGCTCTTCACTCCATGCACAGGAGACACACAGTGAATTGACTCAGCAGCGGGGGACAAACTAAGTATATCTGGGATCTTGTTGTGCTTGGCTTTGCTCTTCGGAGTGACTTGTAGTCAACGCAGATGAACTCTTGGCTTTGGTCTCAGTGTTTTTATCCTCAATAGCTTCGGGCCCCCAGATTAGAAATGGTCTCTGGACCAATTCCAGTCTCCCTGCAGAGATCACTTTTAATCTGTTTTGAAGACAGTTAAGGTGAAAGTAATGACTTTCAGGCTGAGTAAGCATAAGACTGTCCAAGGAAATATTGATTAGCATAGCTAGTGTTTCACTTACAGTGAGAAAGTATTGATAAAAATATATTAAACCTTAGTCTTGTTTTTTTTCCGTTGTTTGTGAATATAGTTCACAGCACTGGTCTTAGCTTTCATAGCTTGTGTGCTGATGTGCCCCAGTAATACAGAACTCTCTCTGGGGCTTCTGCTGTAAAGTAGGTAGCATCAGCTGGACATGTGAGCTGAAAGACCCTTCTTCTCAAAATGCAGAGGTGCTGGGTGCATGGGCAGTCCATGGGAGAATGGCCATCCTGGCTGACATGGCTTCCTTAGGCTGAGGAAGAGCAGTTGTGCAGTTCGTGAAGGGTGAATGATAGGGTGCATTTTAGATCAGTGGGATGGATTTGTTTTCAAGTCACAATCTTCTTCTTTGACTGGAGTGGAGAATGAACAAATACACTTCTAAATTGTGTGAGTGAGTTGTATTTGAGGATAAGTCGGCAAAAGTTTACAGAAAATACATGTTTGGGTTCTACCTGTTCAGCATTTCTAACAGATCAGGTTTCTTTACATATCATGAGGTAAAACTATACAGTTCTATTGGACACTCTCCCAGTGTGTTTACATGAAGCCTGCTGATGCCTAAGCAAGGTGTGAGTTGTTGATTCATACCAGCTTCTTAAGTCTGAGTGTGTATCAACAATTTCATTCTTGACACAAAGCATGTGTAATCGACTTTCTACTGGCATTATGCTTACACAGCTTTGTACAGGTGATGGTTTGTGTGATGAAATGAGCTGCAGTGAAGTAAGCAATATGAAAATATGAGAAAGGTCTGTTCACAAAGCAGGGGTGATTGTGAAACCATTCTTAGTTTTTAGAGGGGTTGAGGGCATGAGAAGCTTTTTTTTTTTTTTTTTTTTTTTTTTTTTTTATAAGTTTTTTTCATTTNTTTTTTTTTTTTTTTTTTTTTTTTTTTGAATACAAGTTTGTTCCAGTTAATAACTGTACTAAAATTCCTTTAAAGCCAAAAATTCCATTGAAAATAGTTTTGACCTCATGTAGAAGACAGAATAAAAAAGGTGGAAGATTGCGAAAAGGCTGCTGGCTATTTTGGACTTGGAATTGATTTTGTAGGGAATGTGTACTTAATACATTCTGAAACCCTGACATATTTTGTCTAGTTTGTTTTACAGATAATGCTTTCATTTGTTGAAATTTCCCAACAGATTTCCTTTTTGTTTGAAAAGTTGAACTGTCGAATGACTATATTTGAGTTTATGAATATATCTCAAAAAATGATAAATTTTCACAAAATGTTCTGTACTTTGATTGTGAAGTCATTCTATAAATTGCATTGTTCTGACAGTAGCCATGGGAATATATCACAGTTTATGCCTGAAAGTCCCTAAATGAAAACCTTCTATCACTATATGGTCCTGGTGGACAAAAGCCTTGACATGAGCCAGCAGTGTGCATTTGCAGCCCAGAAGGCCAATGGCATCCTGGGCTGCATCAAGAGAGGGGTGGCCAGCAGGGAGAGGGAAGTGATCGTCCCCCTCTACTCTGCCCTTGTGAGGCCCCACCTGCAGTGCTGCATCCAGGCCTGAGGCCCCCAGCACAAGAAAGATGTGGAGCTGTTGGAGTGGGTCCAGAGGAGGGCCACAAAGATGCTCAGAGGGCTGGAGCACCTCTCCTGTGAAGAAGGGCTGAGGGAGCTGGGTTTGTTCAGCCTGGAGAAGAGAAGGCTCTGGGGAGACCTCATTACAGTCTTTCTGTACTTACAGGGAGCTTATAAACAGGAGTGAGAGCGACTTTTTACATGGGCAGGTAATGATAGGATGAGAGGGAATGGTTTTAAACTAAAAGAGGGGAGATTTAGGTTAGATGCTAGGAGGAAATTCTTTACTCAGCAGGTGGTGAGGCACTGGCACAGGCTGCCCAGGGAAGCTGTGGGTGCCCCATCCCTGGTGGTGTTCAGGGCCAGGCTGGATGGGCCCTGGGCAGCCTGATCCAGTGGGTGGCAGCCAGCCCACGGCAGGGGGTTGGAACTGGGTGGGCTTTAAGGTCCCTTCCAACCCAAGCCATTCTGTGATTCTATGGTTCTATATGCAAATATGAAATAAATTACCTCTTTCCATCACACTGAATTTTATCACAGTACTCTCTAACTGGTTGTGAGTGCTAGCTAGTTTGCTAATGTGTCATGTGTGCAATGCTCTGTGGTTCATTAGCGCTTAGTTTTGCACTGGGATGGTTTGTAGCTGTCACCACAAGTTCCAGGCATGAATGCTAATAGGTTGTGACAGAAGTTCGTTGTCTTTGGGTGTGGACACAGGGAGTATGTAAACCACCACAAAAACCAGCTGTGGCAGCAGAATTAGTCCAGGCATGAAAAACCAAGCTAAATTGTTTAACTGTGTTGTACCTAGACCAAATTTAGTTGGTTAGTGTTGAAGAGAAGAGCAGCTTGAAGTAATAGAAGTTCAGCATGCTAGGGAAATAAATGAGGATTGCAGTTCCCAAGGAAAACATTTATTAGAAGTTTGCTTGACTAATTCTTTCAAAACAGTTACTATTGAAATCCAGTAAGGAATACTGCAATTAATTGCACTGAGGTTGAGTAGAAGTCTATTTCATGTATGATCATTATGAATCGCTGCTCAATGGAAAAATGAATGGCATGGTCTGATGCATGGGGGAGAGGGGGAAGGGAACAGCACTGTTGGAAAGGGGGAAGGGGACTGCCTCAGCTCTCTCTTTCTGATGAATAGCCAAACAAAAAACAGCCCAACAATGAGAAACAAAAGCCTTAGCCTGCATCAGCCCTTTCTCCTGGTGCTCTGCAGAGCGCTGGGCTCTGGATATTCTGTCTCACCATTCAGAGCTAGCATTTTGAGCGGGTGCCTCGTGTGGCGCAGCTATTGTGGGGCTGTGGGGCAGCGGGTCACAGCCTGTTTTGAAGGTGCTTCATGCGGAAGCCGAGGTCTTGTTTACCACCAGCGGATGGCTTTTTATTGGCTTAGGGCTCAGAAAAGAAGTCATGGATTTTAGGAGCGCTTTGCACTTCTGCAGTGCTTCCTTAGTCTTTACGACTCCAATGAGCTGCAGAAATTTTGTATTATTTGGGACAGAAGCTGACAGGCAGATGTAAACTTAAAGCACATGGGAATATTTCTGTAGACTTGCTCTTGCACAGGATTAAATGATGATAATTAAGAAGGAATCTTACGCTGAGAAGGAAAGAAAGGAAACTCAGGCTCTTCATCTGAGAAGCTTGTCAGCACTAAGTAGGGTATTTCACAGTGACAGGAAAGTGCAGAAACCTACCTCAGTCTAGTTACAACTTGTTTTTGGTAATAACTTCCTGCTTGCACAGAGTCATGATTTACTTTAAAAAAAAAAAAACATAAAAAAAAAAAACAGACCAAATTTTTGTGGCATCCGATTTTCATGCTTAGACTGTGCTCAAATGTGAAAATATTTATGGTTGTCTGAAAATCAGAATGAATGTATTCCACAAAACTTAATTCTACAGGTGTGTGCTTCAGCACACACAAAACTAGGTATGTGCAATTCAGTTGTTTAAAGGGGGGTATGTGTCATAAATTTTTAAAAGATGCATAGGTTGTCATAAAAGACCTTGCAGGCCTTGTTACAAAGCCACTTACTTCTTTGCTGTGTGAGTTTTCTTGTTGTTTGTTTGTTTGCTTTTTCCTCTAAAAGTTAAGGAAAATTCTCCCAAAAGAAGGAGTTAAATTCAATAAATAGGTCTATACTAGCTTTCAGACCAACACAGTGAAAGTGGGGGATTCATTGATCAGGAACTGGAGAATGTGTTGCCTTTATGTCATCATCTTTCTCTTGCATACATGTTGGCTACTTGTTTGGCAAAATCTGAATGCATTTAAACCTTTCCTCTCCTTACAGAGTGAAGATTTCCATATATATACACAGTACTGCACCAACTACCCAAGGTAGGAATTCTCGGTTTCCTTTCTTCATTTGTCCCTTGACCTGTTCATATAATGCAGGTTGCAATCTATTACTTATACCTATATTTATGGGCCCCCGCTTGCAAATTAGAGGGAAGGACAAGGATTAAAATGTTTTAAACATGAAAAACAGAAAATGAAAGATGCTTATCTGAAGTTTTACTTTGACTGATCTTGTCATTCATTGCTATTACCCTCTTTAGAGAACGATGGTCTTATTCTGCTGTGCTCCAAATATGTAATTGCCAGGGTTAAGAGAGCGGCTGCATGTCAGAAGGAAAACATAGCTGATTGCACAGGATAACTTAAAAGAAAAAGCAGTGATTAGATTAGGAACCTGCTGCCCCCTTTTGCAAGGAAGGAAATTAATGTTTTCTTATCTCACCTGCAACTTACAGAGTCTTATGGATAGATGTTATGTTTTCAGGTCAGTGGCTATGTTGACAGAATGCATGAGAAACAAGACTCTGGCCAAGTTCTTCAGAGAACGGCAAGAAGCACTGCAGCATTCCTTGCCCCTGGGCTCCTACCTCTTGAAACCTGTCCAGCGAATCCTCAAGTACCACCTACTCTTGCACGTAAGCACCCATTAGAAATGTATCCTGCTTAGGGGTGTTGCACGGTAATGTTCCTGCCTCTGATACAAAACTTGATGGTTAGAACAGTTTAGGGTTTCTTTAGACACTTTCTTTTGGGAGTGTTTGATTTTTACATATGGCAAATCTTTCTGTCTTCATCACTTCATGACATATGCATATGTTCTAAGTGGGGGATTTATGGTAATTGGTTTAGACACATTGGATCAGTCTGTGCATCCAAATAATTACTTTTAATTGTCTGTAATTCTGAGGTTGTATGGAAGATTCTTGTCATGAATAAACAGTTTTGTACAAAAAAAAATAATGTTCCATGAAAAGCAGTGTTTTTGCACATGTTGCAGTGCTGGGGATGGTTGAAAGAATGAATAAACACATATAAACACCCCTGGCTGGTAAGATTTTTGTGGAGAGGAATGACTGAGGAAGTGGGAACTCTTTCCATATTCAGTGAATTGAATTAAGCAAGTCTAGGAAATTCCTGCGTTATTGTTAACGTTTTCCACATATGTTTCCTATTACAGAGTCGTGTTCCGGTGAAGTGTAAAGACACTAATCCTTATTTAAAATATCTGGTGCTTTTCTTTTCTCCATGTGTAAAGCAATGGCCAGTGTAATTCCATCAGTGTTTTGTGAGCGTGTAGATATGTCCTGTGTTTTAAGAGTGCCATTAAGCACTATCCGAAAGGCCTCTTCCAGCAAGTGTGCCGTGTTGCCTTTCTGTGGCTCTGTTTGCATCGGCTGCTGGAAGGACAGTCACTGCTGAGCCGTCCATAAAGGCTTTGTGTTGTTAGCCATCGTGTGTTTATTACATTGATAACAGCGAGCAATAGAAACAGAGGCAGAAACATCGCATTTGGGTGATTGCAACACAAAGACATAGTAGTAATGCTGACTACGCTTATAGCTGTACATCAGGCTGGAAAAATTCGTTTAGAAATAACTGTACTTTTTTTTCTTGTCGTAGGAAATAGAAAACCACCTTGACAAGGACACTGAGGGCTATGATGTAGTGCAGGATGCCATAGATACAATGCAGAGAGTGGCATGGCACATAAATGACATGAAGAGGAAACATGAACATGCCATCAGGCTTCAGGTGAGTTCCCAGATATATTTTATGGGTGTTCGTGTAAGCTGTTTTTGTCAACATATGTGCCGTTAGCATTTTTTTTATCTTATCTTTCCTTTTTATCTTTGTCAGTCATAATTTAGAGTCCTGTTGAGTATGCCTGTGGCTGTTTGATCTTAGAAACCATGGTCATAACTGCTGCAGGAAAATCTCAAAAATCTCTACTTTACAAGCAGCATCCTGTAAAGCATTTATTTTCCAGTAATATGGAACTTGAGATAACTCTTCTTTCTTCCTTTCCCTCAATTGTACGGGACTGCTGTACAACCCTAGGGCATGTCTTTGTTCAGAAATCCTGTGGTTTCCGATTTCTCCTTTTTTTGCTGATTAATTTTAATTTGAGACATTTCTTGTGCTTCTTCTTGTTGAAGTACTTTCCTCTTGGGCTTCTTGGGCTTCTGAGGGCTTTTTGGTTTTTTTTTTGGTGAAAAGTATAAACTTAGAAATATGATAGTTAGGAAAAGGTTAACTTCAAGTGATGGTTTTTTGAGGAGAAAACAAAAGCTACTCTGAGTAAGTTTTGTTGTCAAGAGTAAGCTATTTTGTAGATTTCTTGCAGACCGAGCACTCTGTTTCAAACATTGCCATTTTACGCTACACTTTTGTCAGCAGTATCTATAGTGCTTTAAGATTTTTTTATTATTATTTAATAAAAGGGTTTAATAGGCTTATGCCATTCCAGGAATCTATCTCATGTTATTGTTTTATTCCTGTATGTCTTTTAATGTAAACTGTGCCTATTGGCCCTCTTTTTTTTTTGTTTGTATGTAGGGGGAGTAGGGTTACATTTGATAGTGTCTTGCCTGCAGCAGTGTAACCTTTGCCACACATTGCTGGAAATGCATCTAATGACTTCTGCAAACAGTTTGCTATAAATTTGCATTAGACAACCAGTAATATTTGGCAATAAAGATGGTTAAATGCTTTTGGAAACTGTCTTTTTAAAATTTATTAAGCTGAGCTGGCAAATGTATGAGGTTGTGGAAAATGTTTATGTTCATGGTTACCCTTTCTAAAAGTAAAATCTGTTTCTGCAGCCATAAGGACAGGTCTTCTGTGAGCTATCACACTGCCATTCTGTCTGTAGTTCTGCAAGTACTGCAACAGTGATTCCAGCACCAAGTCTTCCCTGACACTGGTGAAACTGATTGCTGTGCTATACCCTGAGTTATTTACAATTTCTTACCGGACCTGTTAAAATGCAACTTTTTTTTTTTTTTTTTTAACAGTTTTGCATATAGTCCAAAGTGTGCTGCTATATGCATTTTTGTTTTCTTCCTGTGTATGCCCTGGGCTGCATTTGGGCTCAAAAGTACCAAGAAGTTCTATAGCTGAGAGTTGTATTAACGTGTAGTGTCCTACAGAGGATCAGCCTGGGATGAGGAAATCTGTCTCTGCTTTGCTAATGCTGCTCAGATTAAGGTCTGATGGATGTTTGTAAAGATTTCCCTGCTTAAGATTTAGTCTGCTCCTAGTTTTCTGTACTGTGCTTAAATCCAGTGTCTGTGCCACTGACAAGGAAAAAAAAAAAAAGGCAACTTAAGGAAACAAGAATAGTCCTAGCAAAGTAACAGGTTTTTGAAGATATTCTTCCATGTTTCTCCAGCCTTTTTTTCTTAAGTGATAGGTAAGGTGAAGAATATCTGTGGTATGTCTACAAATCATGACAAATGCAAATAAATCTTGCCATCTTCAGCTGATCAGTTGACCAAAACACCTTCTGGTCCCTTAGTTTTCTGAGAAACATCTCTACAATCTGAACACCTCACAGAGGCGTCTGTTGCGATAGGCCTACAGGCCACAGAGATGCAGGCAGCCCTGGGAAGCTCAGGGCTCTTCTCTAGGTCCCCACAGAGGTAACCAGGACTCAGGAGGGCATGTTTTAGTCTGTGCTGAGCGTTAGGGCTGGAAGCACCTGGCTGTGGCGTGCGCCTAACCTAACAACCTCAGTGACTTTGCACTGTTTTATGTTGAATGTTGTATGGGGAAGCAGGAACTGCATCAGCAGATTCCTCTTTGAATCTTTATTGAACTATAACCTCTGATATGAACGTCGGTTCTTTGATCTGTTGCAGGAGATACAGAGCTTGCTCACTAACTGGAAAGGGCCTGATCTCACTAGTTATGGGGAGCTGGTTCTGGAAGGAACATTTCGCATCCAGCGAGCCAAAAATGAGCGCACACTGTTCCTCTTTGACAAGCTGCTGCTAATTACGAAAAAAAGAGATGAGATGTTTGTATACAAAGCTCACATACTGGTACGTCAGAGAGCAAATGGCCACGTGCTGCCTCTCAATCTCTCTGAAACTCCTCCATGGTTCACAGTGCTGCCTCTCTTTGTTGCAGTGTGGGAATCTTATGCTGGTTGAAGTCATACCAAAGGAGCCACTCAGCTTTAGTGTCTTCCACTACAAAAATCCGAAGATGCAACACACTGTCCAGGTACAACAGAAAACACCTCCCCCAATGCATAGCCTGATTGGTGCCTAAATGCTATTCCTGGCCCTGCATAGTGCAGTAATGCTTTGTCTCATGGTGCTGGTTTTTTGTTGTTTTTTTTTTTTTTTTTTAAATCAGGCAAAGTCGCAACAAGACAAACGACTTTGGATTCTTCACTTGAAGAGATTAATTCTAGAAAATCATCCTGCTAAAATTCCTGCCAAGGTAAAAAATAATAAATAAATAGGTAAAACCCAGCTCCTTGAATGCGCATGTAACTTATGGCAGTCTTGTTAGCTGTGAGATGCATAGCAATTTAGAGAAAGTTTGCAATCCGGGAGATTAATGTTTTCTTATATCTTTAAAAATTCCTCAAAATTAATGGAAATTTCCCCCTAAAAGCATCTACTGGGCTTGGTACAGGAGTAGAAGAATTTAACTGGGTTATCAGCATCGCTGTCGACAGTAGGATTTGCCCACTAAGGCAGGAGTAAAAGAGATACAGTGTCAGAAAGCTCTACTGGAAGAGCATATCTTGGCCTAAAACTCTCTGTCTCCATGACATGGAGGTGTGCTAATTGCAGCACGTGGAGACGTTACCGAGCTAGTTTTAATCTGTCCTGGTTAGACAGCATAGCAGTGAAGGCATTTGTAGCATGCACTTTGGTTTACAAATATACACACTCGTCCTGAGCCTCACATCCTTAGCTGGAACACCTGGGCCCTTTTTGTGAGATAGCCAGAAAGCTTTATGCCAGAGAAAATGAGGCACAGTTCTGCACTTCATCATAGTTTTCGGATAGTTCTGCACTTCATCATAGTTCGGATAGTTCATCATAGTTACGGATACCAATTGGTACCGTATTAATAGCTGTAATGCCTACAAGTAGGAAAATCTGGTCCTTTTATTTATCAAATCCTGTCTTAGACCTCTGGGTGATGTTTCCCAGAGTAACTTATTACACCTCTCACAGTATCCTAGTTAACTCCAGCCATGGAGTTAACTGGAACTGTCTCAAGTTGGAAGCAAGATTTTTTTTTCTGATTTTTTAAAAATGAGTTTTTTTCCTTTTATTTTTTTTTTTTATTTTAGTATTATTTTCACTGTTTTTTTTTCCACTGATTTTTGTGCTGTAATGGCTAAAAAAGTGTCACCTGTGACTTACGTACGCAGAGGTGTATTGACTAATATTTCAACAATTCAACAAAAAGAGAGTTGAACGAGAAAAAGTCCTAGCAGTTGGTACGAGTAGTTCTTCACGTGTTTTTGGTTGATAGATTTTATTGAAGATATATAATGTTTACGCTTACAGTGTAAACACTTTGTGCTGTTTATTTGATTGTAAAAATAAATGCTTCAGCATGACTCCATCTTTTGTATGAAGAATTTCTCTCTCGGTGGATTTTTTTTATCTGTGGAAAAAAAAAAATTACATCATAATGCCATTTTCAGCTCTGAGAAATAATTTCATTTGGGGAAAGAAAAGCCTAACCAAATAAATCTCTGAAGTCTGCACATATATTTTGATCAATCTGTACTTGTTATTCATGAGACTTCCCTTGCCCAGCTTTTGGGGGATCTATTAGTAGTCCACGTGTGACACCTGGTGGAAAATCACTGAAGTGCACTCAGAGAGAGTCAAGCAGGTTATCTAGGATATTATGTTTTAGTTTATTTTTTACTGGCCCATACCCTTGATAAAACATCCTGCTCATTCTTCCTAAAGAAACGTGCCAAATTTTAAGCAACCATGAGATTCATCCTGGTTCAATCTTATATAAATAAAATGTTGATTTTTTTTTTTTTTTTTAATAGCTGTTCCTCAAGGAAACTCTNCTCTGAATAAAAAATAAAAAAAAAAAAAAAAAAAAAAGAGTTAAGCTATTTTAGTTTGAGGTAGGAAATGTTCCATGTATCATCAAAAAACAAATTTGGAAATATTTGTGATCCCTAGATATTAGGGCTAGTTTTATGCCAATCCCAGAAGAGGTGTATCAGTGGCTCTGAATTCTGGGGCTTGCTGAGAGGTCTCTGGAGATTTGTGTCCCCGTGCAGAGGAGCCATGGTGTGCAGAATGATCTCAGCACAGCGCAGCACCCAGCTGTGATGCTGAAGTAGTTTTGAGATGTGCATCACTACATACTACAGAAGTTCCTCATTGCAATGGGTGCCGTAGGTACGCACTCCTCCCCTTGCACCGCCAGAGCAGGCAAGGCAGTGCTGTCATGTGCAGTGAACAACAGGTTTTTGTGTGATGCTTTGAAGACAAACTCTCGTAAACTCCTGCCAGCAAAATTGTATGTAATGCGTGAAGCATACAGAGAAAGACAGAAAATGACAAAACTAGCAATATTTATGAGTTCAAAAGTTAAACTTGTCTGCATAAAAACTCACTGCTATCTGTAATAGGCAACATAATTAGTCCTATTTATAGTTCAACTTCTTCAATTTTTCTGTTTGTTTGTTTTCTTCTCTTTCAGGCCAAACAGGCAATTCTAGAAATGGATGCCATGTGTAAGTTGGGTTGTTTTTCCTTTTCACTGTAAAAAATAAACAAAACTGTCTTCAAAATTTAGCTTTGACTATTGGTTTCATCTGAAATGGGAGAAGGCCATGCTTATGCTCCTTGAACTATGACCTTGCTGGAAAAAACAAGATTGTGCAGATCCTGTGGGACTCTGTAGGCATTGAGTTGATGGATCTACAGCCAGCAGGTTATGTCTCATGATCAGCAAGGAAGAGGCAGATTAGACCTTCTGTAAACACTGGTCATTCTGTTTTGCTTATTCCATGCTGACTAAATGCAGGCTCTTTCCTGCTTTTGTGTCATAAACTCCTTCTGGCTAGGGCCCACTGAAGGGCTAGGAATAAAAAATGCAGTATGTATCACTGTTATGACTTCCTTATGCTGGCAGAACTGCAGCTGGAGAGGGGTGAGGGCAGCTGCTAGCTATTTATTGCAAGATGCACAGACCAACTGGAAGTGCAGCAGGGCACCCAGCATGGGCTGGCTGCTCTGGCTGCCCTCTGTCACCCAGGTGGTACAAAGGCTGGTGGAAATCAACTGCACCCACAGTTTAGCCCCAAGAAAACATCATGCCCAGGCTTGTGCTTTCCATAGGTTTGACGGAAGAGTTGAGGTGTGCCCGTCCCAGGAGTCAGGGTTTGGGAGCACACATGATGCTACTGCCTCCTGTTCTGAAGGTAGCCCCATCTATGCTGGCCTTTCAGTTGTACCTCTTTGTTGCCTTTCCTGGTGTGAGCTGTGTTAGCTCTTCGTGTTGCCAGTGATCCCTGGCAGTGTAGGGAAATGAGAAAAAGAGACTTTCAATATAAATGCTGAAGAAGTCTTGGAGTAGAGTAGAATTGTTATTTATACGTAGCTGTTGTGAAAAGTAGATCAGGAAGGCTCAGACTGAGACACCCACAAACAATTAAACATGATGATTGTGCTGTCAGTGTGCTGGGTTAGCAATTTGGAGCAAGGCACAACTACACTGGCAAAATGTTTCTATGGCCAAGTGCTTAAGCTACCTTGCAACAGCATACCTCACTTGTCTTGTTTGAGGTTCTGATTGAGGCCACTCTTGCCTGAGGCCACTGTGTGAATCATAGTGGGGAGATGGCACTGCCTCCAAAGAGCTGCTGAGACCTGCAAAGTAACAGCCTTTTGCCTCTGCTTATTCCACAGATCACCCAGGGTTTCATTATAGCCCTGAGGGAGAAATGAAATCATCGTACCAGCCTAAAGAAGGCACTACTCAACAGAGAGTGAGAAGGAAATCAGGTGAATAAACTCATTTTAATAAACCAAGATGATGAGGAAAAGCAAGCAGGATTGTTAGGGTTGGTTGAGACTGAGCACATGACTCTGGTCTTCAGCTTGCACTCCACTGAGATTTTACAGAGAAAGTGGAATATCTTATTAACCCTTTTTGCTTGTGTGATTTTTTTTTTTCAATCCACCATTTGCATTTCATTTCATGAATATACATTCCTAATGTATAAAGATGTATAAAGAACAATTTATGCTTTCTAATGGACGGAAGAATGTATATGCAGGAAAGTCAGTCACGTTATTTAAGTCCAACCTTCTTTACCTTCCCCTTTCCAAGTAATTACTGTCTATCTGGATTATGATGGGCTTATTTCAAAATATAATTACTACCATTACATACTGTAATGTCTGCCTTAACCATTTCTCAAATCTCTATTAACCATATGTTCACTTCTGTTTTTCTTTCTCCTAGTTCAAACATAAGTCGATAATTACTGTTAGTTTCCTCCTGAAACTATTACAAATGTCTGTGTAACTGGGTGTCTTCATACTGCAGTCACTGTGCTCAACTACTTACAGACCTTTCCAGGCTGGAATGTGTAACATTGTGTGTTGGGAATGAATTAAATAAGGTTCATGAGAAACTGATGTAGTGATTTATTGTGTAGCAGCATTTGTGACCAAAAAACACACAAATTTTAATTACTTTTTAGGCATCTTTTGTTTCTGAGGTGAAACAGATGAATGCTGTTTTGCCTACAAAAGGAAAAATACAAAGTACTGATTGAATGGACCCTTATGTAAGGTTCAGCTATGTACACTTTTAAAGCACTGCTTAAATCGCCTCAGTACCTCGTACATTTTTCTAATTTGAACGTAGAAAACCTCCAGCAACTTAGGGCAGTAGCATAGATGAGGACCAAGTGTTTTAAAAGCAGGAATCTTAAATGGGTTTAAAATCTACGTGTCTCTTGTATGGAAAGCAGCTGCTGTTGCATTAGGAGCATGTATGGACAATGGTAACAGCTGCAGGTTTGACATATATATATATGTATTTTTCCCAAGAGTGTGAATTAGCTAAGTGATTAAGAACAAAAAATCTGGCTTCCCTGCATGGGTCCAGAAGCTTAAATTTTGGTATCCGTGTTATGAAAAGATAACCATAGCTTTCTTTGGGATGCTGGAGTGCTTAAACATGTTGTTGTCTTTTTCAGAACCCTCATCTAGAGTCCACAAAGTTTTGAAGTCAAATGGTAAGCTACTTCCTTTACTGCTTACTGACCCAGTATTTCTGTATTTTGTGGGACAAGTAAAAATGGATCCATTCCTTCTGTGGCTTCCCCTAAATACGTATTTGGGAGGGACAAAGAAAACAAAGTGTTAGTATTTAGATCTAATGTTTGCTTTTCCATGCTTGGGTTCTGGTTCTCTAAGTGTCTTAGCAACTGGTAATTGGACACCAGGAGTCAGCCACTGTGAGTAGTTGCCCACACGAGATCAGTGTTGTGAAATCAGGACTTCAGGTGGAGCTGTCATAAAATCGTTGTTGTCTCTGTTTTATCGGAGACCTCCAAGCGAATGTGGCTGTTGCATTTGGTCCTCTTTTGGGAATTCAGAATTGAGATATCAGTGTAGCATTAGACCAATGGTATAGATTGGCAAGTGTGGTTACTCCCTTACAATGAAGTATATATTTCTGTTTTCAGATATAAGTCCTGATATGCAGAAGGTAAGCCATTTCTTGCATTTCTTGTTTTAGCACATTCAAATAGCACATAACTTGGAGGATTATATTTTTAAATATATTCTATATATTTATAGAATCCACGTCTTCTTGATTTTGTTGATTTTAAGAAAGAAACAAAACCATAAATGTTGTGTAGTATCTGCAATGACATTATTGGAGTGAAAGAAATACAACTAGGTACTTCAGGAATATCTAACAAACAAAAATTGACTGATCTATAAATTCGTCTACTTCATAGCACAGTATAAACAAGTACTGCTATACGGTACTTAGAAATACCACTATAGTCACAGAATTACTGTGTGTTAAGACAGTGTATATTCTTTGGTGGATATTGTTTCTGTATTTATTAAATGAAAAAAGTTTGAGCTTATTCTGATATGATATATATGCTAGATATAAATCATAATATTTGACCAGAGTCAATACAGCTTAAACAGATGGAAATGAGCATTTCTCATTTACACATTTGTTGTAAGAATTTGTTGCAAAGTTCCTGTGCAGTCTGAAAGTCTCTTGTTGAATTCCAGGTCCTAGGCTTATTTGGAATGGAACTTGAGAGGAAGGTTGTGGAAAATTTGTTAACAGGCTGCGTTAGTTACAACTTCACTGGAATGCCATAAAACTGAAGCCTATGATTGTATTTTTTTTTCCCCAATAGTTTTTCAGTTCCAAATATTCTATGGAAAAAAAGCTGATTGGCTATACATTTGCTAATGTGTTTCATTGCATCAAACTGAACGTAGCTAAAGCATTGTGTACAAGTTTGATACAAACAATGTCATACTAAAATATAAAGTTTCTGTAACTTCTAATCACTGCTTTCATTTCTTAAGCGGATCAGTATTGAAGGAGCCCTATTATCTCAAGCCACCAAACTAGGATCAAATGAAACCCTGCTGAATTCTAGGAAAAAGGTTTCATTGGAACCCAGTGGGCTAGAGAGCCAATTTCAAGAGTCCATTGAGCCAGCCTACAGCAGCGATCAGGATGAGAATCTCCAGACGTCTGCTGCAGAACAGATTGATGCTGATGATGAAGAAGAATATGAGCAGGTAGGAAAAATGAAGAAAATAAATAAATAAAAAAATTATTTTGTCCTGGGGAGGGTGGAAAGAGTATTAAAAGTATCTGTACAACTGCAAGGAGGCATGAATGTGTTAGAAGTGTTTGCAACTTCTTGTAAATATTTTATTTTTTATTTTTATAAATATTTTATTTCCCTTTCGCTAGTCCAATTCCTGTATATTCTTCTGCACCTGTGTTATTATACATTCTGCTTTCATGTCCTTTTGACAAGCTATATGGATTGACTTCATTTAACTGGCTATTGTAAAGAAGAGTTTCTAGATTCTGAATCATTCCTGCGTGCTCTGAGTACTCCTGAGAATTTCATCATTCAGCTGTGGATACCTGACCTGGCTCTGCTGCTGTTCTAGCTGCTTAGTAATTCTTTTGAAGCAGGCCATACAAAGCATTGTGGATTTTAATACCCTCCCTTGCTCCATTCTTTTAAATCACAGGGAATGCAACAAAATTCACTACAGAAATCAAAAGGAGGAAGGAAAAGACTTAACAGTCAAGCTGCTGAAAATGTTGAAAAAAGGAGAAGTGTTAATCTCAACAAGTGTGAAATGCAGGTATATAATTTTTATTTATTTATTTATTTATTTTACTTCTGTTTTGTTATATATCACAGATATGTCAAAGAAATGTGTGGGGTTTTTTAGACAAATAAGTCATCTTGTGTTTTTCATGTGTATGGACTTGTGGGCAAGAAAATAAAACAATCAAGATTAACTTAAGCCAAAATAAGTAATCTTCTCTCTCTTTGCCAAGTATACCTTCAGCATCCTTCATGTTAGCATTAGCATGCGTGTGGCCTTGCTGTAAATTAGATCTTCTGGCTGAGCTGGATGAAAATTTACTCCAAAAAGAAAATGAAAAATTTTCAATGGCATGTGCTCTAGAGCATAACATACCTTTATGCTAGGGTTATTGGCAATGAGAAAGGGAGGAGAACAAAACTTTTGGCACAAGCCCACAGTAAGATTAGTTTAATCTAATTGTGAAACTGCAGAGTTAGCATAAAGGGTTTTATCCAACTCCTGCCAAATAAATTTGCCTTTAATTACTCATGCTTTAGCATGACCCAGTGTCTTGTATTTGAAGTAAGACAATATTAAATGCCAGGAGTGAACTCTGAGCCAAGGAAAGGATTAAGAGGCAGAGTAGTCTGGCATTGCCACCATGGTTCCTGGGCTCTCCAGCAAGGAGCCTGCTCACCCTATCTATCTCCACCTGATGCCATGCTGCAGGACACTGATATTGTGGCAGTTCTGTGAATGGAAGGTATCGTTGTGTTATTTCAGGGGACAGTCTAACGTTACCTGCATATTTCAAATCTCCACAGAGCTCCAAGGACCCTTCAGATGAGGATTCAGCCCAGCTGAATGCTGATCTCCCATTTTCCTGCTCAGCTAGACAGTCGCAGTCACCCAGACAGTTTGGCACACCCCAGAACAACTCACTGATCATGAATATCCTGGGGGGAACTACCTCCGTCAGAAACATCTGGACTGACCACCAAATCAGGCAGGCATTGTTTCCCAGCCGGCGTCCACCTTATGAGAATGAAGATGATGATGATGATTATCAGATGTTTGTGCCATCAGTGTCTACATCGAACGCTAGTTCAGCTGCTGGTGGAGAAAGGAGAGGTCCCTCTGGTCGGCCGTGCAGCTGGCACTTGGGGGTGCATCAGAACGAAACCCCTAGCTCCAATCGTCACAAAATTGTTCGGCGGGCCAGTAGTGCTGGTGAGAGTAACACATGTCCAGCCAGCGCGAGGTGTAGAATCAGTGAGCACAGTTCTCGAAGGGATGTAAAGAGGACAGAGGTGAGCAGTATGAATGCATATCCTGAATCTTCAGAGGAGCTGACCATTGATGATATTGAACACGTGTATGACAACATAAGCTATGAAGACTTGAAGCTAATGGGTCTGACAAGAAGGGAGGAAACGCACCATGGTCCCCAGAGATCTGCTAGAGACTCTCTCTATGAGGCTGAAAGTAAAAGCAGTTTAGATTCACCCTCCAAAAAGAAGACAACAAATCAAAGCAGAGCCTCCCTTCGTGCTAGCAGAGATGAAATTCTACTCGGTAAAGAAGCACCTGCTTCAAGTTTGGATGAACTCAGGATTGTTGAAGATAACATCTATGACACCATAGTGCTTCCAGAAACACCACTATTGAATTATAAACGTGACTCCTTAAAATGTTCTAAAAGACAGAGTTTTCTGGGCCTGGAAAAAGACTTGGCATGTACTGACAAGCAGTTTGTTTCTGAAGAGAGTCTCCAGTTCAGTGAAGATGAGAGTCCTTACCACCACGTTCCTGTTGACAATGACTATTTGAGCCTAGTAGATAGCTCTTCCAATTCCGATTCACTGTCCCATAAGTCTGCAGCAGATAAACTCTCAGAGGAAGTAGATGAGATCTGGAATGACCTGGAGAACTACATCAAGAAGAATCAGGAAAAGACAAGAGATCGGCTTCTTGCAGCCTTTCCTGTTTGTACAGATGATATGCAGGAAAGGCTGCATGCTGGCAGTACCCCTGAACTGAGTAAAGATGTAGAGTACTCACTGTCTACTCTCTCTCTGCCAGAAACTCCTATTTTCCCTAAAACTGTGAAGCCCAGGGCTGCCACCATAAGTGAGACAAGTCTCAGGCTTGAAGGCCCTACAGCATGCAAGGAGAGCTCTTCAGTGAGTCTGAACCGATCTTCCTTCTCCAGTGAGATGCCGTTTGTAGATAGCCCATATGAATCTGCCAACAGTATTCTGTCCAACGCGCATACAGAGGGCATGGAAAATGACCTAGCTGTTGTGGATAAAACAAAGAACAGAGTTTTTATGATGGCAAGGCAATACAGTCAGAAAATTAAAAAAGCTAACCAGCTTTTGAAAGTTAAAAGTCCAGAGCAGGAACAGCCAGCTAGCAGACAACAGAAACAGAAGCACAAAGATCTTGCTGCTATTCTGGAGGAGAAGAAACAAGGTGGTCCTGCTATTGGTATGTTAAAAATATTTCTATACAGATTTATTTATTTAGGAACTTCCAGTGAAATTTGTGTACTGAATTGGAAGACTGAGTTTTCCTCACCTTATTAGTTGAATATCAGTATTGCATTTTTGGTATCACCAATGAAAGGATTTTTCTGTGGCTGTTTCTGACATTAATAGTCCTTTATATCTCAAAATAGTCCTTTATATCTCAATGAATTTGTGCCTGATAAAAGTGGTGTGGTGTCAGGAAAGATCAATACAAAAAAGACTGGAAACAGAGAACAAGCCTGAAGCATCACTGGCCTCTTTACAGAAAAGCAGTTATTTCTCCTAATAGCATGATCTTCAGATTTTGGATAAAAAAGTGTACAGGTTCTGTTGCAGATGGATACAACTACAGTATACACTTCACTTGCAAGAAAGAAGCAGGAATGTATTTATTGATAGAATAGAGTGATTTAACAAAACTTAATCATAAATAAAACAGGGACTTAAGATTCGAGACAGCACATGCTCAGTTGGTACCTGTTGAACAAGGTGTCTGCTATCAGTTCTCTAAGCACCCAGGTTCAGACAGCATTGTGGTTGTTATCTGTCATGGTTGTTATACCTTGATTGTTATCAGGCCTGAGCAGGGTCTTTGGCGCCTCGTTATGAGCAAGGCCTTGGGCCTAGCAGCCAGGCTGAAGCAGGATGTTGGGGGCAGAGTGGGGGGGAGCACATGTCACAGGTCCACCTTCAGAAGTGACGTAGATTTGCTCAGTTACCATCCACATCACACTTACAAGCATGAGAAATCAGCTCAGATAAGACAGAGCTGGTCTTCTTGCTCTTTCTAACCAGTGTGCTAAGTGATGGATATGCAAGAGTTTTGGAACTATTTTTGTCCATATTCAATTGAAACAAACTGGAGACACGGAGCCAGCAGACTCCACACACTAGATTATCATTCCTCCCTTCCTGAGATATTTATAAAATCTCTAAATATCTTATTTACCAGGCCATTTTCAGAATGCTCTGTGCTGTTTTGTCATGAAACAGGCATTGTATAAATGGAACTGTGCTTCTTTGTATCCTGCAGTGCTACCTGCCCTACTTTGCCACAGTTCAACATGTTGCAGTAAATATTACAACACCAAACACCATGTCATGCTGGCAGAATTGCTCATGAATTAAGCAGAGGGGCAAATTCCAAGATTGACTATGTGAAGATGCATCCCCAAATGCAGTATTGAACTAAATTTCAGTGGTACTTAAGAGGCCTTTGACCATTTCCTAGCCAACTATTTATCCCAATAAGGAATCAATCCTTGGCTTCATCCTCATCTCTAGGGAGGCCCAGTGGTATGTTTCCTTGCACTGATATGACTTGAAAGCAGCAGTAAACCTGCTCCCTCTGGCATCTCTCATGCATAATCCCCTCTCCCACTTCCAGCCTTTCCACAGGATGTCACCGTCCCCTCTCACCACCA
>VXAV01013316.1:189362-239522 GCA_013399715.1 Alectura lathami | reverse complement strand
GGGGGGGGTTTGCCTTGCCTCGGCCGTGTGGGTTTTGTGTTGGGGTGTTCGGGGAAGTTGCGGTGCGGTGCGGGTGAGGCTGTGTATGGGAAGGCGCGAGCCCCTCCTTTCGGGCGTGCGGCCGCTGGACCTCGAACCTCAGCTGGGGCAGTTCTGCAAGAGCGTGTGACGCAGTGAAGCGCCTCTCCGCTCTGCCTTTTCCCAGCTAGTGGGGGGCAAACAGGGGTCTCCCGCTCCCAGCAGCATCTTCTGCTTCCCCTCATCCCTACGTGCAGAAGGTAACAGAGCAGAGCCGACTGCAACTTACACACAATTTTTTCCAGAAAGCCTTCCGGTGCCTGGCTGCGGCTTTTGTTGGTTTTCCGAGAAGCAGACAGACCTCCTCTGTCTCCCTGCTGTCCGCAGCCCTGAATAGCATCCAGAAAGTGGCAGTTTTACAGCCAGTGATGCCTGGGGAACTGTGTGCAGGAGCTGCAGCATCAAAACTCTGCTTTCCTCAGCGCCCAGGCTGTGGATGTGTAGGATCCACCCGGCCCCGAGGTGGTGTTGGATGATAGTGCCTTGCTGTGGGACTGGACGAGCCTTCTCTTGAAGGAATGTAGCACAGCTATAAAGTTTAGGGCATGCTGGAGCAGTGATGCATGCAGCTGTAAAACAGAGGTATTTCGGTCTGTTCAGGTACCTGGCTGCTGAGCACTGCCCTTCACAATATATAAATAATTTTAGTCATTAAAAGTGTATGCGTAAGCATTTGTTCTGTAATGCTAACTCATGCAGGTTTCTGCTGACTGATGTTGGGAGGATTTGTTGTTTGTTTGTTTTTTACTAAAGATGTGTCTATGTTGTTACTGTGTTGCAGCAAAATAGCAGAGAATGCAAGAAAATCCTTGGCTTCTCTTAAGAGAGAAAACCCTCGGCTTGAGCCAACGCTTGCCATTATTCAGGTAAAATGTGCCAGCTTTGGGGCTGGTGATAACAGATTGCGTTCAGTGCTGTTTCCTGTTTGAAACTTCAGAAAAGTATGATGCAGTAAGTAACCTTTTCTCAAGCAAAATGATAGAAGCAGGTAACCCCATCAGCTTGGAGTCCGAGGGATGACTTTCTCTCAGATTATCTAAGTTGATTGATAGAATAAACTCAAAGCAGTTTTATCTCAACCCTTATTTAGCTTGAAGCTGTTGCAATCCTGCGAATAGTGCTGATAGGCCAGAAAACCTGGGCCTCTCTTGACTGCCCTCCCCTGAAATAGCTCTGCCAGGGCAGGAGAAAGCCCTGCTGCTTCCTGCTAGCCTGCGGTACTGCTGTCCTGAGGGGAGAAATGTGTTGAAAAGCCTCAGCCAGCTCCTCTGTGCAACACAGGTCCTGAAATACTGTTAGAGTCTTTCAGAAGGAGCAACGCTCCCTAGGTGGAGCAATGGAGCTGAGAGAGGTTCCCCTTCAGATTTCTGAAGATTTCGGGGCCCAGAAGCTAGATGTTGGCCATGCAGAGCAGGACCCAGAGCCATGCAGGTAGAAACATCGTCATCCTGTTAGCTAGAGTGGTCTCGTTGGCTCTGAGGCAGTGCACATTGAATCTTCCACACAGCGGGTTTAATCTCTAAAACCTAACTGTACATGTTCTTGAAACTGTAATAGCGAATCAAGAGGCAGTGCACCAACACTGCCTTGGTAGGTCTTCTGGAGAGGCTGAGTGAATAGGCTCACTCCCATCTTGTAACCCTCCCCAGGTAACTGTGGCTGCTATTCAGATAGCCCTGTAAGGCTGTAAGTGTGAGGGCTGACAAAATAACAGTGACCCCTCCTCGCAGTGGCCCGCTGTTTCTCCCTCCTGCCTTCTCTCCATGCAATTGCACTGTGAGCTGGAAATGGTCCATGCTGCTTTTGTCTGGTGTCACCTGGGGAGGGGTCTCCCATTCAGCTGGACTATTCCCAGTCTGGTTTGCTGCAGTGGCCATGAGTGTGTTTTATGCTGGCACGTGGGGAGGGACAGTGCTAGGGGAGTGGAGCGGCGTGTGAGGAGAGCAAAGTTCTGGCTCACTTATAGTATAATCTATGACTTGTCTACATCAGTGTTTTGTTTTGGATTGTGGTTGTAATTTAAATGAGCATCCCTTTGGTCCCAATTTACATCAACTGGTTTGCATTATGAGAGGTCTGTAGAGCATGTGGACTTGATCCTTCTGGATGAGATTCACTCAGCTGACATTCTCCAGCTGACAGTTGTTCTAGCTCTAGCCTGGTTTCAAGGGCTGAAGTAGAATACCGCGTATACATGCTCCTGTACCCAAAGAGGGTTTGTTTTAGTCTGATGATAGTGCTCTGCTCTACTGGGTAACATGGGCAGAGCACTAAGATCCGTGCTGCTCTCCAAGTGACACATTGCAGCCAGAGGAGCAGAGGTGGCCCTGAGACAATCCCCTGATCCAGCTGTTCACAGCTGTTTGCAGCTGGCACTGCAGGGGAATGAGGAGTTTCAGACTGAACCTGCTCTGGAAATGCCTTTAGCTGCCTTATTTTCCCGTCAAGCCAGCTGAATTTGAACTGATTTCTTGATTGGGACCTGCATTGCTTGTAATCCACATTGAGCCTGAATTGGAGCTGAACAACAACAAAACAAAACTGGTGGCTGCTACTTATTTTATTTAAGCTGAAAGTTAATATCTAGCATCAGGATCCCAGGCAGCACTGGAGCTGTTGCCCTGCAACTCTCAGCTGCGCACTGCCAGCCCCTGCCCTGCAGTCTGCCAGCCTACATCAGTCATCAGCTCGGCCTTGCTGTGCTCTGCAGCTTGTGGTGGGACCAGGTTGGTTCAGGGACTTCTGCACGGGGTGAGCTCTCACCAGGGATATGATGCTGCTGGTGGCTGAACCCCAGTTAAACCCTCAGTCCTGCTAGTGTGGGAATGCAATTCCATGAGCTCTGGCATAAGGGACCAGCTGTTGAGCTGTCCTTAACACTGGCTCTTCTTTTCTTGCCTCAGTGTTAGGTTCACTTGTGTTCTCAGTGCAGCAGCCTCTGTGATGCTCCTTACCTCCAGATCTGAGAAGTGGAAGAGGAGTGGCAGTGGTGTGCCAGGGATACAAGCAGTGCTGGGCTCAGGGAGGGGAACAGAGGATCTCAGTATCCATTTTAAATCCTGTTTTTTTTTTTGTTTGTTTGTTTGTTTTTTTCATTGTCAACCTTTTTGGGGGGTTAACAGGTCATTGAATTATTACAGACTTGAACCAAAATCAGTTTGGTTGACACCAGTCACAGATTAAACCAGTGCTGAAAGCTGTCCACAAAGTGGATGGCTTGACTCTGCCAAGCCATTGGCATTGAGGAAATCTTGGGGTAAAAGCTAAGTAGAATGAATACAAGAAATTGTTATGAATCCTTTCAAAATAGTTCATATTGGTCCCATTGTCTGGATTGTAAGGCAGGTTTTATATATGCTCATATAGTTGTCAATAGAAGCGTTTTGTTCATTGTGTTATGAAGAGCCTGACGTTTTTGGAGATGGAAGTCTTGGTGACCTGTTGATATTCTGGATTCTGGTTCTGGATATTGAATTCTGTCTCATTGTTGCAATAAACAACAATATCTGAAAAGCCTTCTAGAACTCAAGGGTAAGCAGCAAGCAAAAAAATGAAATATTGTAATAAATATTATGCAAATAATTGTGAAGACCTTAGGGTAGGATGATTGCTGGATGAGATGCAGCTACTCCCAGATAATCTGCCCAGGAGATGCTTCTGTCCTGGTGCAGGTGTCTGATGGCAACTGGGAGGAGCTGGTAACTTCTGCTTCTGTCTGACAGAGCTCACTGTAACGTGTGATTTATGTTGCTTTTGGTGGTGAGGCAAACCAGTGTTGTTAGGTAATATGGGGGCAGTGCAGAAAATGCTGGTGTTGCTGTTGCCCATCTCTTCCTTGTTACATGGCTGGATGGAGGGCGGTATCTTCAGATACAGACTGACGCCATTCTCAGATGGTAAACTTAAGGTAAGGAAATGACTACTTTTATCTACAGAAGCCATGCTAATATCAGCACTTAGACTAATCAAGCCAAAGTAGATTTGCTGGATGACCTTCTTCTTTCTTAGAGCTGTTTTTTGTTGTTGTTGTTTTAATACTAGTGGATCGGGCATCCTCACTAGGTTTCATGCATAGACCTGTATAGCAGTGCGCTGACATTTTAAAAATATATACTTATTATTTTAAAGCTTGGTTTCTGTTTTGTTCCTTCAGGCACATAATGATCCTTTGGTCCAAGAAATAAACAGGAGCTTTGCTGAAGAGGTAAGCTTTAGCAAATAGGCTTGTCATTGATCATGTGCTACCTGCCTTTGGTGAACGCTGTGTTTTCTTCTGTTAGGTTGGTCTACGTGTTGTTCACATCTGTCTCCCTGAAGACAGCAGCAAAGATGAGGTAACTTCAGTTCTTGAAGGGCTCTTTCTTTTTTGCTTTCATCATGAACTCATATTTATTGCTGACATTGCTTAGCACTTCGAACAGATCTCTGTTAGCTCAGATGAGGGCTGGGCCTATCTTAGGTAGCAAGTGTTAATCCCCCTTGACAAGTGCTGTCCCCTGGAAATCTGAGGCAGAATAGTCATGTTTTGTTTCCATGTCTGGTATTCAACCACAGCATCCCCTCGTATTATAACGCACTGGGTGTCCTTTGCATTGATGGAAGCTCAGGGCTAGGGATCCCAATTGATATCCTATCTCCCACAGCTGGTGTTGTGACCTTAAATCTATTTATTGAGTCTTGCCCAAGTTTTACTTGGGGAAATGAGATATTAATTTATTTGTGATGGGGGCAGAGGATTGAATTGTTTTGCCTATTTATTGATCTTGTCATACTTGAAGTATGTATTAAAAAATTCATCCACCCCAAATTACTTGAGAGCTACCTTCTTACCTTGCTAAGGCATTAGCTTGGAGGCACAGCACTAACTTTGAGTATGTTTTAAATACAGCAAACCATATTAATATACACAATCCTGAGGTACCTCCTAGTGAAAACAAGAAAAGAATTTTTTCAGTAAGAGATGCCACTGTTCTCATCTGGTCTCCTTGTGCCTGGGAGATTTGATACTACTGCATGCCTGTGGATTTTGTGTACTGTTTTGTATTTGGTACACTTTGTTTTTAAAATGTTACTGTCCTGCACCATAACCTCAAAAAAGGCTTCCACATTTATTAGGAGGAACTCACAGCTTTGTATTTGCTACAAATTCCTTATGTTGACTGACTTTAGAAGCTCAGTTTTGAGGATGAAGAACAGTCAGCTAGCTGTGTAAGAAAGCTGGGCTTTTGAAATGAAGATCAAACACACTTTGCTATGAGTTTTATCTGTCCAATAACAGTGGGAAATGGGTGAAATTTAGTGAGTATGGAGCAGTAGTTGCTGTTACTTTGGAGTAACATCTTAGGAAGTGGCTGAGCTGTGTGTGTGAGGAGAGAAACAGGGTATTTTTGTTATTTAAGGTGACTTCTAACAAAGTTGCTAACAGTTTGCTTACCTCACCTGTTTACTTGCTGTAACAATGATTTTTCCATCTATTAAATTCAAGTTAGTTTGCTTCCTCTCTTTGGGATTGGGGGGGGCAGGCGGTGAGAGGCATTTCCATACCATACACTTCTTGTTATGCCTCAGCTACCTGTGTGCTATACAGGCAGGCTGATGCACGATTGCTTACTCTACAAGCTGTAGGCATTGTAAATGGAGTGATAATGAAAAGTGAATTACGATATTTTCCCAAGAAGCAGGAATCTGTTTACAGATCTTTAGATTCAAGCCTTGTGTGAACTGCGTTGCCTGTGGTTGCTATGTAGGCCCCAACATTTGGTAGCATCTCAGGACTTTTAAAGGAAATGCAGGTGTTTTTACATCCATCGTGTGATGCGTGCGGTTATCCTTTCTCTTAGAGCATCTACCAGCCCTACTGCAGTCAAGTGACATAGGCACTTGGTATACATACCTCTGTCTATCTCAGGAGTCAGCAAACTACAGGGAGATCTGTATACTGGGGATATGTGTGTTCAAGCTTCCCTAACAGGAGCACAGCATGCTCTCATGCTTTAGTGCTGCAGGTGGTCTAACCCCTACCAATTCCCCTGCATAATGTTGATTCTGTGTCAAGTCTTTGGGCAGTATAGTTCACAATTATACTGGGCAGTTCACATGGAAAGTGTTTCAGAAAGGTGTGACATTAGCTAAGGAAAAGTCTTATATCCATTTTCTGTTGGATATTAAACCAGTTAAATTATATGGCTTTGTGATCATTGCACACAGATTTTGCTTGAATGTGAGAGATGTGCTTATATGACATTTTTCACAAGAGAAAATTTCAGCATGTTTTATTCC
This sequence comes from Alectura lathami, assembly GCA_013399715.1. NCBI lineage: Eukaryota > Metazoa > Chordata > Aves > Galliformes > Megapodiidae > Alectura > Alectura lathami. The sequence continues at coordinate 233,165 of VXAV01013316.1, read as the reverse complement.
ATTTTATTCTTCGTGGCCACTACAGAACAGCATGTATCAGTAGGAACCAGTATTGTCCTTTAGATATCACAGAATTGAAGGGGTTGGAAGGGACCCCTGGATCATCTAGTCCAACTTCCCTGCTGAAGCGGGTGATATGAATCAATCAAGGGTAGTTAATGCAGACTCTGATGTTGAATGTGTCCAACTATGGAAGGATTGAACTTGCACCCCTGAAATTCACATTCATGCAGTGCCTTTTCAAAATAACAGTTTGTCACAAAATGAATGTCAGCACTTAGGATCAAGGTGTTTTGAGAAGGAAAAACGGTAACAGTATATGCTATTCTAATAAGATGAATTTTCTCTTTGCTCTTCTGCTTATGTCATTGTTCTTTTAATGTGAGAGCTTTTCATGCATGGTCTGTGTTGGGACACATTTTGAATTATGTTTTAACCAAGAATTCTTGTTTCTAAAAGCATCTTCTGAAGCCAATACAGCATCAAGCTCTTACTGATATTTGGAACAGTGGAAGACAAAATGCTGTTGGCCGCTTGATGTCACATAGTGTGTGTTGGCATTGTAAAAGGTTTACAATAGAGGCAGAGTGACTTAATTTGGTAAGCCATGCAAATGTGAAACACAGGAAGCAGGTTATTACTTTTTTTCATTTAAAAGTTGCAGTAATACGTAGGGGAAGCTAAGGTGGCCGTAAGCAAGTTATTAAAAAATAGGTTGTATCCCCTTGTAATTAGATTCTTCTTTTGTCTGTTATTCTGGTCCTTAATGCTTTTTATTAACTTCCTAGATCGTCAATGAAATCTTGAGGCTTAATGAGGACCCTAATGTGCAAGGCCTTGCCCTTGACCTCCCAGAAAGCTTATATAGCAGTAAGGTATTAAATGCTGTGAAACCAGAGAAGGATGTGGATGGGTAAGTGAACCACTGAGAAATAGTGTTAGCAGATGTAAGGCTGATGTCTCTGTAAAAATCAATTTTCCCCACTGCATTTCACTAACGGATTCCTCAGTTAAAGTTCAGCTATGGTATTGAGTGGTGATAACATGCTGCTGAATCTGAGAAGTCTTTTCCTTGAAGTCACTCTGATCATTATCTTTTTAATCTTTATATACTGTATATTCAGGACATGGTCTTTTCAAAGAAATCAAAAACCATCTTTCTGGTTTACAGATATTACTTATTTAAGGTACTTCAGTAATGCGAATGGTAGTCACACATTCCTGGACACAAACCCCAAGATGTTTGCAAGAGGGCTTGATGGAAAAGTTGCATAAGAGGTTTTAACCTCCTTACACCACTCGCTCCTGGTAGGAGAGCAGGCTGGAAGAGTTTGGACCCATCAGCACAATTTTCCGAACAGTCTTGAGCTGCAGTGCTCTCTGGAGGGACTTAGATGTCTGGCTCTGGATCACCATTTTGCTGCTCTTGCAGCCTTCTTGTTCTCAACTGCATACTAATCTCTCTCTTTTTTTTTTTTTTTTTAATTATTATTATTATTTTCCTCCTCCTTTCTACCATGTTAGGGAAAAATCTGAAAATCTTGCAAATTAGTTGACTTATTAGTAGAGAAAGAAAATGTTGGGAACACTCATGTGGTGAGCACAGTGCAGAAACGTCTCCTGTCTCCTAAGTGGCCAGTGCCATCCTGGAAGGATGCGTTACCTCTGGCTCAGCTTTGCTCTGGCAGGACTGGTCTGGTTCCACAGCAGTCACTTTGTCATTTTTGTCCTGTGTGCCAAGGATAACCTACCACATAGCCTGTGCATGGTGTGCTCGTGTTTCTTGTTCCATCTCTCACACCACTTCCTGGTCTCTCTTGAAGCTCAGCGTTTGCCTAACAGGCATGTGGTATGATGCAAATTAACCACAGAACATGACTACTGAAGGATTTACTTTTACGAGATGTGTTTGCTTTTGGGATTAGCTATTATTCATGTTACAGACTTTACTCAGGATTTACAGAAACTTTTTTTTTTTTTTTTTTAAATTGCTGTACTTTTTCACTGCAGATTATCTGATGTCAACTTGGGGCGCTTGGTGCGTGGAGACGCCTCTGACTACTTAGTTTCTCCTACTGCCAGTGCTGTGATGGAACTCCTTGAAGATTTAGGTGAGTCGTTCTATCATGTCTATAGCACTAAGTCTAATGTAACTAAAATCTTATTGTTCTCAGTATTAGTCCTGACTATGAGACAACTATAATCTCACCATGTTTCGTTTTCTGATTTGTTTTGTTTTCCCATCTGGAACATATTTGTCTCCTGCCAGTGAAGAACCTCAGTGCGATATATACGTAATATTTGCAGAAATAGGTCTCAGTTCTACAGTTTTGGGAAATTAGGCAAACATTACCTGCCATCTGCATTAAATTCAATCTCACTAAAGCTACCTGAGACATCCGAATCTTCAAAAACCAGAAATATTTTGAGTGCAGACATTACTAGGGATTTCACGTGTCAATTTAGATTAGTGTGAGCACTTGAAATCCAGGTCTGCCTGTGAGTAACTTCCGAGTGGATCCTTTGTTTTGGGTTGTATTGTGTAAGTGCTAACAGGAAAGCTGCAAATTTAAACAGGTGGCTTTGCAGCTTTTGAAGGTGATGTTGGATCAAGAAATAGCTTCTTTTATGGCAATTCAGCATTGGTGAGACAAGGATTTATGTAACAGAACGGTAAACATGTGGTTAAGTGTACTTAGTAACAAATATGAATGGAAGGATTTGTGAAAATAAAATACCAGCACATGAGAAGAGCAGTATTTGCTGACAGGAATTTGTGGGTCCCAAGGAAACAACTTAAAACCTGTAGTTTGTGTTGCTCCATGGGCTCTGAAGGAGTTGCCTTTAATGCTGTGGTTGATGGGGGTGCATAGAGCTGCCTTGTGGGGATGTAGTTTGCTGGCTGGTCATGCGGGGATCACTTGAGTGGTGTATGTGGGCTGGTGGGGTTTGGTACGAGTGCCCTTTTCTGCCGAGCTGCAGGAAGGTCAGTGTCTCATGTCTGTCCTGCAGATGGGAAGACAGTGCTGCTGGTGGGTACTAGCGGGGCCCTGGGAGCCACCCTGCAGTGCCTGCTGCAGAGACGAGGAGCCACCACCGCCAGCTGCCACTGGAAGTCCCCTGGACTGCAGAGCAAGGTGAGACCTCTCTTCCTGTGTCCCTTAGGCAGCAAGTCACACAGGCTTCCTGAGGAGGTGACTGTCCCCTGCCATGATGCTGCCTCGGCACTGGAGCATGCTAGCAGCCAGCCCATGGGGGCTAGGTTTGCTTCTCTTCTTCCTGCTTGCTCAGAGATGATGCTTAGGCAGACCAGTGCCTGTAGCAGAATGTTACATACACAGCAGCTGCTGTAACCTCTTTATTTAGCACTGGTAGCTGACAGAAGAATGCACAGGTACAGCTTAAAACAAACGTGTGCAGATCTCCCTTTTTCATTCTTTCCCTGCGAGGCGCCTGCTCCACGGCACCTTTGTCATCTGTATGAAGTCACTTGCACTGAATTGTCTCACAGATATGCAAATGCTGCTATTTGGGGACAAGAGGAATTGAGATTTTCTCTTTAGTTTTGAGGACAACTGTAAAAGGATTTGAGAAAATCAGATACTTAAATCAGGGGTTTAAATTCAAAGGGTTTCATACACCTTTCTCTTCCTGGTTGCTTTTCATAGAATCATAGAATGGCTTGGGTTGGAAGGGGCCTCAAAGATCATCTAGTTCCAACCCCCCTGCCGTGGACAGGGTTTTTTCGCAGAGCTTTTAGCAGCAATTTAAGAGTTGCTACAGCTTCCTGCCCAACTTCCCATTTTGTCCCTCGTTCCCAAGTTTCACCACAGGGGGGTTGCGTTGTCCCCCGTGTTCCCTGCTCCACACGCCGCTTGTCACCTCGCACTGCGCAGCGTGCTCCGCACGGTGGCAGCCAACTCAACGCGATGGCGTCCGGCCCCTGGCCGGAGCTCAAGGACAGGAGGAGGAAACACCCGTAAGCGGCTGTGACAGTTCGAAAGTCATTCGGCAACCCCGTGTTTTCGCAGCTGCTGGTGTTTGTGTTAGGCTTGTCTCATTTCTGTGCTTTGAGTGACTGACAAGGCTGAGGAAACACATGCTTCGCTCTGAGATGGAAGCGCTGTGAACTTCATAATTATTGCTCGTTGGGTTTGAGGGCTGTTTTGGACTGCACGGGGAGGGTGGTGGTCTACCAGAGGTATTTCCGCCGGGTCATGGCAAAAGGCTTGTACCTGATCAGCGCTGCGGTGCTGTCTGCCTGCTGGAGAAAGATCTGTTTCCTCCCCTCCAGATGCTTTCCCATCATCAAGCCTGCTTTTTGGCATTCCCCGTAGCTTACCTCTCACAGTAGGTCACTGATGGGAAACAGAGTATGAGGCCAAAGCAGGAGGAAGCTGGAGGCTTTGCACATCGGTCTTCCTGAGTTCATTTTAACTTTTGGCAGTAAAGGAGATTCTGCTTTGCCTGGAGGACTCATCAGCAGTGCTCTTGAGAGGCTTACCTTCCTCTTCCTCATCTGTAAGCCTGCAGTGTCACCAGTAACCCTGAGCACTGATCAGCCTGGCTTGTTTGATACACTGATTAAGCAAAAGCAGTTGAAAGGCTCACAAGGTTTCTTCTCTTGGGATTCTTTTATTTGAATTTCAAATAAACTCATGTATTAGTTGATGTAGGTGTTTTTCCAAGACTTGGGAAAACTCGTTCATGTTTTGCTTTTCTGCACAATACACTGACTTGAGGCATGGTTAGACACTTCTGCTCCTTCCTCTGAAGTGGTACTTATGCAGTAGCGTTCTTTGTGCTGTATATAGTTATGATGTGTGGTAGTGTATATTTTAGTCTACTTTAGGTATATTTTAGTCCACTTTAGAAAAAAAAATTAGCGACATACCTGTAGCTTGATGACAAACAGCATAACACCATCTAACATCTGAGTTGATAGTTATGAGACATGCTCTTTTAATGTAGGTCATTTCTGTCCCATGTCAGGAAGAAGGAATAAAATAAATAATGGGGCACTTTAATTTCCTTACTTTGACCTGCATGAATAATTGACAGACTTTGCATGTTTTTCCCTCCCCCTTCATATTTTTTTTTTAAGGTGAACAGATTATTAATGTTTCCTTTTGTTCCATTTTGCATTGACTTGACTTCAGCTATAACAAATATTCGTCTTGGTACAGCTGAGCCATGTCCTTGAGTCTTGAGCTTCCTGGGTTTTCAAGTAAAATCACAAGTGAAAGAAATATTTCAGAAGGTTCTGGCACAGCTGGGCATAGTTGCTGTGCAGAAAAGCTGTTCTTTTTTGCATTGTTATGTTGGATTTAAAATAAAATACAAAGTAAGGGAGAAGGACGCAAGCATTTTTTTTTTTTTTTTTGAAATGTGTAAAAAGTTATTCTTCTGCTAAGCTTTGCTTAGATAACACTTCAAAGTGCAATCACTGCAGAGAGCCTGAAGAATGACCTGGTGGCATATTTTCAGGAACATCTTACTTGGTAGTTCCATTTTAAAATGACAAACAGAAGTCAATTCGGTATTACAGGTGAAGAATGGAAACTGAAGTACTTAATCCTCTATTATGTTAGAATTAGGGTATCATTCTAGTTTGAAAGAAGATTGCCAAATACATCCAAATCTAACGATATAGATTATTTTCTTGCCAAAACATGGATAATACTTGGTACCTATAAGGAGCTTGGATTTCAATTTGGTCATCTAAATTCAGTCATGATTTCAACATGCTATCTTACATGTAGTCTGTATGTGAGCCACATTATGCGTATTATATTAAAAGAGCACGATCCTACAATTTTCTTCTAAAGAACTGAAAATTGGTTTATCTAGGTGTAATTAGGAATGGAAAACTTGTTTATAAGACTGGCTGAGAAATAGGACATTGTTTTCGCTGGAGTGAATGGATTGAAGTTTCTTTCTCATGGTTGTTAAGAAGCTCTGCTGACCACAGTCTTCTTTTACTTAGGGCCAGCACTTAAGCATCAGATTATTGGACATCTCGTAGTCATTTGTTGTCCTGTTTTCACTGTTTTGATAAGATGAAGATCTTTGGTACTGGCAGAAAAATGCATTTCACGTAGCTAGACACAAGTGAAATGACAGAACGTGAGAACAGCCATGCAGATCCTGTAAGAGGAGAGGAAAAGGAGGCTGCATGGAGCTTCTAATGACCACACTGTAAGTGCGGCATGTATTTCTGTTTCATAACTTTGTGTGCACCACAGCAGTATGCTAAAGCATGCTTCATGAGGAGAGGCTTCAGCCTGCAGTAGAGGTGCCCAACAGAGGGACTGATGGAGAAGGAAGGGACAGGTGGCACTACATACCTGGTTGGTACCTCCTGCTACAGGTACAGAGCGTCTGCAGAAGTCGGTCATGGCAGCCGAGAAATGCATGAGCTGGCAGCCTTTTATTCTTCTGTGTGCCCCTCCTGTTGTCTTTTTCAATTTCAGTGTCTTATTCTCTCAGGAAGAGGCTGCACATTGGCATTATGTGTGAGACTGAGAGGATAGTGAATCATTTTATAGGACCACTGCAATTACTTGAAAAACCAAACAACAACAACAACAACAAAAGAAAATGTTTATGTAGGCTTGATGGGAAAATAGGCTTTCAGTTATCTAGAATGTACAGTTACTCTGTACTGTTATCATTAACTACTTGGCTTGAGTGTCTGCGTTGCTGTTTTAGCATTCGATGTTCTGTCTCGGGAATGGGTGGTTCTTCTTAATCTGCTTCTACTTAAATCTTGGTGGAGAGAGCCGTATTTTGTTATGAGGTAAGGTTTCAGATTATTTATTGGCACAGCTCTTCCCAACTGAAACAACATTTACCAGTGAGAAGGAAGGACACAACTCGAGTTTTGCTTTACTCTGTCTCCGACCCATTGTCTAGCACACTGTGGACGGTTTCATGTGATGCCGTCGCTGGTTCTGCTTGCCGTGGGTTGGGACACAGCACTTCCACCAGCAGCACCGCCTGACGGGTCACCCTGCAGCTGCCTGTCAATAGCTCCTCAGCCTCCTGGCAACGGTTGCCTGAAGCATCTGGTTCCGATCAGATGCATCCTCCGTCTGGAGACTGTTGTACATTTGTGAGGGAGGTTGGATGTGATGATTTCATAGGTCTTTTCCATCTCTAATGTCTGTGATTTATTTCTGATTTAGGAGATAAGGCCTGCACATGCCTCCCAAGGCTTGCTGCTTGCTTTAGTGATTTATGAGCAGGTAAAAAGTATGTTATGGCAAAAGAAAAAATAAAAGGGTGGGGCAGGGGCATGACTTCTTGCAAGGGAAACCAAAATGCCCTGATGGAGATTGCATAAATCTATTCCAAGGACACCCAAAATTCTCTAAGCAACTGTTTTTCTTCTAGTGGCCTCACTCTCCCAGTCAAGCAAGTTTCTGGACATTGTTTTTTAAAAATCACCAAGGGAGGAAAAAAATCCATAAAGTATTTGTGGACTCTCCAGTAACTTTATAAATACTTGCACATAAAAATACTTGGTTATAGCAAGAGAGTTGAATTTATATCTTTACCTTCCCCTCCACTACCTTAACATTTATTTCCTTTTTGAAATGAGGGAAAGGAAATCATGAGGGGAAGGCTCTGAGCTCAGTACATCTTCAGCCTGTAGGACAACTGTTCTGTGTTATGTGATAATTTTTTTCATGGAGAAAGTAGAGCAGGACAATGAGATGAAAGGTTTTTTTTTTTTTTTTTTTTAATACATTTATGGGTTAGGTGATGTTAGACATCGAAACCAGTGTATAACATTGTCTACAAAAATGATTGCGTTGGGCTGTTAACAACATTTTTGAACATTATGATTGGTAGTCATAGAGATTAATGTTTGGTCAGTTGTTTTTTGGCATTATAGTTACCTATGACAGAAATGATCTGATATATGTTGTCTGAACATTTGTCAAGATTATCACTTGTTGCATACAGCTCTCTGCTGGTTCATAGCTTCGTGACGCGAAGCCATGTACAAAGCTCAGAGTCCTTGTCCCAGAGGCTTTGCATGGAATGACATTTCTGACCTTTGGTATATAAGTTATAACTTCTAGAGTATGAATTACATTTTTTATTACAAAAAGACTGGATTCATGCAACTGGAAATAATCAGTTTTTCTCTGTGTTGATGACACTGACCGTTATATGGCAGGGGCTGCCTCATTTTGCAGGAGAGGTTTGCTTCTTGTACTCTGGGTACACAGGAGCATAGTACTCTTGAAACATAAGTCATTGCTGCGTCATTTTATCCAAATTTCCTTGCAAATTCCACAGTATAATTTGACTTGACACTGGTCAAGCATTACTACTTATGTGACCTCCTAGGAGTGGCATGTAAGCTGATATTTGCAGCAGATGCAGAAATGTAGGCAATTGGATAAGGCTGAATGACTGTTGAGACTGTACATTTGCAGGCTATCATAGGAGTGTTACAGGACTTCTGGTTGAAGCCTGAATCGGCTTGTAGCGTTAGTCATCTGTCAAGCAAGTAAACCTTCTCCCACACTTTTGGCTGTGTTTCCACATGTGAGGCTCTGAGGAGGGTTAGGCCATCCATGTGTCCTCTAAGGAGAAGATGGAGATTTCTTAGCTTTCTGCCTTTTCCGCCACAGTTATGCTTTCTCCCCTCCTAGATTCTCAGCTGTGCCAAGAAACTGCTATCCTGATAGAATTTGTGGCTGTTCTTTCTTGGCAGGAGTGCTGGGCAGGGTTGCGTCAGAGCACTTTTGGCCAAAAAAGAAGCTGGAATGCTTGTCAGTCACAAATCAGTTCGTGGAGATTGTGACACTTGGCATTTATTCACACTTTTCAAAAAATGTTCCGAATCACTGTCTTTCTGAAACAACTTTTACGTTCTGGCTTCAGTCAGTGCTGTGCCCATACTTCCTTTTTGAGTGGATCTTTATACATCTGCCTCTGGTGCTGTCCCTTTATCTCGTGTTGATTCCAATAATTGTTACAGAGCCCTGTTTTAGGATAGGGAGGAAAGGAAGACACTTATCTCTTCGATTATAAGAATTTTTTAGTAAGCATTTTTGCTCCAACATCTGAAAGGTTGAACTGAATCAGAGACACTTGATGAGCAAACACGAACTGAGAAGGGGAAAAAAAGCTTTAATTGGTGTTCTTCAAAGGCACTGATGTTTGCAGATCAGGTCATCTTGCATTCCTGAGAGCTGGCCAGGTTTTTTACTTTCAGATAAGCTGGCAGTACTCTTTATAGTTACCTACTTACTGTCTTTCAGTCGTTCTCTTCCTTTAGCCTCTCCAAGTTACTTTGTTGGACAGTACTTTGGACAATGATGGGGCTTTTTCATTGAAAATGTATAATTTCCATTAAACGTTATTGGTTCTGACTCTGACCCCACTTGCCTGGTCTCACATTTTTTTGAATTTTAAATGCTATTGTTCATAAATTTAGTGTGTGGTAAGAATCCAACCATCAATTTTGTCTGCAAGTACTTTGCTCAAAAGACTTGCTATATGTCTGAATACAAGTCTCATATTCAAGAATGTATTTTTAACATTAAATACTTATTTTGTTTCTGGGGTGGGTTTTGGGCTATTCATAGCTTCATCATGCTGATGTGGTGGTAATTGGCAGTACAAAACCTGACGATGTTCCTCTGAGCTGGCTAAAGCCTGGAACCACCATCATCAACTGTTCTCGTGACTTGTTGTCAGGTAGGTGAAATTAAAATTGAATAGTTCTTAAAAGTGGTGTACTGTGAGTCTTTGAATTAAGTGTGTGACATGTCGGTGACCACATGGTGTGATTAAAAGCCATGTATTTAGGAGGGAGACTTTGACAGTGGATGTTTGCAAAGTGCAGTTCAGAGAATGGTGCAGGGGGGAACAGAGAAAGCATGTGTCTCCTGTTGTAACTCCTACAAAATGAGGTACCCGACCTGCTGGTAACACGCTTTTGCATAACGTAGGAATGGGGGAGGTATGGGTGGGGACACAGTGAAGAGAGGGAATGGAGGTACAGCAGTAGCACCTATCAATACATAAATGGAAAGGAATGGTCCTTCCTCATTTTAGTCCCTTTCAGCAGGACTCACTGAGGTGTGTAACTCGCAGCGGAGGTGTGGGTCCGTGAAAGCAGGATGGCGTAAGCCCTTGTAGCCTGAGTGGGCATTGCTGGAAACTGAACTCCTCTGGCTCTGTGTGCTGCTGGTGGAAGTCCTGCTTTCCAATACCCAGTTCCCACACTCCATTGCAGAGGGAGTCTGGGTCTTCCTTTCATGGACCCAAAATTTTCACAGTGTAACTGCGTGATGTGTCTTGAGACTCGGGTATCTTCACGCCTTAGTTGCTCTATAGAACCATTGATAACATTAGTGTTTCCTTTCCCTAAAGATGTGCTCTTAGGAAAACTGTATTAAAAAGCTGAAGGATGTTCATGTGCCACAGCAAAATTAATTCTTAAGGCAAAAAACAAAAGATTTAGTATGTGCCTATAGATTTCCTTGTGTTTTTCAAGTTGTGGCAGTGGACTGCGTTAAGTACAGCATTCCTTTGAAAAGGCTGCATGAGATTTTAACAAAATAGTTTAAAAAGAAACTTATCTACCAAACGTTCATCTGTCTTTATGCTTATGCTTTTGAGATTGTCAGAAACTTGGAGAAACTCCGAAAGAATAGCAGAAACACATTTTAGCTGCTTTTAGAAAGACTTTCTGGAGAGGTACATGAAACACAGGTGTCTGTCTGACGGGAAGAATGCACTTAGTTTAATTGCAAGATATTTATGAAAAGTTTATTTTGGAGGAGCTATGACCTTGGAGAAACCACTGAGTCTTATAACTGACTGTTCATTTTCAATGTGTAGTGAAATCTGTTTGGCCAGCATGGTCAGAAATTGTTCTGAGTTTTCTCTTGCTTTAGAAATGTCCAACTTAACATTTGTGTGGTTGCAGCAGCTATGTGAAGCCCAAAAGCAACAATGGCTGTGAAGTGACTTTTATTGTTGCTAGATGGTGGCTAGATTTCTCACTCATATATGTACATGTAGCTTAATCCACTGGCATATTTCAAAAGCACTCTCAGATTTGCAGGGATATAGTTATATTGGGCAGCTATAGCAAAGTAAGCCAGGAGAGTAGAGCTAAAAGTGCTTGCTCCAAAGTGATGGAATTCTATATCATTTTTTTTTTTTTTTAATCTGATCAAAGGTTTTAAAACTATTGCAATTCTAAAATTGTTAGCAGTACATCTTATTCTGCTGCACTAATGATTTTGCAGAGAAACGCTTTATATGTAAACGTATGGAGATGAAGAATGAGTTTCTGAACAAAACAATGCCGAAATTGCTTGGGATTTGACAGCCAGCTCCATTAGGGTCACTTACAAGCTCAAGCCCACATGGCTTATGTATGTAAGTGGGAAATAGGACTATTTTCACATCGCCGTTCTAAACCCATCTGACCGCCTGCACGATCATGTGCTACCAGCAGATGGGCCTTCATCAGGGCAAGGCAGAGGAGGGAGCATGGTGTCTGCAGTTCAGCTGATCTTCTGGCCAAAATCCAATGCAGAGAGCGCTATTCCAGCTCCCATCTGGAAAATGTATCCAGAGCGAGCTGTTGCAATCCTGTGATTGTCCTCTTAGCTCATGTGTGCTCTGGCTTCACCCTCACCCTGTAAAAGCCTGGTTAGCATTTCTGTGGTAAGTGCGTAGCACAGGCAGACTGAGAGCAGCACTTTACTGAAGAGAAGCATCTAATTCCAATATGTATTTACACACAGGCTAGCTTTGTCCTGATAAAGAAATCACATTAAGCCAAATAGCATAAAAGGTTGAGATGTTTCTGTAAAGCACAGCTGTCTGAAAGGGGATTTTAAACTCCATTCTTCCTACTTCATTTGTCTCTCTGGCAGCTCTCCCAGCCTGGTCTCAAAGCAGCAATGCTCAGTTTATGACTCTGATGGGCTCTTCCAGTAAAACTCCTGTGCTCGAGTCATAAAGTGAACATTTCCAGAAAATTATTTTATTCTTTTTTAAGCAGCGAGTGTTAATACAAGACTGTGGCCTTTTAGGTGCTTTCTTAGTTTGAGCTTTTGTGTCAGGACTGTCCTCTTACTGCCCAGTTAACTTCGTCGCTGAAGTGCGGATGCTTGCAGCTGAGGTAGGTTGGGAGGGAGTTTGACCATGCACTGAGCCAGGCTGGCGGTGCCTGCAAACGGGCCCCTGGGTGCGAGGGCAAGAGCTGGTGCTGTGCTGCCTCTGCCAGGCACTGGGCCTAGCTCGAGGCCCCAAGCTCTGCTGCCGCAGGGGCAGTGGCTGTGAGGTGAGGTGGACATTTTGTGATGGCCACAGGCAGGGGGAGTGAGGGAGAGCTTGGCTAGGTCAGGGCATGCACTCCAGTTCCCCTTGAGGAGAGAGTCAGACACACTGTCAGTGTGTAGTTGTTATCTTTTACTGTAATCGTGTCTACGCCCTTCGGAATGAGACAAGGGCCTTGCTATGCCTACAGAGACTGGGATATGAATTTCTGTCTTGGAGAAACTGCATCTAGATAAAAGTCAGTAAGCAACAGCAGGCAAACAAGCCAAAAGGAGGATTATGGGAAAATGACAAAATAATATGTTGAGTTAGGGTAGCTAATGTATGATTATTATATGATATGATTGTTTCTAGTGGCAGCATAACTGTCTCTAAAATTGGAGCCGCTCTAGACTGTACAGTCTCTACAAAGTGTCTGCTTTTATGGGCACATTCATGAAGATTACTTTTGCGGTTCAGATTTTTTGTAACGGTCATGTGTAGTGTTTTCTGATTATTTCATTGTTCTCTCTCGCATTGGGAGTATGAAATAGACGATGTGTTTTCATAGAATCATAGAATGGCTGGGGTTGGGAGGGACCTTAAGTTCCAGCCACCCTGCCATGGGCAGGGTTGCCACCCACTAGGATCAGGCTGCCCAGGGCCCCATCCAGCCTGGCCTTGAACACATCCAGGAATGGGGCTAAACAAATGTTTAGCTTTTCAAATCCATGTACTTGTAAGGCTTTTTTTTTTTTTTTTTTTTTTTTTTTTTTTTTTTTGCCATAAGTCCAAAAGCAATTATTTGGATACTGGAATTGATCTGTTGTTCCTGATTTTCTTTTTCAAGTATGTGTATGCTTTGTCATATGCATGTGTATATTTGCAAAGAATGCTTCAGAGCACACAATTGCTCTCACACTATATCAGCCCTCCTGAGTGATTTCAGCTGAAGCATTGCAGAAGCCGTCTATAATGTTGGCAGTAACGTTGTTACCTTTCAAGTCAGCATTCAGAATTGCTTTGCTTGGGGATAGCTCCAAATGCACTTGCTCCCGCTCACAAAAACCACATGATTTGTGCGATATTTTTATTTTACAGGAAAACACAACTATGGTCAGAAGAACAGCCCTGCTGATGAAAATGCTGTTTGTTCTCTTGCAGTAGCAACACGCATGCAGGTTAGTGTAACTTCAGACATTCTAAATTTGTTAGTCATCTTGTAAATTGTAGAAATTTCTTTCACAATTTGAATTTTCTGATTTTTGTTTTGTTCTTTTGAAAATTCTACCTGCCTCCCATTTTAATAGCAACACTTAATCAGTTGAGTCATGCCTGTTGCATTTATTTAAAGATTAATTAAAAATCAAATGTATCTCAGCTCTCATGACTGTAGTAAAGCTTGCCAGAAGCACTTTTATCAATAGTCTAATGTTACTTTTTCTTGCAAGGTCATGAAGATTGTACTTTCACACATTTTCATAGTGTGATGGATAGTAGGTCCGGAAATTTGTTGTTTTATGTGGAAGCAACATGACGCAGTCAGTGAGCAATTAATACCTTCCATTCTCTTTAAGGTGTGACAAAATAATAGTAATTCTCCATTTTACCAGAATAAAATCTTCAAGTGCCTAATTAGAGATCTCTTTCTGCCACTTACATGTTAATGGTCTTGTCTCTTTTTGAAATCCAAATAAAAAATAGCATAGTAATAGTCCAGCGGTTGTTTTTTTTCTTCATCCTGAAACCATGAGATGGAATGACTTTTTAGTTAATTTTTGTTGCTGTTGTTAGCTTTTGCCATGAAAGTTATTTTGACATATTCTTGAGATAATCTGAAATTAGTGTTCAGCATTTATGGTGCAGCTGATGTGTGCTGTTTTCTTTTTTAAAAACAGAACATGGTAAAAACCACAGAGCAGTGGATCCAGTCCCAGCAGTTCAGGAAGTGGGACCTCCGCTGCTTGAAGCTTCAGCCACTCTCACCAGTGCCCAGGTAATAAGTGATTTTTTTTTTTTTTTGGAAGGACATTTTTTTTTTTTTTTTTTTTTAAGGGGGAAAAAAATAGTAACCAGGTGCTAAAAATAACCCATGCCTAAGTTTTAATCTGCTTATGTGGTCTACATGTTGTCCCTTTTTGCTGGATGCCTTTCTGTGACCATATCCTTCTGCTTCCTATCAATTTTTGTTTTTATGATGTGCTTTGGGGCCAAGCTTTATTTTTGAAGACCTGCAAGTGGAAGATTTCACTGAGGGGAGGGAGGTGAAGCCTCATGGAACATCAACAGAAATACAAAGTATAAGACAACCCAAATGGGGGAGGGTGTTTATGGATCTAGTTAAGGCCCAGTGATTTCAATGGCATTCAGTGTTGTTTTTATTTAATCCCCTCAGTAGAAGCATTTTCTCCTGTGTTAAACTTTTAAATTTGCATATGGATGTGAAGAACAGCAAACACAGTTATTCTCATAACCAGAATCTTTTCTATCAGCTCTTCTCATTCACCTCCCAAGCCCCATGTCAGGGTATGTCTGCCCTAGTGGAGTTGCTGCCATCTCTGAAGTTTCAGGCACCCTGAGCTCTTAGCTTTGCTGAAATGTTTTGCTGCATGTTGGTTGTGGTAGATGGCAGAGAGGGGAGGCAAGGGCTTGAAAGGAGGTTCTGCCATGGAGGAAGGCTTTGAAATTTGTGTATGCATACTGATGTGCCTACTTCTGAATCCCATTACTGTGTTTTCAGAAAGCTGCAGTAAAATGTTTTCTTTTGAAGCACTGTAATTCACTTTTTGCTGCCTCTTACAACAGTTTAGTAGGAATGGACACAACCTGTAACTTAAAACAGAGATGCCAAAAGAATGAGTTTTCTGTCATATGCAGGGGTGCAAGGGGGAAGAAATTCTTGAGCTTTGCCTGGGCCAGCATGTAATACTCCAGGAGTTAGAGCTTGAAAATGCTCTCCTTAAATAATATAAACAGTGGATTAAAGCATGTGTTATCATGAGCATGGTGGTGAAAAAACTCTCCAAAAAGCATTCCCAACCCTTTCTATGGGATTGTATATGTAATGTAATAATAAATATGTAAATAATAAATATAATGTAAATAATAAATATGTATACATATTTACATATTTAATATATAATGCTATATGGTACAACTGGAAATGAGACTTCCATTTATTTGATTACTCTATAGCTTTGTGTCTCTTTTTCCTTTTAAATGTAAAAGAAGTCATCAGATGGAAGGTATCCTGCAATAAAAGATGACCTTACAGCAGTACACAACATTGCATGAAAGCAGATGGAATTTTCATTGAAAATGAGGCGAAGCTGCTAAAGCACTAAAACTAGGAACATCTGCTTTTTGATTTCTATGAGATCTTGGTGTTAATTGAAGTATTTCCAAAGGTTTTCAAAATGAATGGGTGACTTTCTTACAAATATACGTTAAGAAAATTCTATGACATAGACTGAGTAGATGTAGAGCCTTCCCCAAATCTTTTAAATCTTCTTGTATTTCGTAAATTATGACTTACTGCTGGGAATAGTACACTTTTTGGTTAACAATATTCATGCAGAAGAACTGGTGTTGCACATTTGAAGCTTAATATTGAGTGACATAACTTACTGAATAATTCTAGTATTTCCAATATATAGAATGTTTTGTCAGACTAAAAGAGATAACTAACCTTTAGAAGACTACATTTGCAGCTATAGTCATATCTTTAATTTCTTGTGTTTTAGAAAATCTATTTTATCTGGAAGGTGTATGAGACATAATGTTTTGTGTGTGTCGTTTAGCCCCAATAGTTAAGGTACAAATGCTACCTCATTCTGGAATTATTTCTTTTATCACTTCATTGCATGTGTCAGTGCGTAATCTGTCCTTACAGAGCTTTTACGTTGTTAAAAATTTAGTTGCCTTGAATGTTTTTAAGGGACCTTCAGATGAAGAAATGACAACAGCAGTGGTTTTACCCAGGGAGAGCTGTTGGCATCAACTGTCAATTTTACTTGACTCCTAAAAATATTTGTAATTTTATTTATCTAGAAATCTTTACCTTTTAACTTAATGACAAAAGTGCAGCTAGATCAGTTTTGCTCCTCCCACTTTTTGCTAGTTGTGCTGCCTGCAGGGTGGGAAAAGGCTAATTGCCAAAGATTCTTCCAGAACTCGGGGCAGCATTTGTGGCAGGAGAGATGAGGGAAATAGGAAGGGCTGAGATTGCTGCAGAGAATCTTGATAGTCTGTCCTGAGATTTGAAACAGTAGCTTCTGTCTTTTAGTAAAGAGAATGATTTATTTAGTAGGAAGAAAAAAAAAAAAATGGCAGATTAACTTTCTGTCATGTGAGTCTTCATCCTTTTCCCCTTGCTGAATACATCAATTGCTGTAATGAGAAAATAGGTCACCATACAGTTTTTCTTTGCTGAAGCCTTCAAGGGACCACAATGCCATCACCTTACCAATGTTTTTCTGAGTTTTAGGTTATTTTTATAGACAGAGTTATGAAGAAAACTTTAAACATTCTGCATCATGTGATGTTTATAAGCCAGTGCATCCTCTGTTCTTGATACATTTTTATGTCTAATTGTGTTTGAAGAAATGCATAAGAAAGCCAAACGTGAATCCCTGAATGCAAGAAGGTGTGCTCAGTATATCTTTGAAAGTAATCAGATTCCAGCTGAATACACGCAACAAAATGATCTGCAGCCCAGCCACTGAGTGCGGTGGTTGAGTAGCTTCTTGCCCTGTTGCATTGAATTGTGTCAGTATCTGAATGGATGTTTTGTGGGTTTCACTTAAAAAGTGACCTGCTTAAGAAGTACCCTTGGATATAATTGAATGATTGGTCCCAGTTTAAGTTACCAATGTCTTTGAAGAAATGTGTGCAATTAAGCTAGCACAAACCAATCGATTGCTGGTGGATGGAGAACAGTGAAGTCCACGCCTGGAGTTGAGATTTGGCAGTAGTTCTGCGTTAATCTGTGGATAATTGAGATCTTACAGGCTCTTTGAAATTTAAGGGCCTTAGCTTTGATGCCATTGCCAGATTATATCTTAGAAATATTGTAATCAACCAGAACTACAGGAAGGAGTTTAGCCTGAATAGGCTGAAAGTAATTAATCCCTTGGTAATTTTTTTAGCCAGTTTTTGTGGTGGTGCGAGCAATTCAAAGCTAAGGGAGGTGACTCCTCAAACCTTGTGTGCCTGGCCCTGGACACTACTGCTGCAGGAGCTTGCAGCTGCTAAAAGCTTTTGGGGGCTTCAGGGACAGCTGAGTCAAGTTCACAAAAGACAAATCCATGAAGGGGCATTATATCCAAAGAGCCCAGGTGTTCTAGGTCAGGAACTGCAGGTGCGTGGCATCCCCCAGCCTGCAGCTGCCGCCTCTCAGGCAGGTCTCACTCCGTCTTGTTCTCTTGCCTAGGCTGCCACTTGCAGTCCTTGCAGGAAGTAGTTTCAAAGCTCGATGGACTTCTGGCTTGAGCCCTGTGCGCTGACCTCCTGCTATGTGGCCGCTTTTGAATTTAACTGCTTTAGAAGGGTGTGAATTGATCTTCTAGCACCTTGTTTCCCCCGGCTCCCTCAGGGGGGAGCAGTGAGGCTTAGCTCGCTTGGCGGTGCCCTCTGGTGACAGGCCTACATGCACAAGCATGGTCTTTAGCTAAGGTGTTTATGTGACTCTTGGCCGAGGAACATATGTGTTTTTTACTCAAGTGTAAGTGCTGAAGTATCCTGGGAGTGAGGAGAAGAAAAACACAGAGACATCCATTCCAGTGGGATGTGCTGGAGCATCCAGCAGACATGTCTCTAGCTTGAGATGAAAGCATTACGTAGTATTTGGAATCTGATTAAACGAGAGAACTCTGTGAAATTATAACAATTAACAAACATTGCATGTGATTTTCAATATTGTATTAGGTGTAGCCAATATTTAGATTTGGTTAATAAAATGTGAGAGAGGATTGAAAAACTCATTACAATAACCCCATTGTTAGAGTATTTGATGTTGTTTTGTGTTCTGTCGTCGACCACCTAAGCTGAGAGAAATCTCCTGGCTCATATTTGTTTTCTTTTCCAGTGATATTGAGATTTCCCGAGCACAGAGTCCAAAAGCTGTTGATGTTCTTGCCAAGGAGATAGGATTGCTTACAGATGAAATTGAAATCTATGGCCAAACCAAAGCCAAAGTACGTTTGTCCCTGCTGGAAAGGTTGAAGGATCAACCAGATGGAAAATATGTTCTAGTTGCTGGGTAAGAATGCGCAGTAATGTGATTAATGTACACCCTTTCCACTCATATTAATATAAACATGCGGCTTACATCTTTTTGATATACTGCACAAATAAAAACCCTGAATGTTTGGGGCTGAATGTTTCTCTGTTCTGAAAGTGTAAGCAGTTTTTGATTTTTATTTTTAATTTTTTTCAAGTAACACAAACTTTCTTCCAAACTGTTACTATTGATATATATTCTGTAAAGGTAGGTTTTTTTCTAAGCTTATTAATCTTGTCTGTTGTTGTGTGGAGTTTTTCTTATTGCTTTATAAAAATGAAACCTTTAAGTTCAATACTTAAGTCTGTGTGTAGTGTGGCTGTTTATAAACAAACTTTAACAGAAGCTGCCTGCTAATCTGCTGATATTAACAACAAATACTTTTTTTTTTTTTTTTTAATTGAAGAGTGGATTACATAGTTAAATAAGCCATGTTTTTTTCTCTGAAATGTAGACATGTCTCCAGGCAGGCTTATCCTGCTCTCTGTTCCCACGATTACAGCAAATGCTATGCTCAACAGGGTTTATGTACTTTTCTGAAGAGCTGCTTCTTTCCTTTCCCTCATTTAGTAGCACAGCATTTTTGTCATTCACCTGGTTTGCTAAGTGGAAACTTCTTATTGTGAACGAACATTAAGGGTGCTAGGTGTTTTTCATGTTCTGAATTAATGTATACGGTTGCTGCCTTGTAAATAAAGCCAGTCAGGTTTAAAATATAGCTCTAGGCTGATCCAGAAGGAGAAGGCTGTTCTTAAAGGCCTTAAACTACCAATTCCTCAGTCAGATAGTGTCTAGCACACTGTTTGCTTTAGTACCTTTGTGTGGGGACTACCTGGCTTTCTGGCCTTATCTGAGGTGGAGCCGTTGTAGGCTGAGACCTGATGTTACAAAGCTGAGGCAGAGGAGTTGTGAAGCTGTCTTCAAAGCTATGCTGTAGAATTGAAATGTATAAAGAAGGTCCTGGAGGACTTTGGAGCAGTTGTTTAAGATAAGAAAATAATAGCTGGTTGAACCTGGTTTCCTTTGGTAGAGTTTTTTCTTTTGTTTGCTTGAAGACTGAAAACCAGATTCAGCATTTGACTGAGTGTGAAGAAAGCTGCTACTGTGTGCTTCCAGGCTCATGTAGTCAACTGCAGCAGTTAGGCACTACACTGTAGGCTGTGCCAGGCTTCTCTAGCAGCAGAGTCTCACAGAAGTGGAGATTATTTGAAAATATCTCCAGGTGGAAGATAGCGTGATGCAAGACTCCATTTGGGTGGACTTCAGTTGTCAGACTGTGTGCATCAGTGCTTAAGCTTCTTCATACCTTTTTGTCCCCTAGTAAGTAGGAAGGTATCTCAAGAAGATATCTCTGTGTTTTGTTTGCACAGACAAGCATATCCTTGTGGAAAAAAAGGGCAAAGTTTTGGCTGGCTGGATGAAAAACTGGGAACAAATAGAAAATTATTGTCGTAAGTTTGTATGACATGTATGAACACTCAACTGCATTTCACCAAAAAAAAAAAAAAAATTGGCTGGTTTTGGTACCTACATAACTTGATTATGCAATATGTTGCTATTTTATACTCTCGTCATGAGTATAAAACCACCTCTGCATAAGGGTTGGTAGGGAGTGCTTGGGCAGGGTAGCAATAGTAGAGAGAACTTTCTCCTCTGAGGGAGTTCAAAGTTTGAAACATTGTACACATCAAATATATATATATATGATGTGCGTTCATGTGTTCTCAGCTGTTCTCGTTTGTTAAATTGGCTGTAGCAGGCAACCGTTTTAACAAAGCTGGGGAGCTGCATCTGGTAAGGGAATGTTTAGTACAATGAAGACTGAACACCACTCAGATGTGGAAAACAGAGAGCAAAATAATATCCTCATTTGCCGCCTTCATCCTCTACCTGCCAAGGTGAGGTCAAATAAAACCTGTCATTTGAATTCTTATGTTGGCTTACCATAACTGTAAACATTTAGAAACTATTTAGAAAGAATTGCAGAATGTATCTGCAATCTTCAGAGTAAGTTCTTGGGTGTTAAAGGAAACGTTTAAGATATATGTGCTTATACTTCTGAGTATTTGGTCTGATGAAAATATTAACTACGTGTGATGCAAACTTTTCATAAATGAAGGCAGTGAAAAGTGTATGTGTGTATTCAGCAAGCTGGAGAATCTCCATCCTCTATCCATGATGTAGCCAGAGACATCTGTGCCTGTAGTAGGGTTTAAGTGTTTCCTTATGTCTAGGAGTTATGAATATTTCATGCAAATGTTCTTCTAGTTTATTCCTGATGTGCTAAAGCCCAAAGTTGTTGGTCTGAATAGCAAATAGCAGCCAAGATGTATATTTTCATTTCAAAGAATAGTTTCATATATGACTTTTTAAAACATTGCTACTAATTCAAAAGTCTTACATGCACTTTTTGAATGCACACAAATATAATTAAAGGCAAAACATACTTTCTGTGCTGAAAAGTTACAGTTTGAGTAACAGATCAAGTGGCTCAAAAATAGTCATCTAGATGGAATTTACAGATAAACTATATTTTCATTTTCTTCTGCGTGGAGAGCATTCTTTTCCCTCTTTTTTTTAATTCTATTTTTCTTTCTTTGTGAGTTTGTTTGTAATTTGTTACAGGGCTCACATTAAGAGCCCTTGGGATCAAACTCACAAGTTATCTTGGAGTAATTAGCTCTACTACATCAACTGCCTGTATACAGGCTTTTAGGATGCTAAAACAAATTCCATAGCAGGATATGTTAGCTCAAACTGCCTCCCATTCATTGCATGCTGAGAATATGCAAATGAACAAAGCCAGTGCATGACACAGTAGCTACATTTAGTGCCCAGGGTAACTGGGTCATGCATTCAAGCATGCAGATAGAGTATTGGTAAACACAACATGAAGCCTGCATCTAAAATTTGTTAGACTCTGCATGTATTCCAATCCTTTGGTTTGAAAGCTGCAGCTTCTGACCAGTTAATTTAGGAAACTTGTTCTCTTCAAAACTACAACATGGTGAATGAAGAGGAGCATGAGGAATAATGAAATCTGTAAAAATTATGGAATATAATACTTTTTTTTTTCTAGCAAGAAGTGTATTTGTTTCTGAATGCTGAAAATATTTAAATCAGTACTATTTCCTAAAATTAATAGATTGTTTTGAGATGAACTACTTTTTTTTTTTTTTTTCAAGTTAAAAATGCGTTGAAATTAGTACTAGCTTAATGTTGTACAAGTTGTATGATGGTGAATATTTTAGGAACAGAATTTTCAGATTTGGAATTGCATTTACTTTGGATAGGTATTTCTGTTCATTATATTTCTTGGCCCAAATGTACCTAAAAGAAAAAGAAAAGGGTAGATGTCAAGCAAATAAATAAATAAATAAATGGAAGAGTAAACAGAAAAAATACCATTGTGTTGATGCACTGAAACATTTGACAATCCAAAGTAAAGTCATGGCTGAGACTATTTGTTGCATATTTGTTGTATTGTTGCATAGGTGCTCATGGGGATCACCTTGGGTGTGTCCTTATGGACTACTGAGAGTTTGTAGTTGTGGATTTTGTTACTGGCTTTGCTCAGTCATTGTAGCTTAACAGCCATCACTGTGCTTTCATATCTGGAAGCTCCAGTCCCATTTTAGGAGTGGAACTGCAGTGAGATGAGTTCCAACATTTCTATGCTCAGAAATAAATTTCTGACAGTTATAGTCTTGGGTCAAAGATATATTCAGGTAAGACAGTCATTTATGAGAACTCCCTTGATAGCAAGACTCCACAGATTTCTGTGTGGAATGTGGGAATGGTAAACTCCTTAAAATCTTTGACGTAGCTGGTATTGAGGAGCTGAAGCTAGGAAATTGAGAGAGAAGAATCATCGCATCCAGTCAAGTTCTTGCTGGAATCAGAAAGGCTGCAGTAACTGTGGGGAGGTTACAGCTGGTGCAGTGTATCATTTCACTTTTTGTTTATTTTCTCTTTGTCAGACCTCATGTAGCTTTCCCACAGAAATAGCTCCACTGTAAGCTAATGCGATGTATGACAAACAAAAAGTCTGCATGTTCTTATCTTTGTTTTGATATACATAAAGAGAGAAGGCTTTCCAGTGTTATGGAAAAATTGCTTTGGAAGGAGCTGGTGACCACTAGGTAGGTGGCAACGTAAGTTTTAAGGAGGAAAATGATTGTGAGATTTGTGTTTAGACTGAAAACATATTAAAAATGTGGAGAATAATGCAAATGTGTGTAAAAATCTCGTGAAGTTCATTAAAATTTACTGTATTTTATTTTCCCTAGATTTGCACGAGGTCAAAATGTTGTGTATCTATTTAAAAATGCACAACTGAGCTAAAGTTAGCCATTGGCAGTTGTAATTTTATACTCATGCAAGCTAGTGACCTCAGTTGCAAGTGTGTAGGCTCAGCAGTGTAGCCAGCAAAAACATTTAAATATCCACAAAACTGCTTAAATGGATTATTTTATTTATAAAACCTGATCAAAGTAGGCCAGGTACAAAAGGGAAAATATTTAAAGTAAAATTTCTAAGGAAATGAATGGAATAGGCTTTTTGTTTTTTATTTTTAAACCAATATTTTAAACTGAAGTTCAGGTATCTATTGAAACTATTAAATAACTGTGCAGCCCTTAGCGTTTATCCTGTAGTCTCCAGGCTGCTGCTGAACTTCTCAGAATCAAAGGTGTCCTGCCAGGACGTCTCATGTAAGACGAGAAGTTGAGTATAACTAAGTGTATTGTCTAGAACAAAGTGACTTCACTGAATAGCATGATTTGCCAGGAGTCATAATGTTTTGTTAATTCTGTTTGGTGGAAAGAGTCTAAAAAGTCAGGTTCCTTCTTTTGGCTTCTCAGGCGTTTGTGCCCATTCCTTCCTGCTGCAGTGGACAAGAGTTCTTGTGAGAGAGTCACCCAAGTGCCATAGACTATTTAGGGAAGTCTGGTTCCTGGTTTTCTTCCTCCATCACAGCTCCTTTAGACATCTGGAGCCTGTAGATGTTCGTCTGTGTAACTGTAGTTCTAGGAAAACTATGGATCACAGGGTTTCCCAGAAGGGGAGAAAACTGACTAAAACCCGCTTGAGGAACACATGGAAAATGTAGGCTCTTAAAGCCAAGCAGACTTTATGTAGCCAAGGTCCTGTCTGCAGTGATGTGTAGCTGTAAGACTGCTGTGTGCCTGCAGGAGTACACCGGGGAAAACAAGCCTGCTTTAGCTCACTTTTACCCCTATTTTGGTGATAGTTGGTTCTCCCAGAGTGCCACATTCACATTAGGGGTGTGGCTGCTGCGGAGTATCAGTGTACTGGAAATTCAGTCATATTGGAATAGGCCAGCCAGGTTAGCAGAGCATGTTAGTAATGTGGCATTTGATGGTGTCTATCTTCTGGGACAGGTAGATACTACTGTTTGTACAACTACCAATGTGCCTGTTGGCTGCTGTCAGAGTATTTTATTTGCCTTTTTCAATTTCCTTTCCTATACTGAATAGTAGACTGCGTCTTTGATTTTACTTTTTCATGAGATTTATAAAGTCTCCAGGCCTCTCTGCATGCCAGATCAATCTTCTGCCCTGCTTTGAGGTGCACTTGAATAAATAAGCTAGTGATGATGTCTCTGAATTCCGTCAAATGTGAACTTCACACATCTGATGTTTAAAATGTAACCAATGTGCAAATACTAATTATTCTGTCACTAGTGTAGCTGTTGTGTGCACTGAGTTTTTGGGTTTTGTGGAAAGTCTTTTACTAGTACATTTTTGTAAACAGTTACAGGTGTCTGTTTGTATTTGTTAATAGTTTGTAAGTTTGGTTTTTTTTTGGTTGGTTGGTTGGTTTTTTTTATCATTATTTTTTAATAGCTTTTTTAGAGTGTTGTTATCTTGTTAAGTCTTTGAATGAGTGCACTAATACCTCAAGATTAGTTTGTTATTACCTAAATCCGGCTGTAATACACAGGAATAAGAGGATCAAGTGAAAGAGATTATGGCAATAGACGAAAGTGGAGGAAGCAGTAGAACAAAGAGAAACCATACTAGTAATGATTTAAATAGGTTTTGGGCAACAAGTGTTGGGAGAGTAGCTGGGGGTGTGAGACTGGTAATGACAGTGAGTTAATCTGGCTGTAATGCTTTAAAAGAAAGGGTCCTGGGAGCAAAACAGAAATACCAGAAATAGAATCATAGAATGGTTTGGGTTGGAAGGGACCTTAAAGATCATCCAGTTCCAACCCCCCTGCCATGGGCAGGGACACCTTCCACCAGACCAGGTTGCTCAGAGCCCCATCCAGCCTGGCCTTGAACACTGCCAGGGAGGGGGCAGCCACAGCCTCTCTGGGCAACCTGTGCCAGTGTCTCACCACCCTCACAGTCAAGAATTTCTTCCTAATACCTAGCCTAAATCTCCCCTCTTCCAGTTTGTGGGGAAGTCATGCTTAACCAGACTGATAGCCTTTTATGAGGACATTACCAGGTGGTTAGATGATGGTAAAGCAGTGGATGTGGTCTATCTTGATTTCAGTAAAGCATTTGACACCGTCTCCCACAGTATCCTTGCGGTTAAACTGAGGAAGTGTGGTCTGGACGATCGGGTAGTGAGATGGATTGTGAACTGGCTGGAGGAAAGAAGCCAGAGAGTTGTGGTGAATGGGATGGAGTCTAGTTGGAGGCCTGTATCTAGTGGGGTCCCCCAGGGTTCGGTACTGGGACCGGTGCTGTTCAATATATTCATCAACGACTTGGATGAGGGGATAGAGTGCACCCTCAGCAAGTTTGCTGATGATACAAAACTGGCAGGAGTGGCTGACACGCCAGAAGGGTGCGCTGCCATCCAGCGAGACCTAGACAGGCTGGAGAGTTGGGCAGGGAGAAATTTAATGAAATTTAACAAGGGCAAGTGTAGAGTCTTGCATCTGGGCAGGAATAACCCCAGGAAGCAGTATAAGTTGGGTACTGACCTGTTGGAGAGCAGCGTAGGGGAAAGGGACCTGGGGGTCCTGGTGGACAGCAGGATGACCATGAGCCAGCACTGTGCCCTCGTGGCCAAGAAGGCCAATGGCATCCTGGGGTGTATTAGAAGGGGTGTGGTTAGTAGGTCGAGAGAGGTTCTCCTCCCCCTCTACTCTGCCCTGGTGAGACCGCATCTGGAGTATTGTGTCCAGTTCTGGGCCCCTCAGTTCAAGAAGGACAGGGAACTGCTGGAGAGGGTCCAGCGCAGAGCCACCAAGATGATTAAGGGAGTGGAGCATCTCCCTTATGAGGAAAGGCTGAGGGAGCTGGGTCTCTTCAGCTTAGAGAAGAGGAGACTGAGGGGCGACCTAATTAATGTTTATAAATATGTAAAGGGTGGGTGTTAGGAGGATGGAGCCAGGCTCTTCGCTGTGACATCCAGTGACAGGACAAGGGGCAATGGGTGCAAGCTGGAGCATAGGAGGTTCCGCTTAAACATGAGGAGAAATTTCTTCGCAGTGAGGGTGACAGAGCACTGGAACAGGCTGCCCAGAGAGGTTGTGGAGTCTCCTTCTCTGAAGACATTCAAAACCCGCCTGGATGCGTTCCTGTGCGATCTGCTCTAGGTGTTCCTGCTTCGGCAGGGGGATTGGACTAGATGATCTTTCGAGGTCCCTTCCAATCTCTAACATTCTGTGATTCTGTGATATGATATGTTGAGTTACAAATTTGTGAAAATGAGTTATGAACAGACCACAAGTCGATGTGGATCAGAAGGTGTTACACTTTGGAAGGTTAGCGTTTCTTGCTATTCTTAAACAGAAATAGCTGAAAGATGTGTAGAAGGAAAGAAAGAAAGAGGAAAAATAGCTTGAAATTTCTAGATGGATGATACAATGATACTGCTGCGTATCTCATGATACCGTCTGTAAAGCACTGATCAGCTGACCTCCCTGTTTTCTCTGTTTAAAAAAAATAAATCAAAAAAAAATTGATGTCATCTCTTCACAGGCCTATAAGCTGAGCCTTAACCTGCAGACTGCTTAAGGCAAACTCCCTCAGGTATTCACTAAGTGTCCGTTGTGGGTTTTAGTGATCAAAACCTTGATGCTTTTCTTTTGGCATGTGATACAGACTGTGCCTTTGCGTGTACTTGAGAGGAATCATACAGGAATAAACAAATTCCTTTTTTCAATTAAAGGAGG
Organism: Alectura lathami; assembly: GCA_013399715.1. Taxonomy (NCBI): domain Eukaryota; kingdom Metazoa; phylum Chordata; class Aves; order Galliformes; family Megapodiidae; genus Alectura; species Alectura lathami. The sequence continues at coordinate 206,424 of VXAV01013316.1, read as the reverse complement.
GCAGTTCTAGGAAGGCTGGATGACAGAACAGTCTGGAGAGTGAGTTACTGGCTGTGCTCTAGGCTCTGATTATTGGCAAACTTAATGTTTTAAATGTGGGAAAAGATGACTGAAAACAAATGCCCAGATTCAGTAACCTGTGTACTACATGGTAGTTCAAAGCCATCAGCAGGCAAAACACTATTTCTGAAGAGTCTCTGTTCAGAGAATCTCTTACAGACATACCAAATATCATTATTTCACTCGAACTTGAGTTAAAATATTTCTGAATAGGAAAATTCTTTCCTAGAGCAGTATAGAAGATCTTAATTAGGCTTGCCTCTTGTTGCCCAAATTATTCCAGAGATGTCTAACAAAGGCTTGGTAGCTCTTTTTTTTTTTTTTTTTTTTTTAAACAAACAAAACCAAAAGCATCCAATAATGTAAAACATAATTTGTGATAAGTTAGTATTTGTAATGTGTTTATATTTTGTGGGACAAAGAGAGGTGTATGTCAATCTGTGAACAAACTGAACCGAGCTGCATCTTACAGGCAAGGAGACAACACAGATACCTCCTCGCACTGAACAATTTTGTGAGTGTTTTATGCAATTTGAATTGTGATGTGAGGATAGCAATGCCTCGCAAAAATTGCTAGTTGGTAAAGGAAGTGTTTCAAAGTAATGCTAGATCTGTTAGGTCAGATTTTGAGAAGGTAATGTGATACGGGTTCCTCTTTTACTAGGAACTAGGATGCATGTGCATGCTTGTATGTCCTTGGGAATGAAGATTAGTTCTTAATGTCAGCTTCACTAAGGTACTTGCTTCTCTGCTGGTAGGGGAGCCAGCAAAGATATGAATGATTGCACTTTGCCAGAAAGCAAAACTTCAAAATTTATGTGAGAGTGGTGTCACTGGACTGGGGCTTTCTTTTTCTGCTGGTCAGAGAGAGAAGTGTGCCTCAAATGAGTAGTTGGAATGTGTTTTGGAGACTGAGACCTCTATTCATGCTTTAGGAAAAGAAAGAACTACCCCCCCCCCCAATCTTTTAACATGGATCATAACCAAAACAATGACCTTGAAAGCAGAGAGGACATAATTTCACCTAAAGTGTCTTTCATTCACAGTGTTTTACACATGAATTCAACAGTGCCTGCAGAGACTATGCTGCTGTTAAAGAAAGTCATGTACTGATGCTGAGCAAGCAGAACCCCCTGAACTGCATTGCTCAGGAGTAATTAGAATGCAAGCAAAATTGCTTAGAAAACTGAGAGACAGGGTTTTGTTTGCTTGCTTGCTTGCTTGTTTCTTTTTGACTGTCCAACATACCTTATTCTTCTCCCAACCCATAAATATGTTCCCTCCTTTGTCTTTTGCCTGGAGTGGAGGTGGGAAGTTTTTCACTTTGCAAAGTCAACCATAATCATCCCTTCATTAAAGGGACAAGGACAGAGTCTTTGTGTGGAGGTTAGTGTCTCTGATTTGTGGTTCAATGTCTTTCTAAAATATTATCCTGTTCCAGTCATGTTTTTTTTGTAGTGTGAGGTTTTTGAGCTGTTGTATAGGAGGTTGAACTGTGATTGTAATCGTCCCTCATCACCCTTAAATCTGCAAAAGTGTTGAGAAACTTAAGTGCGAAATAAATCATGTTCAGTTGCATATAGTGACTTTTCTGTCTTGTTTTATTTAAAAAAAAACAGTTGATCTGTCATTGCTGAGTGTTATGATGACGTGTCAGTTAAAGAGGGATAGTTAAGCTCTACAAGCAAAAGTGTCAGTTGTTTAATATGCTATTACTTCATTCATAGTTTCAGCAGTGGGAATAAAATGTCTCCTGCATTGCTTCAGAAGAAGTATTAATACATGCTTAGAATATCTTGATGGATGGTTTGTTAATGAAACTGGTGAGACTTTTGTGCTGTAATGAAAATGTCTAGATTCAATATATTCTGTTTAGAACTTTTGCCAAAATAATCTTCTCTTTTTCTGCTATCATAGTAAATTGCTTAAATAGAAGACACATGTATATTAGCATTCCAGCTTGAGCTAGGGAATAACATTGTGGCAATATTTTTGTGGAGATAAAGTAATCTTATTGAAATTTGTTGTACAAATATTCTTCTTTGGAATCAAAAGCTGCAAGTCCTGATGTCCTTAGCCAGGCTGACATCAGCAAAGAATTTGATTAATTTTTTTCTTGTTTTGCTAGAATAACCCCTACACCCTTAGGAGAAGGGAAAAGCACGGTGACGATTGGTCTTGTACAGGCTCTTACAGCACACCTTAACATTAATTCCTTTGCTTGTCTGAGACAGCCTTCCCAAGGACCTACTTTTGGAGTTAAAGGTATGTAATATTTGCAGACTTCATGGTCTGTTTCAGATTAAAAGGGAAATGCTGCTTTTTTTATTTAATTCCTTAGTTAATTCTCTAATGCAGTGGATTGTCTGAATGGTAGTACATTGAATTTTTAAGTAACTTATAATTAAGGGTTTCTCTCACACATCTTCCTGTGGAAGGTTCATGTCTGTGTTCATGTACCTACGTGTATTGATAATGCAGATAAAGGTGTTATGAAAGATGTGGGGATGAATTAGCCAGGAGGTGGGGTTTGTGAGTACACCCCCTTCCAGCCGCTCCTCTGCTTGGTGACACTCTTAAAGACATCTCTAAATGCTGAAGTTTAATTCTCCTTTGAGGAGGTGTCCTAAATCCACCCATATTGATCTAAAATATCCAAACCAATGAAGCTGGCAGTCGTGTGTGGTTCAGTTGTGCCTGCATCATATGTTCAGCAAGGGCTGCACCTCATCTTCCTGTTCTTCTGAGTTGTCCTTCAAATCCTGGGCTGCTGCATTTTTGTCTAGAAGGGCCTGTAGGCCAGGAAAGAGCCAGCTAGGGTTCAAGCTTCTCTTCAATGCTGATAGGAAGTAATGCAATCTCTTTTTCTGCCATTTCTCAGCTGAGATTGGTGCCTAACTGGGCAAACACTCACCATCTACTCTACTTTGCTTTGTTGAAGTTTAAGTTAACAAGTTTGATTTCAGCTGGAAGGCTCCTGGTGCTTAGTGCTTCTCAGCCAAGACCGGTGCATGTGAGTGCTTTAATCCCTCCACTCAACTTTTGTGTAGGCTACAGCCAACTCCTTTGCCTGTACCCTGGGAGGCAGTGGGGAAGGAGTGATCAGGCAAGGGTGTGAAGGTTTCATTCAGAAGCAGTGCTTGCTCGTCACTGCTACGTCTTTCCACCCAACTGCTGCATGTGCATGACCATGTCCTAAATCTGGACAGGAGCAGAGGGTAACCCTTATCTGGCCAGCGTGGGCCAGCCATTACATGTAAGCTTTCCTTTCAGTTCAAGAATTCCTGTTATATTGTCTGCTGGGAAAAAAAAAAAAAAAAAAAAAACTAGCAAGGTTTAAGGAAATCCTGTTTATTTGGGTGCATCATCGTTTCCCTATTAGAAATCTAAATACTGAGAAAGCATGTCATTAAAGCTGCGTGTTTCACTTTGCGTGTTTAAGGTGTTCTGTTTCTTCCTTCAAAACTGATGTGAGTCTGATACGACCACATGCTTTCTTGTGCAGGTGGAGCAGCTGGTGGTGGATATGCTCAAGTGATTCCCATGGAGGAGGTGAGACAACAGCAAAGACAGGAAAACCTTGTCCTTGGGAGGGGTGGGCAGAGAGGGGTGTTTTCAGCAGTGTTTGGTCTATGGTGACTGCCTGGAGAGCTGGCATGGTCCATGTGGCTTCTCTGAGAGGTGTAGGGGCTGTGGCCTGGAGATATAAAGCCATTGCAGAGTTAAACTGTATGTGCTTGCAACATCCTAGCTATCATTCAGATTGCACTGACAGTGTGAATGAATTGTTTTCTTACATTGAATTAATATGTAACGTTCCTCTGCCCACGAGTAAATTATTTTCTACTGAAGATGGCATTATTGCTGGTCTTCAAAGCTTCTGAAAGTCACATAGGCTCTTGAAAAAGTCGGCTGTGAAATACTCCCACTGTGAAAACAATGGTAATCTGACTGAAGCCTTTGCCCTCCCCTAGCACAGCAGTTGCCATGCTAAGGCCAAGGGATCTGGGCACTTGCGGATGGGTTGGGTCAAGGATGGGGCTGAAAAGTAGTCCATGTGTAGTGCTCCTTGTCAACTGGTGGTTGCCATCTGTGCTAGGCACCTCGCTCAGCCTCTTCCTGGCCTGCAGCACACTTTGCTGCATGCCCACACTGCAGCGGACAGCTGAGTTTTGTTTTGTTTCCCAGGGAGTAAAATGCAAGCATATTCCCTGGGTGAAGGGGCAAATGAGGATGGTATAGTTAATCTTGTGTATGGCCACTGTGCCTGTTTGGAAATGCACAAATGGTCTCACCCTGGTTTGGCTCCCTGGTACAAGAGAGGCATGGACATACTGGAGAGAGTCCAACATGGGGCCACAGGGATGATGAAGGGACTGGAACACTTCTCCTGTGAGGAAGGGCTGAGAAAGCTGGGACTGTGAAGCATTGGAAAGAGAAGGGGGACCTTATCAATGTCTATAAATACCTGGAGAGACAGTGCAAAGAGGATAGAGCTCTTTTCAGTGGTTCCCAGTGCCAGGACCAGAGGCAGTGGGCACAAACTGGAGCACAGGAGGCTCCCTCTGAGCACCAGGCAGCACTGCTGTGCTGTGCGGGTGCCGGAGCACTGGCACAGGCTGCCCAGAGGCTGTGGGGTCTTCTCCTTGGAGATCTTCAAAAGTCACCTGGACATGGACCTGGGCACCCTGCTCTGGGTGTGCCTGCATGAGCAGGGGTTGGGTCAGGTGACCTCCGGAAGTCCTTGCCAACCTTGGCTGGTCTGTGGTTCTGTGGAAAGAGCACTCTGGAACTATTCTGCAGTCCCAGCTGATAAAATGCAATGGTGAAAGTGCACAGCTGCTCCAAACAGAGCATTCATGCAGCAACTGGAAACCTTTTGCCCTTGAGTATGACCACCGCCAAGGGCTGGTGTCAGCTGTGAGCGGTGCCTCTCAGCTGTCAGTACTACAGTGCAATTAAAACTGAGCTTCCGTCTCTTTGTGTCAGATACAGATATTAAAAAAAAATACAACACCTATGTAACTCAAGTCCTGAGCTAATCTAAATGGCTGATTTCAGATTTTTCCCCAAAACTTTTTCGGATAAACTTTTTATCAGCAGTGTTCCTGCCTGATCTGGTACTGCCTGTTCTCCTGCTTGCAGAACGCTGGCATGAATCCAGAAAGCCACCAGGCACTGTGTGCTTTGGGGGATTCAGCAGAAATCTGCACATCTGATGGAGGTCAAACTCACAGTGCTGGTAGAAAACTGATTTAGTGTCAGTGATGTGGAACTGTAGACCTGGGTTTTCAATTCTTGGGTCATTTAGCAAAGAATAAAGACATCGGTGGTTTTGTTTGACTAAAGTGGGGGTAGTTGATGGAGTACACAGGTGAAAAGCAGTCCTTCGTATAGCTCAGGGCATTCTCAGCCTGTAATATTTCATCTATATTGGAGACAAATTTGAGCTGCAACCTCAAGGAGTTATTTCTGCTGACATGTCTGAGATTAACTGGTTGAGTTAAAGGCCTTTTATTTTAAATAATAATAATAATGTTGTTTTCACCATCTAGTTCAATCTTCATTTGACTGGAGATATTCATGCTATAACTGCTGCAAATAATTTGCTGGCTGCTGCTATTGATGCTAGGATCTTTCATGAGAATACTCAGTCCGATAAGGTGAGAATTGCTTTCTAATATCCATGTGACATTTTTTCTTTTACATTTTTCAATAAATTGCATTTTAAAGTGAAATAGATTGGTTATCTTTTTATGTTTTCATTGTGTAAATGGAAACAATTCCTGAAGACATTCTGTATTCTGCTGGGAAATAATACTTTCAGAATATATTTTTCTAGCAAATATCTATCACAAGATAGTCTTAAGATAAGAATCTTATGCCCAGAAACTTGTCAACTATTTCAGAGTGTACTAACTCATCTAAAGAAGGATGTTTTCTTTCTTATCAATTTTAATAAGAATTGTCCTTTTAAAGTTAAAAATTACCCTTCTGATATATGGTTGGGTACACTGTACCCAAAGAAGAACAAGCTGTGAGGAAAATAAACGAGATCCTCTTCTCTTCTCTAAGTCTTTTGTGACCTTAAAACAAAAGCTTGAGTATTTAAAGGGAGGAGATGAAGGAAAAAGTGCCTTTGTTTTTCTGTGGGTTTTTTTTTTTTTTGGCTAAACTGTTAAAACTGAGCAGATTTGTTTAGGCTGATTTGCAATTGACAGTTACAGTTTGAGTAATTTGGCCCTTTGTTGGAGTTTTAAAGGATTCCCAGTTTCAAAAGTAATACATAATTTTTCTGTGAGACATAGAAACACAGTAATTTTATGTAGTTGAATTTTGACTATTGACCCATCGGCATTGTTTAAAACCTACTGCCTTCTGAGAACTCTTTTAAATGACTAACTAGAAGTCCACAGTTTATGTTGTTGAGAAATTCTTACTGAAACTAAGCTACATAAAAAAAAAAAGAGTAACTTTAATTTTAAAAACTTTTTTTTTTCATTAACTTTTCTTGCATTTTTTTTCTAGGCTTTATATAATAGGCTGGTTCCAGTAGTCAATGGTATGAGAGGATTTTCTCCTATCCAGCTTGCCCGTCTGAGAGTAAGTTGTTAATGTAGTCTGTCCTCCATTCTAATACCTCTTTATAAAAATATTCTATTACGCAACTTTTTGAAAATTATTTGATATATGGGGCCAAGTTTGTATAACCTTTTCTTATGAGTTTATCAAGTCCAGGCTTTCTCTAAAAGCATCCTCTCTGAAGTAATAGGATCAGGGTCTGGTATTATTTTCATAACTAGCATTTTTGCTGTTTTCTCCTGAAATAAACCAATAGTGTTTTTCAAATGCAGTGTCTTTCCTTATTGTATATTAAAGTTAGAGTTTTAAAATACTTTTCCTATTATGGTAAAGTCACATTTGAAAGCTCAGATTCTTTGCTTTTGCAGTGTTCTCTGGTTTTGTAAATTTATTGTAGCATATACTGCTGCGGTTTTATTGATGTCTGTTTGACAGTGTTATTCATTACAGGGACAGAAGTATATTTGTGTGCATAGTATGCTTTTGCATCCCATCTTGCTTCCCTAGTGCTTCCAGAAGAACTTCCTATGCAATTGATGTATGAAGAACCCATCTGGATTTGGGGCTGCCATTCAGAGAGATGACTAGGCAGCAACACGGTCTACTAGTGTTGAGGAAAGAGAATATGAACACCTTAAACATGAACCATAAGAACAACCTCTATCTTCTATTTCCATTTCCATGTTTGTTGTTGGCTTTTGAATCCTGCCCAGTGTTGATTCAGAGCCACTGGATGGCAATGGATAGCTTTCAAACGTGCACAGAGCTGCACTTGGAATTAAGGGGTGAAAAGGAGGATAAGGATAATACCAGCTTCTGTTTTTTTAAAAGTACTTTATGCTGCTTGGTTATTTCAAATTCACTGAGGAACACTTTCTAATGCCAGAGAAATTTTTTTGAAGACTGCAGTTCTTAAACACAATTTTCTGATTCATCTTTACGTAGATATACCTTAAAAAAAAAAAAAAAAAAAAAAAAAAAAAAAAAAAAAAAGAAAAATAAAGGTTTGGTGTTGTTGAAATCCTGAATCTGTAAAAGCCAAGATGTATTGGCTTCTTCGTTATAAGTGACTGTGTTTATGGACTGTTCAAGCAGAAGTTTATATTTCATTCCAAAAGATGATTCACAGAGGATGGCACATGGATGGGTCTTTCAAAGATTTTCACGAACTAGAGCAAACTTTTAATTATCTTTTTATTAGTGACTGACAAGGTTGAATTTCCTCTTTGATCTACATTGAGAGTTTCTTCTATATAAGAAGATCTCTCATTTAATTGCATATGAGTATTTCTCCTTTTTGATTTCATTCATTCATCAACAATGCCCCTGTTTTAGTTACAGCTACCTTCCTATGTGCTTTTTTTTTTTTTTTTTTTTATAATTTTTTTTTNTTTTTTTTTTTTTTTTTTAATAATTTTGATTCTGACTTGTTTCTTTTCGAAGTGCTTTCGCAAAGTGGGTGTGATATGCTGAAACAGCTATACCATTTGAAGCAAAATAGTCATTTTATTGTTTTTATTAACTTATTTTTCTGTAGAGGCTGGGAATAAATAAGACTGATCCTGAGACTTTAGCAGAAGAAGAGATCAGTAAATTTGTGCGCCTTGATATTGACCCTTCTACCATAACATGGCAGAGAGGTACGTAATCAGAAAGCTGCTCTTCAGCTTGGCTGTTTGTCATAAATTATGTTTATTTATTATTTGCTTCATTTCACCTGAATCAGAGCTATGTGTGCTTTCTGAATCTAAGAACAACCAATTTGCAAGGTAGAAATGGGGATACCTAACAAATTTGGAAGCAGTATGTTGCTCTATAATGTTAAATATCTGCAGTAACTCAAGATGCTGCTAATACTCTGAAGGACAGATTGCTCTGTGCCAGTTTAAATATGTCTTGTGTCTCTCTCATTAGGAACTACACCTTAAAAGATATTAAACCAGTTTTCTTTGCATTTTACAAATGCATTTCTGTGCCCTTTGTGTGCATACCATCTCAGTGTTGGGATATTTTCTCAAGATAATACTGGGGAATGTGGCATAAGACATTTTTTATTAATCACAGAGTGTGTCTGTGTGGAAAAGACCTGTATGGGGATGAAGGAATAATAAAAATATTTAATGTAATATGACTCATCATTTTATCAGCACGGGTTTGGGAGGAGGCAACATTAGTCAACAGCTGTTAGCCTCAAGTGAGTTATTCATTTCAGACAGTGTTACTGAAACTTTTATTCCACACAGCTCTGTATGATGTACATATTTTAGACATTTCAGGAAGAACTGTTTTAGAAAAGCCTTAGGTAATTAGAGAGGTATTGTATTTGGGACTGTTTCTGCAATCCATGCATCTGTGAAACTTGTTACTTACCAGAGTATTTGCAGGGCAGGGGAGAGGGCTATCAGATGAGGTCTGAGGATGAATTTTAGTCAGGACTTGTTTCCTTAGAAGGGTCGCAAGCCTGAAGTTCATTGTTGTCTTAGGTTAGCTTGAACAGGTAGAACATACTGTAAAGAGAGAAAACTTTCCCCTGCTTACCCTTCCCAGGGTATTCAGATTGTGTTTATATCTGTAGCGGATGAAGAAGTAGATACATTAATCCTTACACTTGTTTGAAACTAAACTTCCCTGAAAAATTTACTTTGGGTAAGGAAGAGGGAAAATTTGGAGGAGAAGCTGTTTCTGTGGCAGAAACAATGTTTTTGTATTTGATGACTCTAAGTGCAGCTACTGGAATCTTCATGGAGAATTAATTCTGACCATGTTAAGAAATCCAGTGTTTCTTAGTGACCAGAAAGAGTTCCAGAAGGTAGCTAAAATTTGGTGGTAAGAGCATTCAGGTTACATGATTCCCCTGGGAAGAGGTCCACTGGCTGTCCAGGCTGGTGGAAAGGTATTTCGCGCTCTCAGCAGTGTCTCAGTAGGCAGGAAAGACATTTAGGTGTGCTTAGGACTGCTCATGAGACTGAACTTCCTATGAGAAGAGGGGTAAGTTTGTGCTTGAGAGATCAGCTTGCCATATGGCTTCCTGGTGTGGCATATGGTGCCACAGCTTTGTATGAGGCTACTGCTTCCATGTAATGAGCTCTGTTAGGCCATTTCTGCAGTACTGTAGCATTTATAGTATATAAATAGGGACCAAAATGAATTAATGAGGTCCATGTTGTACCATCCATTAAATAGAATTCCTGAGAAAATTAGGGACCTAAGTACCAGGTAGTGGGAAGAAGGCACATATGATAATTATAAAAGCTCCATGAAAAGTGCTGAAGAAGGGGAAGTGGATGAAATCTTGTTTTTCTCCCAGCCCACTCACAACCCCGAACTGGGACTTGTTTAGGAATGAGATTCAAAGTCCCTCTTGTGTGATTATGTTGTCCTTTACTGTACAGACAAATTTGTTAATCTCCAAAAACAGCAGGAAAAGTGGGAGGAGATGATATCACTGTCCCTCTCTACAGACAACCTCTCTGAAGGTCCTTGATTCACTGCCTCAAAATGAACCAGGCTCAGGTTTGCATGCCAAGATCGAGGTTGAACTGCTCATGAGTACCGTCCACCCTTCCCTTTAGGGTTGGTGTAGTTTGAAACATTTGTAGGGCTAAAGAGCCTGTAAGAAAGAGGCAGCATTCTGTAGAGATTGCTACCCCTGGGAATGAGAGCAGAAACATCCTCCTAATGTTTCTTCCTAAGAAACATCCTGATAAGTCTTCAGCAGACGAGAGCACTTTTTGATTACTCTCAGTCCTTCCTTTTGGTTCCTACAAAGCCACACCCAAGTTGCACGTTATTAGTGCAGAACTGGAGAACTTGGGTTGCTGTGACTGTTAGTGAAGTTAGCAATTCCACAGGATGATTTGGAAATGCCCTTGCAATACCTAAAGTGTTTCCAGGTTAGAAAGTGTCTAAAATTGAAGTTGTGCTAAATAGCAGATGGTTGGTCTGCTGAAATGGAAACTATCATTTGAATGCTGTGCAGCTGAGTGTGGAGTTAGTTCCTCTGATGTGCAAGAAAGTGACTTGTCTGGAGGAGCCAATCTGACAACATAACCATACTTTAAAAGAGAATCAGATCAAGCTTAAGCCACATCATGTGGTCTTACAAATCAGTTCTTAACAAGTCAAAGAAGCAAATGATGTGAGGTGGGCCTGAGGTGCATTGTAGCTACTGAGAATTCTCATACATGGGTAAAACATGAAGTACAGTAGAATTTTTAAGGATCTGTTAGCAGAAAATATTGTTCAGAGAAATTGTATTTGAATTATTTCAATTTGTTATCTAATGATATCAAGTAGAAGGAAGAAACCAAGTCAGTGCCACTGCTGGCATGCAGAAGCATGGTTGTCTGGTTACATGGTGCTGTTCAAGCAGTTGAATCTTACGTGCGTAATAAGAGGTCTGCCTGGAAATAATACAGATCTCTGAGTCCTTGTTAATGTTTTGCTTTTGCTATTCCCTTATTTCAGTGGTGGATACAAATGACAGATTCCTACGCAAAATAACAGTTGGCCAGGCAAATACAGAAAAAGGATTTGCCCGTCAGGTATGTAGAGGCAGTTAATATATCTCATTCTGGACAGGCTTTGCTTTAGAGTCTGAGAGATGTTTGCTATCCTGTAATGATTTCAGCATGTTTCTTTGAATTGCAATGCTAACATCTGTTCATATTGTATAGCATTCTTTCAGTGAACCAATTGTGTTAATGAATATCTGAAGTTTCAGAAACAGAAATCGATGTATATTGCACAAAGTGTTGAAAGAACTTGAAAAAAAATTATATAAAAATGCCTTTACCTTTGCTCTCAGAAGGTTAATTTGTACAATTTTTCTCTTTTTTTTTTTTTAAGTCCCTTAAACTATAACATTTATGTAATTTAAATTACATTTTTGAGAGAGAAGATTATCATGTGTTATTGGTCCCAGGAGTGAGGACTGAAAAAGACCATTGTATTCAAGTTTTCAGTTTCCTATCATACATCTCAGCTTTGGAGTCTAAAATATACAAACTTTGAGCATGTGTTTAATTTTAACATGTTGTCTCTTGAAGATGCCATTCAGAAAATGATCATGTGCATACCATCCATGGTGTTAAAAGCTAATCTACATTACTATATGAGAGCATCTGGAAGTTTATTAAAGACCTTACTGACAGTTTAAAAGTCAGATTTTCCTGACACTATCTGAACAAGTATTCATGGTGTCATGTGGTTAAATCCAGTTGTGAAGCAATGCAGTGTGGAACAGCTGGGCCAGGTGGAACAGAGTCCACCTGACAGTGTCCTTCTGCCAGTGGAGTTGCTCCCAGTTTGATTATTGTAATCTAACACTCTGGATCATGAAATTCATGAGGTTCTGACTATTTTGTGGTGAAGCAAATAGTTACTGTGGAATAGATAAGGATTTTCTTCTTTTTGGAAAGCCTGTCTTCTTTATAATTTCAGACCTCCTCTAAGCTTTGTGCCTAAGTAAAGAGAACAAAAAATAATGCTAATGTTTTTGTTCAATTCAGCATGTAAGACAGTCAAATTGAAGAGAGAAATTGAAGGGAAATGCTCATTTCTTTTGGTTTTGAACACATGGGATAGCAATTTTTCTGTCTGTTAAAAACTCAGTATTAGCTAGTACTTGTCTCTGGTGATGGGCTGGGACAAAAGATGTTGTTTGTTACAGGTTTCTTCAACACTTGAGATGTTTTTCTATGCTTAGATTTGTTTCAGTGACTCATTGTGATTATTAGCTTCAAGCCAGGGTCTGCCAGCCCTATTGCGCAACATTTTGCCACCATAATTATGCTGCTGAGTTAAAGGTGGATTGTTTTACTACAGAATACTGGTTGACATATGGCTGGCAAATGTTGCTTCTGTACTGCTTTGGCTGAAATGACCTCAATGCATTCAGTTTTGATGTATTGGACTGGTGCATATCCATTTATATTTTAGCTTGGACTTACTGACTCGAGAAATAGCGAACAGTTAGGAAAATTCATTTCAGAGGCTAGCCAGAGATCCAGATAAAACAGGACTTCATAGTTAACATATGCATTTTATAAATATTTGGAGTGATGTTCTAGCACTCTTAAAAATCAATGACACCTGTGCAAAATGGCAGAGCACAGCAGGCACAAAAGTATGCATTTTAATGAACAGGGATGCTGTGATTTCTAAAGAGTATTACATGACGGATGGCCTTGATCCTACAATTGAATCCATGTGGGTGGATCCTTTCATCAACAGAGAACTGGCTTTACAGCTAAGGCTTCTGTCAGCACTTCCTAGGTGTATAGAGGTTATTAGAGTTAAAAAAGCATCTGATATTGCAATCTTTTGTGCCTGTTTTTTCAATTCAATATTGTGACACTCTTTGAGCATCTACCTGGGGTTCTTTTTCTGGCCTTATGGGTTTATATAGCAGCAATGATGATTAAAACTTAATTTTTGTCTCCTTATAAACATCCTGATAAAGTTAGATAGTATTCCGCTGTATGAGTTAGGCATAGATTTCTGAGGTTTATTTCCTGTTTTATATTTGTTGCAATGACTTACAAGGGTACTCTTCTTAACTTCGGAAAAGATAGTAGCATCCATGTCATCTCAACGCTAATAATGTTATTGGTGTATCCAGCTCTTTTGCTGTATATAGAACTGCTTCCAGGGGATACAGAACATTTGCCTTTTAACTTGAACATTTCATTTGAATTGCTATGCTGAAAATCTCAACTACAGCATTATTATTTTTTTTTTTTCTGTGCGGTGTGCATCTCCCATGTTTTGCCCAATCCAGGAGAGTGCTCACGTGTCTTCAGAAGTTTTGACTAAGCATGCAGGTACATAGAGGTCAGCCTCAATAGGATTGCTCTGGGCTGTAGCCATCAAGACAGAACCTAAAAATGGACGCATAGGGAAGAAACTGTTCTCGTTTACCCCCATTTCATTAATGTGTCCTGCCATCAGAATATGCCTTTCTTTTCTGTTTACATTCCAACAGCATATGGCCTTGGCTGTACTAATATAAAATTATTGCATATACTGCTAATGTGTTCTGCAAGTTCTTAAAGAAATGTAAAGACCACAGCTCGCATTCTGCTGAGATAATGCATGGTATGGATGTATTTCTAGAAGTGTAATAGGACTGTTGCAGCATGCAGTTCTTATTTTGTTTCATTTTTTTTTTTCCTATCATATATTTCTTCATTTTTAAAAAAAGGGGAGAGGGGTATGATTTACATCATTCTGGATCAAACATAAGACATGGCAGCATAGACTCTAAATTTTGAATTTATATAGAAAAAGGATGATCAAATGTAACAAAAATGTTCCTGAAATGCAAATAAAAAAAATTGGAGAGCATTATGGAGGGGGGGAAAAAACAAAACAAAAACAAATGAATGTTGTGCTCGTGCCAGTAAAGCTGAAAACACATCTGGTGATTTTAATTTATTTATTTATTTATTTATTTATTTTTGCCATGGAAGAAATTCTTGATCCTTCACGGGAACTTCTGCTAGGGATAAGGGGCTCTGCACTCTGCAAGACTGGCCCTCAAGTAAATGAAGTGTAACAGAGAGCATTAATGAGGAAATATAAACCAAGTGTTTGAAGTTACTGTAGCCTGAGTAATCTCAAAAGCTGTGGGTTACAATTTAGAACTTGTTTTAATTACAGCCTGAACTCTATTTTTCCTGAGTCTGTTCCTGATGATTCCCTGTGGATATTTGACCTGACTTTGATTTGGCTCATGATTCTCCTTTCTGTTTTACAGGCTCAGTTTGATATTGCTGTTGCAAGTGAAATTATGGCCATCCTTGCACTTACCACCAGCTTGGAAGATATGAAGGAGAGGCTGGGGAAAATGGTGGTAGCTAATGACAAGAAAGGAGAACCAGTGACGGCGGAGGATTTGGTATGCTCAGTGCTGTGGACCTGATTTGATTGTTTTGCCTCTTGAAGCAGTAGAAAGGCAGGTGCATGCCAAGCTTTTGCTTTTGAACAGTGCAGTCCGATATTGAAGAAAAATATTCTGGGCCAAAACTTGTGTACAATGAGAACAAGATGTAGAACTTATGCCTCCAAGTCTTCCTAGTAACATCTGGTTCAGGATTTCTCTGTTTTCCCTAACCTACTTGGATAGATTTCTACAGGTTTCTAAGGCAAACAGTTTTGGTACTGGAGAGAGTCAGAGAGTGTAGTCTGCTATTTGAGCATGCTGGTAATGTTTGTTACTGTGTTTGTGAAGAGTGCTCTGGTATTACAGTGACAGTTACCACATGAATGTGTATACCACTAGATCCGAATGAAAACAGACTGCAGTTCATTATTGGTAGTGCTTGAGACAGGGTTATGTTGTCATGTTTTTAAGACATTTTTCCTTACCTCCACTCCTGTAGTTGCTGTTTATTCATTCCCTACTTCATCTTCTGAAAGAAGTTAATGTTCTTCCTTTACATCAAATCCTAGTCCTTATAGCCAGGCTGTGAATCAGTAGGCGGTGGTTTCAAGCTCACACCTGTTTCTCTGTGGCAGGTTCTGGTGCAGCCGAAAGCTGCTAGTTAAACCTTGTAATCCAAATGTGTGCCAGCAGTAGGCTCACTGTGATTGGCACTAATGTACTGTAACACTACACTGCTTGTATTCAGAAGCCTAAGTGCCAAATTAAGGTAATGTATTACAGATAGCACAGCATACGTACAACAAATATGATAATGCTTTGCCTTCATGCTTTATCTATCGTCTAAATATGTCCTTGTGGCAATTGCAATATGCCTTAGAGCTGTGCTTTCGTGCCACCCTGCTGGCGATGACTGCCTCTATTACACAGACTGATTTCCTCTATGCAGTGTAGTGTTTTTTCCTGTTTGTCCATTTTATGTGGACAACTGGACAAACTTTCAGGAAACTTGCATTTTAAGGCACATTTGCACATGTCATAAATTTTGGGACATCTTCATGAGTAATTGTATTTAATATTCTAGTTGATGAAGGTTTGATTTTTTTTTCTTTTTCAATTATGTGACTG
Source organism: Alectura lathami (assembly GCA_013399715.1). NCBI lineage: Eukaryota > Metazoa > Chordata > Aves > Galliformes > Megapodiidae > Alectura > Alectura lathami. The sequence goes on along the minus strand of VXAV01013316.1, from coordinate 190,769 downwards.
TGTAACTCATCTGGCAGAGGGTGGGAAACAGATTATCATATAATGCATATGCAAAAACCTTGAAGGTATTCAGTGAATTATTGATGCTATGCATATGAGGGTACTTTAATGTATTAGTATTGCAAAATGTTCATCCTGTCTTAACCACTTAATGCTAATCAGCTTGATGAATGAAAGCAGTTGCTTTTCTGTAGTCTGTTTCATCTATAGTTTTTCTGTGAAAGTATAATGTTAGGACTGAGTTTATGAACAGAAAAAAGAATTTTAAAATGTCTCCATTAGGTCTATAAAATGAAGCTTGTGCTCAGTAAAAAGTCTTCATAATTCGGTTTTCTTTGCCACTTTCTAAACAATATTACTATGCTTAGTTCCTCAGTTGTTTGATAGTGTCACTTGTGTTTCTAGTATTTCTTAAAAATTATGTTCTATATTAAACAAAAGAACTGCACAGAAAAAACATCATCACAGTGTCCATCTGCAGCAGTACTGTTGCATTCTTTTTCTTCTGCAATTTCTCTTCATGCTGTGCACAGGGAAGATTTGAGTGCAGAGTGTGACTGCGAAGTGGAGGATCTCCTATGTCCTTCATTGCAGGATATGGTAGAAGTGAGGATGAAAACTATAGGAAGGAGAGTGGTTTCATGGTTAAGTCAGGCAAGTGCCTTTTTAGAGGGATGGGTTTTATTCATGCATTTTTCAGTTTGTGCATGATGCTGTCTCTCTAATTCTTCCTGCCTGTTCCTCCATATAGAATCATAGAATTGTTTAGGTTGGAAAAGACCTTTAAGATCATCAAGTCCAACCATCAGCCTGACTTACTGAGTCTCATCACTAAACTGTATTTCCCAGTGCCATGTCCACATCTCTTAAATGCCTCCTGGGACAAGGACTCAACAGTGGAGAAATATGGCGTGATACCTGGGAGCTAAACAATTCAAATCTATAGAAAAAGTGAAACACCATCAAAAGCTTTGAACGGGATCAGGAGAAACTATTTTAATGTTGTCTCAGGGTGAGCACCCAAAATTAGTGAATACTTATATCTTGAGCAAATCTGAAGATGCGATAAGAGGTTTGAAGTGAAGCCATTCTCCTCCTGAATTTTCATTCTTCAGAATCAGAGGCAGAGAGGAGCTAAATACAGCTCAGAAAGGAAAGGCCTCTAGACAACTGAGTGTAGGAAAAACATGATGCATGCTTTTTCAATATTCTCATTCCAAGAGCAGTTCAATCATTTTGGCTTAACTTTTCATAAAACAAATGAAGATTAAAAGCTTGAATCTGTCATAGCCACTTGGCATGGAACATTTTAGCCCAAATAACTGCAGTTGCTTATAGTTTTAACAAATTTTACAGGCTGCTTTATTATGAGAATTACCACACAACATGAATGGTGGTGGTCAGTCC
>VXAV01013316.1:134842-178109 GCA_013399715.1 Alectura lathami | reverse complement strand
GTCTCTAAAGCTTGTTTTCTTAAAAATACTACTGTGTTTGTGGGGCAAGGGGAAACAACCAGCTTTTATTATACTCTTAGTAATTTCCAAGGTTCCACTTTCTTATTCTTTGTGCTTTTGATTTGTATGTCATCTTAATTAGTTTGCAAGTCTATTGAGTTTTTCTTCTTACCTATCCATTAAACTAATGAAAAATATTTTGTTTTTATCATTCAGGGGACACCAGTATTTGTTCATGCTGGACCTTTTGCTAACATTGCACATGGAAATTCTTCTGTTTTGGCAGATAAAATTGCCCTTAAGTTAGTTGGGGAAAAAGGATTTGTAGGTAAGTAATTATTTTGTTTATTATATTATGGTCCATTGGTTAGTTGACAAACAGTGATGTAAGTGAAGGGATAAAACAGCAGTGAAAAGTAAGAATGCTACTTCATTTCATGCTGGAATGAATAATAGTCTGAAATCCTACTAATCTTAAATAACCTTGAAGTGAATGTGGAAGAATACCCAAAACACTTCTCTCACCCTGTCCTTTGCCTCAAATGCTGCCATCATCATTCTTAAGTTCTACAAGGTAGCCAAACCAGTTAAATGACTCGATTATATTGCAAGAGGTGTCCTATACTTCCTTGTGTTAGTATTCATCTGATCTCTCTAGATAATCTGACAAAAACCATTCACTTTTCCTGTTGGGTTTTTTCTCCCAGTACAGCAAGCTAAGCCAGTTGAGGGATCAGGTGTTCCTGAGCCAGTGCAAAGCAACAGCAGAGAGAAGGTGGTGGAAAAAAAAAAAAGAGAAAGGCTGCCTTATCTTGGTGACAGTGAGCCATTAGGTTGGCTTAGCTGCACTGTGAAACTTCACCATGAGGCCCTTGTGTTCCCATGAAAGCTTGTGGGTGGGTGAGCGGGCTCTTTTTGTATCAAGAATTCAGCATGCACAAGCCTTATGGAAGGAGCAACGGTAGACATGTAAAACCAACTGGTTTATGGTGGCAGGCAAAACAAACTTGTGGCTGAAGCGCTGAACAGTGAACTAGATTGTATAATAGTTGGTTTGTATTTTTAAACTTCAAAATTAATAAAATGAAAGGAGTGTTGCTATCTCACAGTAGTAATGCCTTGGCACTGCTGCAGTCATTCTCTTGCCTGTGTACTGAACTAACTAGTTATCAAAGAAACGCACGTATGAAGGAGACTGCAGAGGGAGAGAGGGGGACCACAGCAGCCCCAGTTTGAATTAATTGCCATAGAGCCATATCATAATCCAAGGAGAATGGGTGATCAGCTTTCAGCAGGATGAGCTTTCTCGAGCCTGCTCACTACAGTTGCACTACTGCTAGTGTGGAAGCAAAGGAGATGGCAAGAATATGCAGCCAGGAACAGTGGGAGGGCAGGCAGAGGCCAGGTTGGCTGAAGTTAATCCTAAAATTGCTCTTTGAATACCTATGGAACAATGCACTGGGGAGATGCAGTAATATGAAACAAGGTTTTGTATGCTAGTGCCCTGAAACTAGCAGAGAAACGTGCATGTGTATGCTTGTGTCATACCTGCATATTGCCATAAATTACATAAAGAGGACCAGATTACTCAAAAATACTGCTTCTGTTTAAATTCATTGGTGGTCTTAGAAAGGATATAGGAGATGTTTGCATTGTTATAGAATGCTTGCTATAAAACCTTTTGCCATAATACAGATCTGCCTAGCCTCCATATTCACAGACAGATTGGAAAGGTTTCTTACACAAAGTTGTTCACTAGTGAACATGAAGATGGAAAGAAATCTTCTTACAGAATTCTTAAAAAATAGCAGAAATTATGCAGGTAAAATATAAAGGGTTGAAACTGTTGTAGATCATACTGACTTCAGGGAAAAAAAAAATTGAGAAACGTCATTTTATTATTCTCTAGGTAACAACAAAATGGTTGAACAGGTAGAAATTCCAATTATCTGTATTCCAATATCTTGTAGGCTTTCTTCTTTTAAAGAATATTTATTGGTTTTCTGTTTTCTTATTTCTGGTTGTTTGTCTTCATAGAAGTAAGTTTCTAATCTCACTTTGGCTTCTGTGTCCAAAAGAAATATTCTCCATCCTTTTTTTCAATGGAGCAGCAAAGTGCGTGTACTGATTTTTACATTCTTATTTTCAACAATGTTAGTTCCCAGAGTCAATTTTGTTAACCTATGCCCTTCTGATTCAATATAATTTGCAAAAGCTGTTGGACATTTGCATGTAATGCTTCATTAGCAAGAGTGCTCTTGGAAGTTTGGTTCAGTATTCTGCTCTCAGCTCTTATAGTTAGACAGGAGTAAGTGGGGAAAATGATGAACTATATAGGAAAATAAAGTATTGCAGGTAAGGTGATGAACATGAGGTTTTCAAGGTAGTTTGGGTATGTCTTGTGTGTTTGTGTATCCTTTTTAAAATGCATGGACATTTCAAGGAAAAGGGGTGTTTTCTCCAGTGTTGCTGTTGGGTCTGCTTATTTCCATTCTAAGAGTCAAACCATCATTCAAGGAAGGGACATTTTTGCATTCTGAGTACATCTATTTTTATGAAGATAAAATCAAGTATTTCATTGAGGCTTGATAGCTGGTGTATGGCTTTGTGGAGTGAAAAGCAGAAGGATTTAGGGTATCTAACACTTTTCATAGGCTGGGAGCAGTGGCTTTGTTTCTTCAATAAACAATCTTTTCAAGTGGGAAGTCGGCTTTGTACCAGTTGAATGGAAGTAGGTTGGCTGCAGTCCTGAGTCTTGTTACAGGTTTTAAAGCCCAAAAAATATCGCCTTGGGTTTGGGTTTCTCAGCATTCAGTGCTTCCCTTAGGCACCGAGAGCACATGAATGCATTCCATGTTTTGTTTTGTTTTTTTTTTTTCCTTTTTCTTTTTTCTTTTGCCTTATCCACCTGTTTGTCTTTAACAGCCTATTTTGCTTTGTTTGTCTTTGGCCTCAGCTCCTCTCTTGGGGGACAAAGCAGTGTAGCTGCAATAGGTGAAAACCTTTGTATGCTTCCAGCTAACGGCTCTTGTTCCAGACTTTGTTCTACAGAACACAAGCCAGTGAATCTGGGTTCAAAGTTAGACTGCCTTCAGACCTCTGAGCAAAAACATCAGCATGATGTTTAGATCCTTTTTAGAATGTTATTAACAGCAATAGTTCCTGGAGTGGCCTACCTAGACTTTGCAGATAGTCACAAGTGTTACATGACTGCTCTAATGGCTTTATTTACTGGAAGCTTTACACTTTAGCAAATATACTTTCTAATAACAGTTAGGCAGGGCACATTGGCAGAGGTAGATATGTACAGATATGTAGCACTTTCTGGTTTACTAAATGCTGTCCTACACTCTCCTACCCAGCTAAAGTCTGGAATGGCAGCTAGATGTGCACCATTCCCACACAGAGGTCACATCCATGCGAACAGCGAGCCCCATGCCCCACGAAGCTGCACAGCAGCTGACTGGTAGCTGCCCTGTGTTCAGCTTCATGTTCTGTGTGCCCAAACCTTGTGCTGCCACTGAAATTTGGGGAGGAAAGCTGTCATTCAAACAGGTGGGGCAGTTCTGGACAGCTATGTTGCAGTTCTGTAATGAGCGAGAGTAAGTAAACTGGTTCAGCTAAAAGTAAAAATATTCACTGCTCTGCCACTGACCTGTTCTTGTGCAGTTCCAATCCTTTTCTCACATTGAATCTGACACACATTAGGCTCTTGTCTCAGTGATTTCTCACTGTTCTGTGTTTTGCCATGTAGGTTAGCTGCTTAATCTTGTGTAAGAATCCGAGAAACACTGGAAATAGCATAGGGTAAGTGGCAGGTCTGCATGGTCAGGAGAGGTGTTTTGGGGACCACGAGCAATGAGCTTAGTTCTCAGCCTTCTGCAGCTGCATCCAAAGCAGGAACGTGAGAAATGCGTGACACGGTCTGCAATCTAATTCATTTCCTATGTAATAGAATAGATACCTTAATCCAAGAATGCTAGTTCATTTGTGTGAGATGGAATGTTAATTATTTTATTTTTTACTTAAGCCATAATTACTCTCTTAAGTGTGTAGGCCATACTGTTCTCTTTAGTATGTTCTGAACTTGTACCAGTTTCACAAATATATGTATGATTTTCTGTGCTGGTTTAAGCAGCCTCCATCCTCCAGCTGCTTGTTTCCAGTCCCGTGCAGCCCCTTCACTTTTGCAAGCAGACCTGTTTATGCAGCCACGTGATAAAACTAAACTGGAGAACAGGTCTTGTTTGAAAGCAACTAAAACAACAAAAAAAATCCCTTTCCTCCCCTCCCAGATGGTGCCTGGTCAGACAGTTGTACATGCAGCAGGATGAAGATGAGATAATGCTGCGCAATATGAATTTTTTTCTACAATAAATATTTATAAAAATATAGCCTCATTTGGAGCTGAAAAGTGCCAGTAATGCTACTGTGGATGTAATAGCTAGCCAGACTGAGCCTGCATGGCCGCAGCAGCTATGCCTGCCTCCTTTCTCAACCTGTGCTCAACCGTTTTTTCATGACATCCCAGCATAAGCCTATTACCCTTTTTGTTGGCTTCGTTTTCTGCTGACTTAACACAGCAGCAGTTCAGCCTGGAGTCACAAAAACATCAGAGCTGGTGTAGCTGGTGTAGGGCACGGTGAGCTGGGACGGCCAGCAGCGAGACACCGGTCTCAGTTCTGTAGGCCCCTCTGTTTGTGTGACCACGTTCCACTGCCAAGGCAAAAAAAAAAAAATTTTAACCTAATTTTCTCTTGCCTTCATTGCCTGTTTCCCTGCTTGCTCTGCAGCTGGAATTGCAAAGTGCTGTGCGTTCTGAATATTGTCAGTGAGCAGCATTGTACAAATCTGTTTTATAAAAATCTAAACAAAGTGCAACTGCTGAGCCCTGTTGTGAGCTCTCTCTAATGGAAGGCATTCCCTGCTTTGGTGTCAGGTATCCAAGGGAATCGTGGGCCCTCATTAAGCTAGAGCTAGCTGAAGCCTCATAGCTCAGCTTGTCCATTCCCATCACCGCTGCAAGCAGGAGTGTCCCACTGAGGCGGCTGCATGGCGCGGGCAGTCCTGGAAGTCATGCGCTGCAGCACACTGAACGTGTCCGTCTTCACAGTCGCCAGCCCCTCTGGCAGCAACCTGCGATCTTTGACATTTTGTTCCTATTTTTAATGAAAGCTTGCCTGAGCTGGCCTGTTAGACTGATTCTAATTCACTTGCTTTTGGTTCAGCCTCATTGTTAAACGCCAGGGTTAGCTGGCACTTCGGTAGGGTGGCTGGAGAGGGAGCTCGACATTTAGGCTGAGTCCTGTGTTACGACTGAGCAGAGAAATCTATCTTTATCTGTACTTAGGCAGTCACTTCATTTTTCTTTCTTTTTACTTTGTAATGTTAACCTCTTTCATCCCCCCTGTTGTTCTTCTGATGTAGCAGTAATGTCAAACTCCTGGCTGATCCACCGAAGCTGGTGAATGCTGTAGGCCAGCCCTGGTCTGAATTGTGACTGAAGTTTTTATGGGCAGCCTTCAAGATATGTTTTCGACTTGTTTAAAGCTTTGACTTCGCACAAGTTTCTCCTGTTGTTTGTGTCCTTACTTCGTGCTCTAGAGGAGTGTCTTTTGATTTGCTAAAGGGACTCTTTTGAAATGCCCCTTGTACCTCATTTTTTCTTGCCTCCGTAGTTTTCTACCATTACTTTGAAGAAGATTTTGATTGTTTCACAAGTGTTATGGCAGCTTTTGCAAATAAGAGCATTACCAGGTCTCTGGATGTCCAGGTTAAAATGATTGCATTACGCAGACAAAGAATTGGTATGTTTCTTTCTATGACAGCAGAAGTGCTGTGCATGACCCTCAAAAATATATGCATATGTAAAATGCCTTATTTTAATCCAAAAGATCACAATATTTCAGGAGACAAGTGTTCTTGATAATATTTTGCCACATAAAATGCTACAGTAAAGAAACATTTCAGAAAACAGAGGTTTAGATGTTCTTAAAGACTGTGCATCCCCCTGCCATTTCTCTAAGTGTTATGGTGGAAATAAGGGATGGGTTCAACCAAAATGTAACTGCTGCCAGTTCAGAGAGAATCATAAGCACCACATGTATGCAGAACAAAAAATACAGCCCTTGTCCTAGAAACACTTGCCAGTTACTCAAAGGAAAACATGAGAAGTGCCTACTGAGATGCAGCTGGCAACGTACAGGGAAATGTGCCATTATCACAGTGGTGTTGCCATACTGCTGACCCAACAATTTTCTTTTTTTGTGATAGTTTCCAAGGGAAAATAGTGTATTTTGCAAGGAGGAGAAAGGTGTGGGGTTCTGTAAGTTTGTGGGAGGTGTGTTGCATGTGAGGGTGAGCAGAGGAAGAAGCAGCAATGAGATGGAATTTATTCTCGTTGCTGAAGCCTCAAATGTCTCACTAGGGATAAAAGTTTGCTCAGAGAGAGGTGTCTTGAATTGCACCCATAAATGGAGGCGACTGGATTATGGAACCTGTTCTAACTTGTGACCCTTCAGGCGTGCAGTGAGGGCAAAGTTTTCTGTAAACTTTGTTTTGCTCCTGTGGGCATGCACTAGGCAGCCTTGCTAAGAAGGAAGGGAGATACCAATAAACAAAGACCAAAAACAACAACAACAAAGGAAACATTGCTAACTTCATCAACACAGAATGCTGCTGGCTGCTCCTTGTGATGAATCTGGTGCTCAGCTCAGGAAGAGGTCATCGTTTCTGACACTGAGCACATCCAACATTGTCAGCACTTCTTATGTCACCTGTCTGCTGCTCATCCCTCCCTGTGCACTGGCTTGAAGTAGCAAAAAACTGTAAAACTCCAAGTTCTTTTCTCCTTCAGTCAGATTCTTGACGCTCTGTTAAGGTAAATAGGATGAACTGTTGTTTATTTGGTCAGTGGATATAGGCTATTCAAGTGGTGTTTAAGGGACAAAAGAGGAAGAGGAATGAGCTTCCCTGCATCGTATTTGTCAGTGTGTCAGAAATTATTACAATAAACAACTCAGAAGATTGCCCCATCCGTCTCTTTTATCCCATGAAGGTGTTTCAGCTGAGAAGTTGTAAATCAGAAGAAAAGTGAAAAGTGAATATGTTTTTGGAATCCTAAATCAAACTCCTTCTGAACTTTTTTTTTCAGGCTTGGGCTGTATGTTGGGTAGTTGCTTTCTTTCCTACTCCTAATGAGTGCATCCCATTCCGCACACACTAGAGAGGACACTGCGTTAGCAAGGTCGAGTCTAACGCTGCCTTTCCTGGTATAATAAGACAGGGAGGGTTATTGCAGACTGTTGGTGCCTTGCATAAGAGGTGTTCACTTCCTGTTTCTTTAATTGATCCACTTTTTAATGGTGTAATGGTCACACATCTGAAGGGTATAAACTTAGGTAGAAGCAGTACATTTTTATAAGCTAAATAATTGACTCTTTACTGTACTAGTACTCATGTTAGAATAAACTAACGATGCTCGCTGCTTTAACTGTCTGCTCAATGCATACGAAGTTTTGTGTGCATTGCATTTCAAAGGGTATCCATTTTACATACTCTCAGAGCAGACATTATATAACAAGTTTACAAGCCACTTTATAAAAATAGTATATGTTTAATACACTAAGTGAATAATCTTCAGTAGACTTTTTCATGCCATAAAATACTTCAATCTATTTTCCTAGTAGTAGACTTTTTTCCAAAAAAGGAAATAAAGCCCAAATACTTTTGCTAAGCTTCTTTTGGCACCAGTACCATGTGCAATATATTACATTTAAATGTTGAGTTCAAGGATTTATTTTTTAAGTTTTTCTTGCTGCCACTAGAAAGGAGCTCCATGCTGTGACCGTCCAGAGAGCTCTAAGTTTTGAGATTCTAACTAGTTTTAAAGTTGTGTTATTTCATCTCCCACTACTTCAGTCCTTGCTTTCACAAGAAACAAAATGTAGTGCCACTACCTTCAAACATTTTGCTGTTTGAACAAATGTGTTTGTTCTTGTGTAAGTGTTAAAGCAAGGCTAAGATTTCATGATACAAGGTACTTGACAGCATTATCAGAGGGGGTGTTACTGGCCTACTTCTGTGTGTTACAAGCCAGATAAGGGTCAGTCAAAACCCTACAGTGTTTTCTCTGGTCCCATTCATACTGCAGCTGCTCAAGCAGCTGTGATAGCACAACTGCAGCAGTGAGTCGTAGGGAAGGCAGGTGATGCTTATTGTCAGTATTGCTGCAAAGCTCCTAAATTCCTGGTCTAACAGCGCACGACGGTACCACAACCTGCAAATGAAGTGATCGCTGCTAGAGGGTCCATGGGGAGACCTGTCCTTGGCTCCTCTTTCTTGCTCAGTAGCAGTCGTGGTGAGAGGTGCCCGTGGCACTTCACCACTAGCACATGTTCAGTGAGCTCTGGCAGTGACCGGTCTGGTGGCTGAGGCACTGTTGTGCATGTCAGGGGACGTGGACGTGTCTCTTGGTGGCAGCTCCATCCTGGAGTAGCACTGTGACTTCAGATAAGTAATCTCAGCCTCCATGCCTGCCTATGTAATCCTTTTATTTCTGGTTTCAGTTTATAAGCTTTCGGGGGAGGCAAGAACTTTCTCACCATATGGGCACATGCCAAGCACTGTAATAATAGGAGCTTTCGGGTAACAGGGCTTTTGCAGAGCCATGGCAGCAACCTATACTTAAGCATGCATCAGGAGCTCATGACAAGCTGACATGATATTTTAGTGGTATGTATGCTTCATGCAACTCTTTCCTCTGTCAATTACATCTGTAAATTAAAAGTATGGATTGTACAACTGTTGAGATGTATCCATTATTTTTGGTCCCAGAACTGTTCTCCAAAGATAAAAATAAGTAGGAAGGATCTGTCATTCAGTCAGAAAGTAGATGGAAAGCCCAGTCCCTAGTAAACAGAATACTGTTCTACTGAGGAGAAACTGATGACATTGCAACTTCTGGCCTGTTGTGTTTTCTCTTCCCTTCCCAAGCCGGCAATCTTACCTCAGCTGAAAACTCTCAGTTCCTAAGAAGCAAATAAGCTGTTCTTTGTTCTTCTGTTACCTGCTGGTTGTATTGCTTTTATTTATATGAAGAGAAGAACCAGAGGCTAAAAAAATGCAAACAGTAAAACATCATATGTGTTAGGAGGTTCTCCTAATTCATCACTTGGCAAAGGAAATAAAGGCAGGCTCCCTAGCTAAACAGCATTACATTTGCTTAGGGTTATTTGGCAGAAAATCCATCATTCTCTCTCCATTTATGAGTATTTCATATTGGCTTATACCCTTTAGCAGGGGTCAGCAGGGCATAGTATGCATACAGAGTTCACGTCCCATTTCAAAGGCTGAATTTTAATTTTAGTGGATGGTTTATTTTTAATACCGTTTGAAAATTCAAGCTGTTTATTAGATTTTTGTTTGTTTGTTTTAATGGCTTTTTGATACTGAAAGCTAATGTTCTTCTTATGGACTACTTGAATGAGAATTAAGTTTGCTGAGACATTTCCATCATGTCAGTGTAACTCTTTTTTTTATTATTTTCTGAGTCATTATGAATCTGTAGACAAGAATGATTTGTTTTCTGAAAGCTTTTGTAATTAAATTGTTAACAATGTACAAACATGGAGGGGAGAATGTTTATTTGTGTGTGTGTATTTTGTGAACTCTTAACTTAGCCTTCAAGACTCCAGAAAAATCAATGCAACTGTGAAACTCGATAAGAACATAAATATGTGTATTGCCACTTTTGATTGTGCCAATTATGATTGGCAGAGTTTTAATATAATCTGCTACATGATTTAACAGAAATACTTTTTTGTTTTCTACTGGTATTCCATAAACACATGCACACTGATTGTTCAGTTAATACACATTGTTGTGATTTAACCTGGCAAGGAGCTATGCTTTTTCTCTTACATTTTTTTTTTTCCCTAAAATTTTCCCTAAAGCCAAAATGCAGAAACTATGAAGAAAATCAACTCTGTCCCGTCTAAATCCAGGATAACATTTCAGAAAGAACAGTTGAAAGTCATATTGTCTTCTTTTGGAGCAGAACTCAGAAATGATTTTTTTTCTAGTCCCACACTACCTTCTGTATCAGCCCAAATGGAATAACCTCAGGGTGTGGGAAAAAGGTTCAGGTATCTCTTCAGATGGTCTTGGAAGAAAAATGCACATCAAGGGACTGCTAAGATTTTTATTTGCAGGTGTTTTGTTTTGCTTCATAAGTTTTATTAAGTAGTCTTTGATAAGATACTATATACTGTGATATCTCAGAAAGCATGCTGACTTCAAATTCTTGTTTTTTAATATTCAAACAACAACCTATATATGCTATTGTATGCTGGGAATTTCTAAATAATTTTAATTGAAAGCAGTTATTTCTCTTTGAAAACAGAAGTTAGGCTTACTTGCATTTCTGATCTTATGACCTAACAGAGCATTAAAAATATCACAAATTTACTACTAGGGATAAAATTTATTTCTCAACCGTTTCTAAATATTTTCATTAAATTGCAAATAATACGAGGTTACATAAGGCTAGTGTGATTTGTTAATGGGAAGAGTGTTGCTTTGGCAAATAGCCAAAGTGCTTTTGAAGGTCAAATGTCGACGGCATTTGAAAGTGTTCAGTGTCCGTCCTCCAATTATATAAAATAGTACTTTAAAAGAGAAGATTAATATCCTAGATGGTATATCAAGGTCAGTTTGTTGCTCTAACCATGTTATTATGGATGTTTTAGTTTTTCAGATTTATATAACTGCTGTGTAACTAATTTGATTTGATTGGGAAAATAGGTTAGATTCAAATGCAGGAAGAGAAAATGTGGGTTACAACTATTTTCAAACTTTGAGCAGCCTATCTATCTTTACATGCTGAGTCTTTTTGTAGGTCCCTTTATACTTGATTTGCTATGCTGGCAGCTTTATTGGAGCTGACAAACTCAAACTCTTTAACTTAGCTTCCTGCAGTAATAAGGTCCATGCTTGTAATGCATCTTCAGCTCAGCCTCGACTGCAAGCTCTGAGTGGGAATGAAGTGTCAGGGACAGAGCAGATGCTTTACGTGCGTGAGGACACTGCATGTATCTGCTGCATCTCAAGCAAAGCTCCCGAGAGGCTGAATAACAGCTTCATAAATCAAGGGTTGTAGGTTCAGCTTTTCCTGCAGCCAGTTAGGAATTCCATGTAGGTTTTGGGGCCCTTTGCTTGCACAAGTGGTGAAATAGCACAAAAATACAGGGGTGGTCCAAGTACAAAAGAGCAGCTGGGTTGATAAGATGATCGGCAATTAAGAAGAAGAACTGAAAAATATGTATATTAATAAATTATAATCTTCACTGAAGGAGGATCTGCTGATAATGTACAAATATTTCAAAAATGGTAATGGGTAGATTGCAATGGGAATTGTGTTGCCTTGATTACATGAATTGTGGTTAAGCAGAGAGATTCACATTAGACATTAAACAAATGGCTTAGCCATGAGCAATTGAAAGGATTTGGCTTGTAAACTAGTAGAATTATGGTTTGGCTTGATTGTTTTGTTCTGGTTTTGTTTTTAGTTGGGAAACCCATATGGGAAAATTCTCCATGTGGGATTAGTTGGTGTGTGACCTTAGCACTGTCACTCCCCTCAGTCTGTGATACTTTCTGTAAGATAGATTGCATACATACACACACATATGCTTCAACAGACACAATTATTCTCCACAGCAATTTTAACCAGCTGAGTCCTTTTTCTCCATCCAAAAATCCCAGGAAAAACAGTAAATGCATATTAATTTTTGACACAAGCCATCAATCTTATACTTTGAGGAGAGATTCAAATACTAGTCTTGTACAATTTATTTTTAAAACTTTGGTGATTAAAACCAAGCTAATGCCTACCTGCAAAAGGTGTAGGAGGGCTTACATCTGAAAAGCTTCCACAATCTGAAGAATTGCTCTTCTGTATTTCTCATGCATGTGGCTATTTCACCAAGTTTTTGCAGCACAGTAAAACACTGGTTCACTGGCTCTGTACCCTTATCTGCTCCTTTCTGGCCTGTGTTGCTTCTTCTCACTGCCAGGCATTTTTTCCCATCTCCTCGATAGTGCTAACAGTATGTGGCGCTTTCTTTCTGGAAAGTCATTCTGTGTGTTGATCTTATATTGTGTATGTGTTTGAAACATGTATTGCACTTTTGGTAGGATTTCCATCAGCAAAGAGCTCTCCAACTAAAGCTCTTGCGCAGTAATTTATCGCCCCTACATTGGATGTTGCACTGGGACGTATTTTCCATTGTTTCAAGACAAACTGCTAGAGTAGCGTACTATTCTTCCTGTGAATATGTATCAGGAGGTGCCCTTTTCCATGAATTTCTATACCATGGTTCAGTAGTTTTGTCAAGAACAGTGTTGATGGCATCCCTTCCCAGGCCAGTAACAAGGGTGCTCAGTAACAAAGCTCTGTTTCCTAGCAGAGGTTAAGTGGAACAACATAAAACCAGAACCTGCTGTTCCTCCTAGGAGGAGGATTCACTATATGTGTGTGCTGAAAAGACAACACCCAGTTCAGGGGCGCAACCATTACCAAAAGAAGCAGGCGCTCCCAGGATTTTAGAAGAGCGGAAAGGAGTGTGTGCCTTAGTGTAGGGAGTCTAGGGGACTGGTGGAGCTGTGGCAAGGTGGAAGCCCAAGGCGAATAGTTGTGTACGTTGTGGGGTAGGTTTACACTGAGGTGATTGATGACTCCGTGCCCGGCATGCCTCGGGTGATTGCGCCCAGTGACAGCAGCATTGATCATTCTGATCCGGCCATGCTCTTTGTTGTGTGGCATCTGCTGTAGCCTCATCCGACTCTGCTCCCCATCATCCTTATGCAGGCACTTTTGTTTTAGGATCAGGATGAGGGGAAGCACGTGTGGCTGGTGAGGTGATTTCCTGCCACAGCTGGAAGGCACGTGGGAGTGTGGCATTGGTTAGTTAAATGGATTTTGTCTCCAGGTTGTGACAGGCTCTGAGGGTACCTTGAGTGGCTGCAAAATGCTGTATATTCATCTGCGTTTGCTGCTGTTATCATCACTCATCACCTGATCATGTTTCTGTTGCTGTTTAGGAAGCACATAGTCTTCCAAGCCATGTGCTGAGGTGTTACGCTATCTGGAGAATAAGCTCCTTTTCTTCCCCTCTCTCCTGCGTTATGAATCGGCGTGATGTTAGTGCTGGACAGGTGTTAATTCATGGCCCTTTGAAATGGGCAGACGTTTCCAGGGAAAAGATTTTCATGCTCTCTGCCTGCCCCTTGAAGTCGGCATTTTCCAGATGCTTATCATGCGAATTCTCCCTGCATGTTCCAAGTGTGTTTTCCTCAGCTCTTCCTGGGGGAGCAGGAGGAGCCAAAATTCGAGACCCAGCGGGGAGCAGCCTCAGTTTGGTGAAAGAAGTGTGTGCAGCTGGAGTTTCAGCCGCATGCATCTTTTGAAAGTGAGAGTAAATGAAACTCTGGTGTTTGGATACACAGGGAAACACAGTCTAGGTGTGATTAAATATATTTTGAGCACTCTGGGTAGTACAGAGGGTGCTGTGAGTTAATACACTCCTTGTAGTTTGGGAATCGTAAAAGAATGGCCTTAAATCAAGATCCATGAGTGCTGCTCTTAATTATTCCTTCCATACAACTCCAAGTANCCCCAAAAAAACCCAAAAAAAAAAAAAAAAAAAAAAAAAAAAAAGTGGTGATGTTTTAATTTTGTAATTACCAGAAGGCTAATACTTCTTTGCCAAAGGCCATGATGATCTCTTAAGTATGAGATAATGTGATTGCCTTATTCCTGTGCCATTAATTGTACTCCATTTTAGAAACATGGTCATCTGTCTTATGAGCAAAAGGATACTCTGTTACCTCAAAGGAAACGTGCAATGAATGGTAAAAGGCTGCAACCTGAAAGTCACAGGTCTTTTGTTTTAATTTTTCTGGGTCACTTTCAAGGCCGTGAAAAATGAAGGAGGTTAGAACAGGTGAACTCTTTAAATTTGGTTAATATATTCAGCTTTGCATTTCATAGCACCTATGCAGGAGCCAGCACTTAGCCTGTGAGTAATGGGTCTTTACATGAGTATAGACCCAGGACTTAAGAAAAAGGGGGCATGAAAGCCAAATGACCTAGCAGAGGGTCTCAGAGGAGCACAAAGCTTATGAAACCGCATACAGCTCTCTTATTAGAATGAATTGTTTGTGGTTTGTAAGACATCTTCAACTCTTTTTTTAATATCTAGTAATAAATCTAAATAATGAGCACATTACTAGTGAGCTGTGAGAAGACATCAAATTTTACATTCTGAATATTAAAGTATGGTTTGACAAGGTGGCTAGCAATGAATTAACAGTTTGGCACTGCTGAAATGGGGTTTTCCCTCCCTTGCTTCCCTGCTTCTGCTGCCTGTTTGAACACGATCAGACACTTACCTGGTCTCACATGAGCTGATTCAAATCTAACCTAGTGGGAAAATAAATTATTCTGTGTTTTTCTGTTTGTTTGTTTTCTGGTTAGTGAATTCCAACCATTTACTTTCCGATTAGATGCGTGCCAACAACCTGTGGGAAGTCCAGGCAGTGGGGAGGGAAGGAGGGAGCAGGGGAGAAGGGTGGAGGAGCTAAGAGGGAGCAGGAATGCCCCCTTTCAGCAACCTTTGGTTCAGCCACAGCGTCAAACCATGCCCTAAATTGGTGCTTTGTAGTCAGGAGTCACCACGTTTGCACTTCTGTGTATTTTCAAGAGAGGGAGGAGGCAAGGAGAGCTGGGAGGATGCGCAGAGCGTGCTTTCTGTCACACAGTGCCGCTCCTGTCAGCTCCTGGGTTTTTTCAGTTTTGATTTTTTCCCCCTGAATTTCAAATCCAACATATGCAGCAGACATGTATAAGCAGGTCTGTAAAACCCACAAATAGGAATTGTATCCTTAATTGTGAGAGAATCAAGATTTCAGTATTGCCTGCAGTAATCTGGCCTGCAGAAAATAAAGTGAACTTTCTGCTAGTTTTCTGTCTGGGAATAATCTGTGCGAGTTATTGTGTGTATTCATTTGTTTAATGTACAGGATGCTTTTGGAAAATACTGGCTGCAGCAATTGGTTATTACAGTGACTAACTGCAAGAGGTTATGCACAACCTTTAGTTCCTCATTTAGTACTCTTCTGCATTTAGATGTTTAAATTCACCTTGTTTTTTTTTTTTTTTTTTTTTTTTTTTTTGAAAAAGAAATATTTCTGAGCAAAAGCTTGAAATAGCTTGTTAGGGGGTCCCAAGGGAATTGGCACTTAGCTGAAGCGTACCCCTGGAGCCAAGTGCACTGTGCAGTGTTTACTCTCAGGAGGAAATGCCAGGAGACTCCTGGCCATTGGAAAAGTCTGTCCTTCAGAGGAAGGCAGCATGGATCAAACTGCCGCTGACAGGAGGTAGAGTGGCAGAGTACTTGGATGTTAATCTTTGTTTTTAACTGATGTACTTTGGTTTTGTCAAGAAGCTGGAAATTTGCAGATTTTTTTTTTTACTCTAAAGAAATGTTTATCAGCAGAGGTCTTGGCTGCTGGAGCCTGAGTGTTACAGCCTGCAGGTAGGTGTGGAGGCAGGAGCTGACCCTTTCTGTCATCTCTTTCTAGGGGCTGTTTCTGCAGGTGGGCCTGCAGGTCCATGTGCCTTTGCAGACACATCCACACAGAATCTTGAGTGAATGGTAAACTGATATTGAGCACAATTTCACTATGATTTCATCTGCTTTCTGAGAACAAAATTTATTTTGCTTGGGGCTTCTTCCTGAACAAAGTCCACTAGCAGCTGTTAGAAGTGTGATGCTTTTGACATAAGACTCCAAAACTCCCCTATCTGCTGGTTCAAGTCTTGGATCTATTCCTTTTTCTTCTAGACCCCTCTGAGACAGAGAGCAAAACAACAGCATGTAACTTTCAGAGCCAATTGAAGCTGTTTTCTTCCTGGCATGACAAATGTTCAACCTTAACACAAACACGTCATTTTCTGCTGCGTTGGACTTAGTGTCCAGCAGTGGTAGCAGCAAGTGCCAATGTTGTATGCCATCTGAGAATGCATCAGAAGAAAACCAAACTGGAAAACTGCCTTTACTGGAGGGGGGAAAAAAGAAAGAAAGGGAAAAAATCTGTTCCCTTCCAAAATCAGTCATAATAATTTAAGTTCACATCAAATAAATTGCAAGTCAGAATGGACAAACATCTGGTTTATTCATCCCTAGCTATACTAACAAAAATGTGATATCCTGTTAGATAAGTCACAGATCATCCTAGTTTATTTTGGCAGTTGTGCACCTTGATATTTTTCACTTAAACAAGAACGTATCAGTACTGTACAGCTAGCGTGCCTTGAGCTCCAGGTTCACAGTTCATGTGCTTCTGTGACTTTGAACTCTTCTTTTCCTGCATTTACCAGCTGCACCAGAACAGATATGTTTACATGTGGGGGGTAAATGGCAGCTAGCAGCTCAGAGTTTCCATTTCCTTTTACATTGTTCAGGAATCCAGGCTCACAATTGTTGTCCTAAAGCTTCACCTCATGTATATGCTTCTGACATGGCCCTTTGCAGTACAAATATTTTATTCTGACATTGAATTGTTGATAGGAAGTGCTGACTAGGGGAAAACTACTTTCACTAGAAATTAGCCTCAGTTTATATGAAATTAAATTATCAGTGAAATAACCTCAAAAAAAAAAAAAAAGGAAAAAAATTGAAACATCACTTTCTGTAAGGTATTTTAACAGTAAGTGTGAGGCTAATGTGGATCTACTTTGTGTAGTTGTAGCATGATAGGTGCACTTTTAGGCGGTGAACAAAAATACATTTTTTATTAAGCATGACAATGAAATCTAATTAGCAGCTTAAGCCATGACACTATTTAAGCTGTTGTCATGCATAGGTGATAAAATATTCCCAGGTGTGCTTGGCAAGGCAGTAATTCCATCAAGATGTTATTGTGATTACAAACAAGAAACAAAACCGTCGGAATGATTTCTTCATTTGCCTGAACCCTAAAGTGGAATTAGAGACTTCAGCCAACAGTATCAATTGTGCGGAGAGGAAATCCTTGCTCTGACTTTATACTGCCCAACAGACTTCCCATCATCTCTCTGCTAATTCCACATTTATGAGCTCTTACTTCCCCTTTTGCACCTAATTTGGATGTTTCAGGTTCTTGCTGTGAATGAGGGCTGTGGGTTATTGGTGATTTCAATAGCTGAACTGAGTCAAGCAGATGTTGTATAAATGACCTGCAGAAAGCCCTGCAGCAATTGTGTGTTGTGGTTTGCCTACTTTACTTCGAAACAAGATTTCCTGAGTTACCCTGATGAGTGAGAATGAGCTTATCTTTTGATCGCCCTCACATGGATCTTCTATAAGAAGAAATTACTTGAACTTACTGGAGCATTTTGATTGAATTTATTTCTGAGATGCATGTGTGTGTATTAATTGCTAGATTTGACCTGTGGGCCATTATGTAAAGCAGTGTAATGGCAGTGTACTGCTGACACATGCAATTTTAATTTTTGTCATTCTGATGTTCCTTGTGATACTTAGGCTATAAAGTTGAAGCATAAAATTGTACAACAGAATATTTGAAGCATTGGCTGTGCTGCCTTGGAATTGCCATCTCAGGCTAGCAGTGAAGTGCAAATAGCTTTTTTTTTTTTTTTTTTTTTAACCTATGAGCTTGCTGAAGGTAAATCATTTACCTCTTTACTTTCATCACAACTGCTGTGCTTATATGGTGAAAAAATCAAAGCAAGCAGTGAACGTTGTGCCACCATCCTCATCTCTGTTACAGGGCAGTAACATGGGCAACAGAGCTTCAGGGGAGTGGCAGGGGACAGGGTTGTGGGTGACTGAGATGTGTTGCAGAGGGTGTAGGGGGGTCTTTAAACAAAGAATTCAGCCACTGCAGTTGCTGAGATAACCGTGCTCAGTTGTCTGATGTACTTAGAGAAGTGCATGGCAGAGACTATCATTCTTAAAGACAGTTTAAAACTATAATAATTCAAGGCCAGGCTGGATGGGTTCCTGGGCAGTTTGATCTAGTGAGCTAGTGGCTGGCAGCCCTGTCCACGGCAGGGGGGTTGGAACTAGATGATCTCTGAGGTTCCTTCCAACCCAAGCCATTCTATGATAATAATCATTAAAAAAAAAAAAAAAAAAGACTGCTTGGGCATACAGTAGGAGTTGCATCATGAACTCTTCTTTAGTTTAGGTACTGCTGACCACATATGTGCTTCTGCTTAGGCGTCTGTTCCCAAAATCAGTTCAGTTCACTGATAAACTGTAATTACCTTCTGTTGAAAAATCATACACAAGAAATGATAACCGCAAAGAACCCATGTATTACTTTACACTGTTCTTTCATTTAGAGTCATTAGATGTTTTATCTCATAATCTCTGAATGTAGACTAGCTTGAAATTTCCAGTTCATGGTCTGTATTTGTTTTTCATTGGCTCTCTAATTCGATAGCAGGAAACAATCTGAAAGTAATTGTATTAAGTGTTTCAGCACGAAGATTTTAAAATATAATGTCTTGGCATATTACTCTGTCTTCTCTCTATTCCTCTGAGGAATTAAAATGGACTTAGCAACTTTAATCCAGACAGCTTTTATACTGCATCCTGTTTCCTTCCTCACATTTAAGAAAGCACAGATTTTTCTCTCCAAATTCAGAAATCCCAGTCATAGCGGTCACTTCGCCGAACACCTGTGCTGTTCACTTTTCCAGTGTTGATGCAGGGTTTGGGTGCCTCGCGTGCATCCAGTTCAGGCAAGTCTGGGTTTTGCACTCCGTATCAAAGGAAAGCATTGCAGAGAATCACAATGCATATGCATAGCCGAGCAGATAAGTGCCTGGGTGTTTGCCCTGGCTTCTCAGGCTGAGTGAAGGGAGTGCAGCACCTCCCCAGAGGCCTGAAGCGCTGCGCTGCGTGTGCTGTTCTGGCATTCCCTGCATTTTGTTCTGAAAGGTGGAGGAAGGGGAATCCCAAGTCTATGGAAAAATGACCCTTGGAAAGGCTTGGTATGAAAAGGATTACGTCCCTAGAAACTTTGTTTGGAAGTGTTAGGAGACAGCTATGTATACATGCTGGCAACCTCTGCAGGAGACAAATTATTTTCCCACCCTCTCAAGTACTTGGTAGTTTATCTGTTGTTTATATTAAAGATGGATTGTGCTTATGTATTCCTGACAGAGCTCTCATTAATCACCCCGTGCCACATAAAAGATTGGAGGAAAAGAATGGAGGTTACTGGAAAGTAGACATGTGATCGCTGGCTCTGCTTTTAATGCGACTTGTCCTGCCATTAGCTTTGTTCCTGTGAATCATTGTGTTTGTGTAACCCCTTTTGTTGTTGTTGTTGCTTCCATGTTTGGTATGTCTGTTTTTCGCAGGGCTATTCAGGACATTGTGCACTTCTTACAGTGATGTTGGGGAACGTTAATGGTGACATTTGCCATGTTACTATCTCAAGTGGTTTCTGCTCCCCCCCCCCGTGCCCACCGCCCTGTTTGCTGGCTCTTGCTTCCTCCCCCAGCCCCAGCAGCCGTTTCCTCCCTCTGAGCAGAGCTGCGCAGGCAGTCGTTTCAGCCTGTGCCAAGCAAAGGGGTTGAACGGGACTCGTGGGGTGAGGACAAATGCACAAAGGCTGGGGTTTCATAAAGCCCATCAGCTGCCAGCAGAGAGGGACTTTCTTCCACAGCAGGTCCTCCTTCTGCATGGCCATGCTGAAGGTTTCCAGCCCCAAAGTGTTCAGGCAGCTGCTTGTGATCCCCTTTGAAGCATGAGAGTCAAAACTGTTGGCAAGGGAGAGAGACTGAAAAGGAATTTGCTAGGTTTTGCAAGCTGATTGAGGCTATGGGGACACGTTACCAGCTCTGCTTGGAATCAGGTGCAGGAACCTCTGGAGTAGGCTACTTTACCACCTTGGCTAGTCTGCCTAACAGCCCCTTCACATCTCCAGAGGCATGCCTTGATCCCACCTCTTCAGGGTGTTCTGGTGGGAAATAGTTTCACTGGCAAATTTTCAGCCAGTAGGAGATTTAATTCCTTGAATTTCTGAAGTGCTGTGTGCTTATGTTTGCCTAATAAGAAGAAATTCTTTGGATCTTAAAACAGGCAATTGAAGTAATTGATATTTGACAAACCAGAGCAAATTAGCTCTGAAGAGACTGTCATTTAATACAGATTATTTTCTCTTTTATCTGTACTTCTAAAAATACTTTGTCTGGCATATTCTAGTTCTGCACAGATTTTTTCCTGTGTCATGCCACATTAATGTCTGACAGCTCTTTAGTGCAAAGTCCTGTTAAAGAATTCACTTTTTAGTAGTACATTCAAGACTGAGTCATGACTAGATGCTGGTTTGTGCTTATGATTGAACACCTACTCCACGAAAGCAAGCGATGACCAAAAGTTCTGCAAATCTACGGGAATTTAGGTCCATTAGTTGTGATAGAAGCATATCTTCAGTGAAATCAAGGGAGAAGGCATAATGTAGGGAAGTCTTATAGGCACATGAATTTTCAAACGTTTGAAATAAATATAATTATACAGAAATAGCTGTTTGAGAGAACTAGAAGTTTGTAGAAGACTTTGATTCAAACTAATTTGGATGGCTTGTTCCCCCCCATGTGACTACTTTTGATTGCATATTGTACATATCAAGAATAAGAGAATTTATTTCTGAGTTGGGAATAGTTTTTTAATCAGACTCGGTAATGTAAATAGACTGCTATTTGAAAGCTCATTCAAAAATGAGTACTGATGTATGTTTAAGAGCACTGTATGGTGAAGCAGAAGTATCCCCCAGTGTTTAACCAAAAGCATGTTTTATGTGTGGTTTTGTTTTGTTTTTTTAATGTTTAACAGTAACTGAAGCTGGCTTTGGTGCTGACATTGGGATGGAGAAATTCTTCAACATCAAATGCAGAGCCTCTGGCTTAGTTCCCAGTGTGGTTGTACTTGTTGCTACAGTGAGGGCTTTGAAGATGCATGGAGGCGGGCCAAATGTAAGTTTTTGCACCTTTCTTGGAAAATAAATTTTTTTGCAAAAGTTTGAAATACATAAAATACCTTGGTTTACAAAATAATGGGAATCACTTGCAGAGCAGTATTGAGATATCAGCCCCAGGTTAACTCATCTCACAATTACTGCTTCCAAAGGCCACGCAGGAATGGAAAGGCACAGATGAAAGAAGAGGAATGAAANNNAAATGTATTTTCTTTTTCCTGCACATTGAAAGAGCATTTCTAAGTGCACTGAAGTAGTCAGAAGCTGGGTAAGTTGGCAGCTGAGGAGGAATGACAAGAGAGTTTGGGCTGCAGGATGTGCGCAGAAGTAGGGGAATGTTGCTAATGAAGGTTTTGAGATTTTTTTCTCTGCAATAATGGGAACTCATTTTGTCCTTTAAGTCTGCTCAGGTTAATTCCCTCAGAGATGCTAACGTAACTGGTTTGGGCGTGCAAGTGTTTTTCCAATGTACCAAAAGTCACCAGTGTATCACTTTTTGCTGTTTAAGCCAAGGAGAGACTGGTATAGATCACTGATTCCAAAAGTAATCCTTGGTCATCCAATCAGACTGAACTCTGCTAGCCAAACAGACAGACACTAAGCTTCTAGAAACACTTTGTTTTGCTCAGCGGTATGCATGAGAGTGATGCTGTCAGGGAAACAGTTGTAGTGTTTGAAAATACCAGAGCTGTTTCCACAGCCACAACATTTTGGACTGCGTGGTCTTTCTTGTAGCAAATCACCTCATAGAGCTGAGCTTTTCCTTCTTCAGTCTTTCATGTTGACATAATTATATAACTTTTTATGATTTTAGTCCACTTCTAATGCAAATTTTGTTGACTGTAAAATAAATGTTAAATTTTCTTTTTCATATATGGAGGAGCATTCCTCCGTGCAGATCAGTCTGGTATATTGTCATGTGCTTTATCATTCGGTCTAGCAAATACATGACTTGAGTATCTTTGCAGCCATCTCTGTTTCTGAACTGTGTCTTCAGAAGTATAAAGCTTTCATTTGGCCATGTAATAATACATAATAGAGGCACACAGAGTGACAGATGCTTTTACTTGGAGGTTAACTATAAACATGGTCCAAGACCAATGCGTGGGACAAAAGTGACCAAGCCCAGTACCTGAGATCGATCTGTTTGGTCCTTGGGAGCTCAATATCGTACTCCAGTCATAGACTGTGTCTGTATACCTTTTTGCTTTCCAGCAAAGTAGGCTACTTGCATGCAATTCCTTGCTATCAGCAATAATTATAGGACACCCAGAGCTGATATTCCTCTTCTGTTCATTTGTGTTAGTTATTCCTTCAGCCAGCAGTTGGAGGTTGCTTTCCATTGTCTTTGTGCTGCTGGTGCAGCATTAAGCATGTAGAACAGAGTCCAGCTACATTCTCTGATAAATCTTTTACAACTAGTTGCAGAGTCGCTACCTGTATCTTGTTGCTTGGATACAGTGGGAGGTTTTGCTACTCTCCTTGTATCAGTGGATGCACTGACGGAGGCTGCAGTCAAGCTATGATTTTTTCGTGCAATGTTTGTACTGCCAGGCGGTATAATTACCAGAAAGTAAGCAAAAGTGCACTTCTGACTATTCAGGATTATGATATGTGTTGTTAAATCTGTGATGACTTAGACTATTATTCCAGGTAACTGCCGGTGCCCCCCTGAAGAAAGAATACACAGAAGAGGTAAGAGGAGCTATTACAAGCTTTAGGAGAAGCTGGATAGTGAGCAGCCTCAGGTTTGACAATAGCATGCTCTGATGCTGACATTCAGTGCAGAGCTTTAACAGGCATTGCCAGCAAGTAAAGCCAGCTCAACTTCCCCCAGCCGCTTGGCGTTATCCCTCTTGCATATGCTGTGTGTGTGTGACTGCATGGTAGATTGTACTGAGGAACTGAACCAGCTGAAATGCTGAAAATTTACTTTTCAGTAAATTTTCCAGGACCAGTAAGTTTTCAGGCAGATCAGCTCTTCATTCCAGTCCATCGCATGGCCTCTCAAGCACTTCTGGCATTTATGGCGGCGCAAGGGCCATGTGGTGCAGGAGTCAAAGGCACTGTGTGAAATTCATGGCAGCTTAGCCTGTTCATTAAGCAGCAGGTTTACTCTGACCTTGGATGTCACTCTTCAAACAAGAGTGGATTCTTCAGGTTTGTTTTCTTTGTCATTTTGCTGTCCTCTGGCATTTTAACATCCACCCCCTTGTGACCAGTTTTGGCAACATGTACGTCTGTTGTATTTCTAGGTATCTCCTTCAGGGAAGCCTTTGGTCAGAGCAGGGGGGAAAGCGGAGCAGGCAGCAAGGCTGCCAGTGTTCTGTGTGAGCCTGCCCACAGACCACTTTTGGTATCCCTTGTATTGACTGACAGCCAGTCATCAGCTACATTGTCTTCTCACATCCCAGAAAAGAGCAATGCATTCATGTACAAATTGTGGACGCTGAGTAGTCACATATATGTCTGTTGCTTATTAATTTAAATTAAATTAAGAATTAATAAGTAACAAACTGTTTTGTCTGGAAGCATTTTACTTGCCTGCAACTGTCATGATCATCACTGTTTATATCCAATTTAATTTATGGAAATTTCTTTGGCTGGAGCTGGCTTGATGTATCTGACCGTTTCCATAACTTTTTATTTAATTGCATAGAACCTCCAGCTGGTAGCTGATGGCTGCTGCAATCTACAGAAACAGATTCAAATTACTCAGCTCTTTGGAGTTCCTGTTGTGGTTGCTCTGAATGTCTTTAAGTAAGTATGTTCTTTCATTACTCTTGTGAGTAAACCCACAGATCAGATTTCACACTTTTGTCTTGATTTATGAATTAAATAGCTTTGGCATAAAGAAAATAAACCACTGAAGAATTATTATTATTTATTTCCGTCATGAATGTAAATACATATGCTGTATATACATGTGCTATGTACATGTAAATTTATATAAAAGTTTGCTTTGCAACTGCCGATCTACATCATTAGTAAGGCTAAAGGTGTAAGATTATAGAATAGAAGTAATTAAAATTTAACTGTTTGGTTGGCAGAACTGACTCTCCTGCTGAGGTTGATCTGGTGTGTGAGATTGCAAAGCAGTCTGGAGCATTTGATGCTGTACCCTGCAATCACTGGTCAGATGGTGGTAGAGGAGCAATAAAACTAGCTCAAGCTGTGGAAAAGGCAGCCAATCAGAAAAACAGTTTCAAGTATCTCTACAGCTTGGAGGTAAGTTTTTTTTTTTGTTGTTGTTTTTTACTATTTTAATGAGTGCATGCTGCATCAGTGTTGGATTTGAAACAAGAAGAATGGTTGCGACAAAAGCTATCTAGCATACTTGGAAAGGGGCTTGGCTTTGGCTTAAAATCACAAAAGCTGGAGAGAACAAGCAGTCTGTCACTCATCTAATCGGTAGTGCAGGATACTCGTAGTGCTTTTTACTTAGTGCGTTGAATGGTATTTTTGATACATTCTTGTTTAGCATAAAAATATATCTGTAGGTGGAACATCCACAAACTATTGTGGGAGCCTTTACAAAGATTTCATACAGTATTTTTTCTGACAATCACCTGAAATGAAATATAGTTACTCTTTCACAGTCATGAGTACTGCAACAGTTTCTGTCTCATTAAGACATTCACTCCCAGTAAGTGGCCTTAGAGCATGTGTGCACTGCACATGTGTTCAGGCACAGAGGTTAACTCAGACTTTACCAGCACTCACCTGCACAGGCCTCAGCTGAGCAGCACTGGTGGCCTGATCCTGCTCCTCCCCTCCTGCTGATCAGGGCTGGAGCCTGCTGGTGCAGTAGAGCCTCCACACACCCATGGGCTGCTTCCCTGTTGCCCCCCAGGCTCTCAGCCTGTCCAGCAGCACCAGCCCCTGCCCTGCTCCTGCTGCTGGCACCAGCATCCATGAGCCCCTGGGGCTGGCGGCTCCACCAGCTGCTGGCATGCAGAGCTCTGCCCCTGCTCTCCTTCAAATATCCCACATTTATTAAAAAAAAAAAAAAAATTAAAAAAAGGTTTTACATGGTCCCAAAGTGCTTCTCTTGCTGCATCCCATAATGAGTCCTGTACTTCTGTCACACTTTAGTTTTCAGTTTTCTGAGGAAATGCTCTTCCCATTGACTCACCTGGGTTGGTTTCTCACCAAGGACAATGGTCTTATCCTACCCTTTGGCCAGACTTAGGAAACAACTGATTCAGGGTGCTCTAATTTTCACTGATTAGGTTTTCTCACTGATTACATCACTAGGGTTCCACCTGTCCTCTGGTCCCTGCTTGGGCTTTGTGTTTGACATGCTTAGCTGTTAGATAACAAAGCATTGCTTGGTCCAAGTTTCAATCCTATCTCTGCTGGAGGTTATAATTCTTTTTCCATGTCTCAGAAATGTCGTTCTTGCAGTCGTCTGCAAGGTAACATCACAACAAGGTGAGCCTGTCAGGAGGAGCAACTTGTGAGGAGTGGCTGCTTGGCCCCCTGAGCACTTTGCTGGATGGAGTATCACCATGCATGCAGAACGTTTTGGGATACCTAGTGCCAGGGAAGGTGCACAAACAATTTCTCAGGTCCTTCCTGATTATCCAAATGTGGGTAGGTTAAAATATGGGCAGTCTTCCCTGGCACTAGGGAAGCCTCTGTCAAATTTCAGATCCTATGCCCTAGCTGACATGCTAGTGAAGTTTCTTTAGAAAAGGTCTGAATGCGATTTCTTTAACAGCAGAACCTCATCTTCATTCTTTTAAATGGCTGAAAGTTCCTGTTTTGATTCTTTTCACCAGGAAAAAGTTCAGCCAGAGGTAGGCAGATATACCTTACTCCTCCCTGATGGGTACCTTGTATCTGTCGCTCCCATTTTATTTCTTCGCCTCCCCCAATGTTTTCTCAAGTGTCAGTAATCCAGCCAACTCCTATTAATGCTAAACACTGCCTTCACAGAATTGATGGCAGTACCTTGGGAATTTAAGTGCTATAGTAGCTATTAATGGCTTTTTGCCCATGGAGCATTTTTACAGCCAAACAATGAACCATGTATCTGCCTTTCTGAGTTCATCTCTAATGAGATGCTCTGGAAACTAAGGATATCATTTTATGTTCTTTGAATAATAAAATTAAAAAAAAAAAAAAGTTCAGAAATACATGTAGTAGTTTTCCCCACAGGACACTTGTGTTACAGAGACAGCACATTAGCATTTGATGGTTCCCATATTTAAGCTCCAATATCACTATATTCTATATAACTAAGAATTTTGTGGTATGAATGAGTAGAAAGGATTGGTTGGGCTGGTCACTGCCTCTGTGAAGGAATAAAACAAGATTCATTTCTACTTTAATGTCTTTCCCAGGCACATCTTCCTGTGCTGTTGCATAACCAGTGTGATCGTAATACAGAGGGAATGAATAACATCTTTACATCACCTTAATATCCCGTAACTTAACACAAATATTGTAAGCCTCAAAAATATGTTGAAGGGATTTTATAAAAACATATAAAAATCTTTAAATCCTGTAAAAAGCTAAATTCAGGCCAACAAAAATACTACAATTTAAAGTTCAAGCTTCTGTTTCATTCTTACTGTGCAAAGGATAGGGACTGAAGCAATTGCAGGCAAGAGAGTGAAATAGCAGTGCTGTCACTTGGAAGGTATGGCAGGTCATTTACTCACTGTGCTCACAGAGACATGAAGGAAATTGCCTCTTCCAAGTGAGCCTGCCCAGATGTTAATTATGGGTGTAATAGGATCTTTTGATGTAGCAGTTTTGAGGACTGAATTCTCATGTTCAAAGCGCTACCTATGACAGAAAAGTCAAGAATCAGAAGAGGCAGTAGGATGGGGTTCAGACATGTTTTCCCCCATCGTTGTGCCTAAAAGGGTATGTAAGTGCAAGCACATAATTCCACCCCTTGTCTTTCCAGCGACTGCTGGATTTGTCCAGTTACTCAAATACCTTCAAGTCCTGGTTGACTCAGGTTTGGTGGGGTTAGCAGTTTTTTTCTTTTCCTTGTGGAATGTCAAAGTGGGAAATACTCTGCATAAGACCACTACCGCTTCATTCATATCTCTGTCTGTCTTTACGAGATTAATCTTCCCTTTAATCCACATCTCCTTTTAGTCCTTTGAGTCTATGCATCTTATTTTCCTCGGTCTGGAAAACTTCATCAGAATTTACTTCCAAAACTCTCTGTAGTTAGAACAACTCCCAGCAGCACAGACCATTGTAGGAAAAGGTAGAAGCCGTGATAGATTCATTCAACATTTTGATGTTTTGAAGAAAGCATCACCCTGGGTATTTAGAAACAAAACCCTAACTCTCTTATATGTAAAACTGCCTTAGTCAGGTCAAAGATTTTCACTAGTCAGATCAAAGTTTGCAGCAAGCTACATTGCTGGTAGTCAGTCTGGCTTTAGTTACAGGGTAGTCCAGGTCAACTGGGCTCTCTTTGGATTTTTTCCAAATGACGTGTATCTGTTTGTGGCATTTTATGTAACCTCCAAATGTATCTTAAAATAAAGGCTGAAAGGAGTTTGTAAATATATATCATGTGAAAAGAACAAGAAAGTTTTTTCTATATCTGTCAAATGCTGGCATATGTTCATACATTCGTACCATGTTCTGCAGTGATTCCCAGGCATGTGCTGAATGAGCAGTTTTGGAGAGTGGACACAACAGAGTTGTATTGGCCCAGGACTCAGGCTCAAATAAGTGGTCCTGCTGGGTATCATAGCAAGCTAGCCTTAGCAGGGGACTGTGCTAGTGTGGTTATATTCCTCAGAGCATCTCAGTCAGTCTGTTTAAACTTCCAGGAGTATTGTCTCTACGTGATGAAGTGTTGTGTAGTGCCACTTTTAGATTGCTTTCACATTTTCTTTATTTCTCTAAGCAGGCAAGCTTTTGGTTTTATCCTATTAGCTGATGATTTTACTTTTTTAAAATATTTTTAATTTTAGCAAGAGCTCATTTGGCATTTGGTATTAGATGAACAATTATTTTTCAGGAGTTGAAGTGAGAATAGAATAAGCCTCAAGTATACTTTGAGAGCAGTGTGAAAAATACTGGATATGTGGTTTTAGAAGTGCACGTGGTGGGGGTGGGGTGTTGTTCAGGAGCAAGGATGAAATTTTTATATCATAGGCTTCAGAATTTATAACACAGTTTAAATGATTATTAGCAGTAGTTGTAATAAGTGCTGTAGCAGTGTGTGGTTTTAATATGTTTTTGCCCCCAGTGCAAACTATCCGCTCTTATTTTATTGTTGTATTCTTGCCAAGCGCTCGTCTTTAGTGTTTGGAGGATGGGTTTGTTTTAAAGGCCTCTTGAACTCCCTATGAAATAATCTGTGCTTTTAAAAAACATACAGATATATTCTTGCTACATATGGAAAATATCAAAATATCAACTCTCTTATCACTGTTGACTTCATTTCTGGGTTCACTTTTCTTGAAGTATGGGTCTTTAAGTTGCAGCAGAAAGCTATTACTCAAAATAAAGTTGACTGACCCATTAGAAGTAAGTTTAGATAACTAGGGGGAGGATAGGAGAGGATGGAAACATACGCATCCCATTCCCAAATTTCTCTGGCTTCAGTGCTTGTTTTTGGGAAGGGAGGTGAGGGGTAGGGGAGAGGGCTCTGTTCCCAGTTATATTCCCTGCTGGTGCATGGCTGGTAAGGAACCTGCCTTCTTTTACTGTCCAGCACAGTGAAACCTCTGTGCTTTTGGAAAGGGAATGCTTGGGGTCTCTTCTGTCTTCTCCTGAATTGAGCTCTCCCATGACTGCAGGAGCCCTTCTCAGCCAGGGGGTAGGAAACAGAGGTCTGAACGAAGATGGGCACTAGTTTTTGAGAAATGCATTGCCCTTCCTGCAGGGCAGTAGGAGTGCAGTGGGCTAACACTCCAGGAGATGAAAGAAAAGGACAAGCAAATGGCATGAGGCGGAATCAGCAAATCTGAACAGTCAGTTGGTTGGCATTATCCCTTTAACAGGTTGACGTGGCAAAAAGGCAGACATTGAAGAGCCTTGAGTCACCTGACTTAGACTGCATTGAAAACTAAATTAAAAATCATAAAGGTCACAAAAGGAAGGGAGGGAGAAGGGATTGTTCCACTCTTCGAAGTTTGTCAGATGACATGTGTTTTTGCCTGTGCTCTGCCTTTAGGTAATATCATGACAAGTGAAAATATTTCCAGGCTGTTCTGTGGAAGCTACCACAGATAACACAAATATTTTGGCTGAGTGCAGTGGATGGCGTGGCCAGCCTGCAGAACAAAGGAGATCTTTGTCAGCTTGGGTCTGTCCGTGGGGAATGAGGCTGAGCAGCGCTTCTGGGGCAGGCATTTGAGCAGTTAGCAGCTCCAGCACTGGTATTGCTCTTTTGCTCCCAGGAACATAGTAATAACTAGGGCAAACCTTGAGCATTTCAGCACCCCAGTTTTGCCTGCCTCTATTGTACTACAGCAGTGCGTTGCAGGCTCATTTCTTCCAGTCATAGCTTCAGCTGTCAAAGATGATGGGTTGGTCGGGAGAGGTGTGGGGGCAAGGGCAGCATCAAACCAAAGAAAACTGCCAGCAGCAGCTCTGTGTGCCTTAGCTTCTCTCCCATCCACTGCCAATGGTCTCTGATAGCAAGAATGAGCTGTGATGTGCATAGTAGGAGAAAGACAGTGGCTTGAAGGGCACAGTCAAGCAGGGCTTTTAGGGTCTGGGACTGAGGATACGAAGCACCAGGGAAATGACCTACAGCAGACTGTTTGTCTTTGTTTGCAAACTGATTGTTTTTTCAATTCAGAGGTGGGAGCATTGTTTTCTTCTCCCTCCACTGATATGGAGCCATGGAAACCATCCGTCATGTGTCTGCAGTCGCATCAGCCCAATGTGCCTCAGAGATAAATGACTTCTGTGCTGAAGGTCTTCATACAGCACAGAGTTCAGTAATGTACGGACCCAATGGAAGGTCCTTATGCACTGATAGAGCAGGAATAAATAGAATTATGTATGCTCCCTACTGAAACTTTTCCTAATAGACAATGAAGATCATTTCCCATCTTGAAATGCAGGCTGTGCTGCCCTCCAGGGTACGCTAGTCTTTGAGCTATTTCCCAAGGCCCACTGCTAGGGAGCCATTTAACACGAAGCCACATTGAAGAGGAATTCCACAGGACTGTACCAGCCTCTCCTCCCACTCCCATCAAAGAGATTTTGGTGAAGTCTGGACACTTTTTTTTTTTTTTTTTCCTCTGAATTGAATGTTCTGAGCTTGGTAGCTATCAGTGTTTCACTCCATCTCTTTTTGGTGTGTGTAGGCTCTTGATGGCTGCATGTTTATGTTTGTTTTTATTATTTTCCTATGCTTTGCATGGAACAACTTTCTTAGGCACAGCTGGGATTTTGAAGTCGGAGAAATGGAAAATGAATCTCTAAGGCCACAGGCTTAGGTGTTGATTCACAAACTGTTTAACTTGACTGAATATACTTTTCTGCAAATTAAAAAACAAAATCTTGTCCAGTGCCAACAAAGGAAGAGGAATGCTGGAGACCTGGGAATCCTTCTGTCAGCCACAGGTCTTCTGGAACCAGAATATACAGATACTTTAATAAATGTGTTTTTATTTTATCCAAGGGAAAAGCTAGAAGTAGGAGTTTGAATGTGCAGAGTCAGCTATTGTTTTAGCACTGCACTCTGTCACCCCACACAGCACCTTCAGCCATACTCCCATCATATGTTTTCATTTGGCAGCGTTCCCAAGAAGAGGAATGAATGATGTCTGCATGCTGTTTCACTTAGTCAACCAGTGATTCTTTATTATTGCTTTCAGGGGATGCATGGTTTAAAATAAAAAAGAAGTGCCACTGCCTTGAATTTAAACCATTTTAAGAATTGTTTTTAGAACACAAGCAGTTTAGCAACAATAAATCCAGACGCTGGTGATTTCTGAAGTAGAATAGTGACGATATTATAGGCAGTGGAACTTGAGTGAATATTTAAAGAACTTGAAATATGAAATATGTAAATTACATGTGATAGTTCAGTGGCTTTTATATATTCTCTGGTTAAATGCATGTTTTTCAGCAAATCTTAAGTTTTCTCAGGGAATAAATTAGTTTTACGTATTTATGTTGTATAACTGTGGAGAGATCCTTTCAGACAGTGCTGCGCTAACTTCATGTATTCAGTTTAACCTAGATAACACCAGTGCTTCTCATGGTAGCTGTGGGCTTTGCTGAGGCCTTGCAGAATGAAGACTGACTACAGACTTACAGCTGTTGGCTGTGGCTTTACAGAGACATTTTCTGTTGGACCCTGTTTTGGTGGGGAAGAGTCAGGAGGAGTACCTAGTGCAGAAGGAGAGAAGGAAGGAACAGGGACTGTTTCAGCAGTCTCTGAGATAAGCTACAGTAGCCAACCAGCTTAAAGCCAGGAGTCCAGATTAGGGTGCAAAAGGTGGGAATCCCAAGCACAGCCCCTGGTAATGTGCACATCTCACTTCACGTGGTACTGACTGTTGGCAACAAGACTGATGTCAGGAGCGCCAGCCCTAGCAGTGTCCGTGTCCCTGTGCGCTCTTGGTGCCAGCACATTTCAGTCTCAAGTACTTTGAGCATTTCTTTCTGTAACAATAGCGGTTAAGTCATTTCTGTACTTCTACTTTTTACTGGATATGTCTTTATAGCAAACTGGATCTGTGAACTGATTTGAGTTAAGTTTGCTGTTTTTTTCCTGGGTTATGTTTTAGCTTGGATCACTGTCTCTGGTATGTGCAGCTGCACAAACAGTGGTGCTGCCCTCTTGGTTGCACTGGCACAATGGTGAGTGTGAGCAGCAGAGGGAGGGAGGAGCAAGGAGGGGCCATGTATGTTGGTCTCCTGTCCTTGGAAATCCTCTTCAAGCTCCACATGGAAAAATGGTAATTCGGTCTGCTGTTATAGCTGAAGGAAGAGATGAAGAGTGAAAGAAATGTTAGAAAACAAAGAAATGAAAGTTCTATGATAGTACCTTGTGGTAAAAAGTGTGCTGTTGATAGTATTGGAAGAAAGTATTGGAAGAAAGAACACTGTGTAATAAACAGCACCAATTTGCACTAACATCCCTTCTTGTAAGGGGGATGGCCTGGAAGAAGCAACATGGCTGAATGATGACACTGGTGTGATTTCATCTTGGTTAGTCGATTCAGTTTTGAGAATTACTGTCTTTATTACTGCTGGTTTCTTGCTTTGTTTGTTCTCTATCAAATAATGAACTGTGCCGCTACACAGATACTGTTTTTCTGAAAGCAGTTTGTGTCCCTTTGCTGAAGCACTTGTTAGGCTTTAGCCAAAGAGATAATCCTGTTTATGGTGTGTGTGTTTGGCAGCCTCAGCAAGCTTGTGTGATTGTGCTTGCCTCAGAAGGAGCATATGGCTTTGGTAGCTCTGCATGTGTGAGATTTCACACATGCACATTGCATCTAGCAGGGCTGGGGTAATCAGTCATTTCCCAGAGCAACACCAAAGCTACTTAGCCGTCAGCAGGTATCCATAAGGTGTGGCCCTGTGGCACCTTCTTAAATTCAGTATAAATTTACCTTGAGCATCTCATGCTGCCATTTCCCTGAGAAGCTAGAACTGAATTTGAAACAAATTCTCTGAAGATGCTGTAATTCCTTCAGCATTAACTTTAATACACAGTTTATATCTAAAAAAGTCATTTTTTTGTCTAAATGCATGTTGTCTGTTGTGTATCTATCACCTGTTCTCTGCTTAAATTTGCTTAGTTGCATAATATTCATGACCTTCCTTTAAGGAAATGAAAGAAGAACAGCTTTTATTGCTTATCCTAAATCTTATGTACTTCTGACACTTCCATTGTCTGCACATGTTATAAATATCATTGTCGCCATAGCTGCGCAGTCAGCAGAAGCGCTGTAGGGCTAAGCTGGTGTTTTTAATGATGCAGTTCTACACACACCATCCAGGCAGGACTTTCATTCCTCTTCTGTAGAGATGGTTCCTTGAGAGCCCCCAAACACAGCTGAAGATGTTGCATTGTAGTTTGAGAGTGAGAGTCACAGAATCATAGGCTGGTTCAGGTTGGAAGAAACCTCTGGAAGGAGCCTTCATGCAGTTGAACCCACCCACTGAAGGATAGCCAGGCCCATGTCCAGACGGTTTTTGAAGATCTCCAAGGAAGGAGACTCCACAAGCCAACTGAACAACAAGTTGTTGAATTAGTAACTAGTTCAGTAATATCCTAGGCTATTGTAGGAAATTCTCAGACAAAATACATGAGAGATACAGGAAGAGTTATTTTTTCTAAATCCCTGAGGCGTGGCTTCTACTGGCAGACCATGGTGTTTAAGGTATGAATAGGGAGCTCACAAGAGTTTTTAGAAGAATCTGGTATCCTCTAGAGCAAAACTCCTGCTTAAAATATCTGAAAAGTTTAGGCACTGAATTATTTTTCAGCCCCTTTGTGTTCAGCTAAACAATCTTCCATATGAGTTAGCGCTATGAAACATTGCTATGTATGGTGGGTCCCTGTTCCCAGCAGTGAAACTCTGTAGTGATTAATCAACAGATTTGTTGAAAACCTTAACCTTAAACTTGCCCTTAAAGACTAGATAAGAACAACCCAGAATTGTTTCTATGTGTGACCTGTGAACATCCAGACTTCTGCTATGTCAAATATGTAGAGACTCTTTGAATGACTATGGTTTCTTTTCTAATAAATACAATTATGCTATTTTCAGCTGAAATGACTTTTTATTTCTCATGTAAATTACCATGTAGCTTTTCTTTGGAAAAATACTTCTCTAATTTGAATGAAATTTCCCAACTTTATTGCTTTCTAACTGAAATACAGGAAACTTTTTAGCTTGAGATGCTCTTACACTGTGATTCTAAATACAAGATCCCTTAAAAATCCTACTAAATACTAGGAAACAGGTGGATCCTTAGTACAGTGTAGTGTACTCCTCTGCCTGCTCCTGAAACTTCAGGAAGGAAGCATGTTTAACACTGTGCACATGCATGGGCTGTGTTAATGTGTATAGAGCAACTGTGCCTCCCTGCTGATTTCTGTCTGAACTGTGCTCAACCAAGACTCATCTACATATGTTGGGAAGTTAAGTAGGCTCAAACTCTTCTATAACATCATGTGCATTGCCTCACCGATTCGCATGTGCATGCTTTGCAAAAACATGTGGCAGTTTCAGAAAAAACAGTTTTGTGTTGATTCACACTCTTGCATCTGTTTCCCAACTGGTGATTCTTTTTAGGCTAAATTTGCAAAATTTGGGGTGTGGTTACTGGCCTGAAAAGTGTCCAAAATTATGCTTATTTAAACAAATAGTGAAAAAAAAATCTGTAGAAAACAGTCCCACTGTCCAGCTCAGACTCAGTCATGCAAGGTACAGAGCGCATCCTGGCAGACGGGGTACCACCAGCTTCATTAAAGCAGTCCGTTGTGATGTTAGCCAGAACCCTGCTGCAGTCTGTTTGGAAACTGCAGCTATGGTTTCGGGAAGGAGGCTGAGGGCATAGTAATTATGCTGCTGTCAAATTAGTTTGAAATATTTTGAGGCAAATGCGAATTGAATCTAAATGAACATCTCCATCTCAATGAATTTACTGAGATTTAAGCAGAAAGCTGTTAGTTTTTATGTTGGCCTGCAATGGGGAGGGGAATTCCTCTTGCCTTTGCTTTTGCTGTTGCTGTTAGTTCTTCATTGCCAGCAAACAGTGCCCAAAGGATAGGTTTAACAGATGTGATTTGCATTTCTGCTACTGCATTCTAGACTGCGGTGGGTATGAACATACTTAATAACCAACCTGGAGGAAGTTTCATCTCTTGATGGCTACCCATGTCACTGAGGTGTTCCACTCAGCATTATGCTGCCAGGAATTATATCCAGGATATTCACAATGCGTTATCTCCAGTCCTCATTACATTTTATTGCTCTCTTGGATTCATTTAAAAAGCCTGAAGTCAGGAATGTGACATCATTCCACCCAATTAAGGTGCAATAATTATACAGTCAGCATGTTCAGAAGGTGTCTTGTGGCACATCTTTAAACCTCACTTTGAAATTTTGTACGTAAGGGAGGGATTTTATCTGAGCCTTAGTAGCCTTCAGCTGTCTTATCTTTAAGCTGTTTGAAAGCCTGGCAAGCTTCTTTACTTGTGATGTCTCTGTTATTGGAGTTCTTTATTAATATAAAGGCACACTACTTTAAACTTCCATTTTTCTAAAATTTAATCAGAAATACCAAAAAGGTCAGCCTGACACAGGCCCTTTAACTGATGTATCATTGCAGAAACCCATTGCTTCTAGATAAAAATGCGATTAACTGCAGAACTTCCTGTAAACGCACCAACTCGTTTGTTATTCACAAACCTACTTGCTCTTGTCAGAATAGACTCAAACACTCCATTTTTGTGTTTTGGTGCCTTGTGTGTGTTACTTGCTTGAAATTACCAAGTCTTTGCCCGCAAATGGTGTCTCTTTGTTCAGTACTTCTGCATGCGTTGTTACTTAAATATGCTGGAGTACAGCTTACAGATGAGGGGTCCCCTGGGGTACTGCGCACATCTCTGCCCATCTGTGGTCAGTACTGCGGTAGCTGAACTAGTTCAGAGACCTGTGATCCATCGCTCATTGTCATGTTCCTGTTGAAAGAGGCAGAAGAGGCTGGCTTGTTTAGAATAGGCTAAGGGGTCACAATAGCTATCTCCAAGGTCGTGCAAAACAAAAGGAAGAAGAAAGAAAAAAACTGTTTGTTTACCCTAGAGAAATAATGGCACAAAAAGTTCCTGATCTGACCACAAAAAACCGTCTGCTGAAAATCTGTGAGAGGATTTCCAACAGCCTGAATGTGAGTCTGGATGTGTCTTCAAACAGAAGCTGTGGAGGCAGAACACATGTGAAGTTTAAAATAAATAATGTGACGTGAATGCTTATAGAGTTTGCAGATTAATTTAGTGACTGAGAATTTTGATGTGTATCCTAAAATGCTCAGCTTCTCTTGGGTGTTTTTGTTTGTTTGGTTGGTTTAACTCTTCAAAATAATTTGCTATGTCAGTGCTATGGTTCAAAATATGTATTTTAGGAAGAATCAAAAGTCAAAGAAGCAGTGATAGGTCAGAAGTTTTCTGATAAAATGCCTTGCTTCTCAGAGGAACGGTCCCTGTCTGCCTGCTACCTTATCCTGTCGCCTCACTGTTTTGGTTATCTTTATTGTGATAGGAACAGTGTCACAACAGTCTAGTGGAGTTTGCTTCTTTTTATCTGCACTGTGGATTTTCTTGATGCTTGAAACTGCATGGCAGCAGTTTTCTTCCCCCTCTTCAGGCAAGAGTGTAAGCTCCTGCTGCCAGTTCTGTAATGCACAAAATATGTAGCTCCTAAATGATGGAGTTGCTGAAATCATGGTTCTAATTCATGTACATGTACATGAATATTGTATCCGTTACCAGTGCCCTTTACTCTGGTAGTAAGACTGTTTAAGAAGGGTGAATCTAAATGGGAGATTCAGATTTCTCACTCAGCAAACAAGACCCTAGTTTCTCTTAGCTTATGTTCACACGTGTTATTTTCCTGTTTATGCAGCTTCCTATTGTTGAAAAAATAAGGATCATTGCTCAGAAGGTATACGGAGCTAAGGATATAGAGTTGTCTCCTGCTGCACAGTCACAAATTGATGATTACACCCGGCAGGTAAGAACACCAGTGAATTACGTGGTCGCGTACCTCCTGGATGAGACTCAGGAGACCTTGGCTGTAAAAGGTTCTCAAATTTGGGTGTTTAGACTGGCATTGCTAAATGGCATGAGCTTACCAGTGATGCTGAACTGTGGAGATTAGTATGGATTGGTTTAGATCAGATTAAATAGAACAGAATGGTTTTAACCTTAAAAGCTATTTTCCTATAGCTTTCATACATATCAGCATAAGATATGAGTGATGCTTGGAATCAAGAGAGCTTGTTGATGATGATGATGATGATGGAGATTGTCAATGAAATCCCACACTTTCTTTGCAGAGTGGTAATTTAGGGTTACTGCTCTTAAGTGTGACAACTGCACATCTGCGAAAGTAGTTGCTAGTGAATGTGCCAGATTCTAGTATACGAGTATTCATATGTACCTGCAAAAAAAAAAAAAAGAGTATCAAACACGAGATCTGTGCACAGCTATTCATTTTGGTAACAAAGCTCCGAACACTAGCGAAATTGTTTTCTTTCCTTCTGTTTATGTTATTTTCAAGAGATTATAAATGCTAGAAAGTGAAATACATCGCTGTTTCGAAAATGTGTGAGTGGGCTCTGTTACAGCTTGAAAACAGTTTTGAAACCATGTGGAGAGGTGAATGGTATTTCTGTAAACAGAACAGCTTCTGGAAGTAAACATGGCTGGAGCCTTTTTGTCAGAAAATAGAAACTATGGATGATGTGTCATGGAAAAATTCCTAAGTATGCTTCAGCAACTTGGTCAAACAGGCAGAAGTATAGCTGTCTTCTCTATAATGCAAGTCTCCTGAGAACTGAGAACTTGATTTTTGAGATGGAAAAGAAGCTTACGTAGTCTACTTGAAGCAGAATAACCCATTTCCTTATCTTTTCCCACTGTGATTCTCTAATCCACTTTTAGTCTAAGTGTTAGTAGTATTCGGAAATATTTTCACAGTGTTATTAAAGGTTTGTTGTCAGCACTGGGCTGCAGAGGCAATTGCCTGCAGTGCTGCCTCTTTTCCTGGCCTTATGAATTGCATCCCTGTTTGTCAAGGCATTAAACAAGAGCGGAAGGCGCCTGACTCAAGGTTAATCAATAACCTGGGAGACAAGCAGTGTTAGGGGAGCTACTGAGGGCCTTTACCTGATTTTACTCCTACTTTTTGAGTAGCTATTGCAGTGTTATAAGTGGCTGCCATCAGCTCGCAAACTGTTTGTGCTGTTTGAAAACAAAGTAAAGCATCATGAGCCATTTATTTTTACCCTTGAGAAGACACTGGCACTTTTAGAGAGTTTGAGACTCTGAATCCCAGTCTCATCTAGGTATCTAATTAGGTCACTAGATCCCAGAGAGAAGTACTGCCCAGAGAGAGGTGTCACTCTAGAAATTTATTGAGTAATGTGGCTTCTTTTTTGCTGTGGTACTTGTGTACCCTTTTGGAAAACAGCGCATTGCAGCCACTGTATAGTCAACTTTTTGCACCTAACTCTAGAGTAAGAATCCGCTCAAGAAGCTGGGTACCACCACAGGCAAGTTTCTTTGGAGGTATGGGCCTGCGTTGAGAGAGAATGACATCTGAAATACAGTATTCTGTCAAATTCTGAAATAATATCTGTTAAGGAACTGAGGTTGATTGGTGCTATATAGATTTTAGGATTTATAGAAATGCTCATGACAATGTTTTCTATCTTACCATAATCTTACAGCATTTTCTTTTATTTTCTTTCTTTCCATTTTCTGCTAGGGATTTGGAAGTCTTCCCATCTGCATGGCAAAAACTCACCTATCTCTCTCTCATCAGCCTGAGAGGAAGGGTGTTCCCACTGGTTTCATTTTACCAATTAGTGATGTACGAGCCAGTATTGGAGCTGGATTCATCTACCCTCTGGTAGGAACGGTGAGTACATAGCATTCAACTTGATCATTCCCCTTCCTTTGATCTGTCTAGATAAGGATGTGCATTTCTACTTTGTCACTAAAAATGTCTAGAACTAAGTGAGCTTTTGTTTTATAAAAAAATTATTTATCTTCCCATGTTGAGTAGCTCTGTGTTGATAGGAAAAGAGAATTAGGAAACTATACAAAAGCTCTGACTACAAGGTCTGAGAGAATGACTTTTGCCATTGTTTCTGGTGTTTCTGAGTCTGAGAAACTTAGGCACCCTAATCTTGAAAAAAAAAGTATTTCCCTGTCTGTTTCCTTTACTCAAATTTCAGCTTGTAAATAACTGTGGTTAAATAATCTTGGGGTACTCTGTGATTCTATGTTGGAAGGGACCCACAAGGATCATCAACTCCTGGGTCTACACAGGACAACCCCAAACCCAAAACCTACGTCTGAGAGCGGTGTCCAAACACTCTGACCTCCAGCAGCTTGGGGCCGTGCCCACTGCCCTGGGGAGCCTGTTCCATGCCCACCACCCTCTGATGCAGAATGTTTTCCTCACGCCCAGCCTGACCCTCCCCTGACACAGCTCCATGCCGTTCCCTCGGGCCCTGTCGCTGTCCCCAGAGAGCAGAGCTCAGTGCCTGCCCCTCCGCTCCCGTGAGGCAGCTGTAGGCCGCCATGAGGCCTCCCCTCAGCCTCCTCTGCTCTGGGCTGAACAAACCAAGGAACCTCTGTTGCTCCTCACATGCCTTGCCCTCCAGACCCTTCCTCATCTTTGTAGTCCTCTTTTGTGTGCTCTCTAATAGCTTTATGTCCTTCTGATATTGTGATGCCCATTGAGTGCTCGAGGTGACGCTGCACCAGGCAGCGCAGAGCAGGACAGTCCCTTCCCTCACCCAGCTGGCAGTGCTGGGTCTGATGCACCCCAGGGTACGGGGGGCCCTTTGGGCTGCCAGGGCTCACTGCTGGCTCATATTCAATGTGCTGTCAGCCAGAACCACCAGATCCCTTTCTGTGGGGTGCTCTCCACCATCTTGACCCCCAGTCTGTACATAGATCTGAGGCTGCCCTGTCCCAGGTGCAGAATCTGGCACTTGCTATTGTTATACTGCATATGGTTGTTGGTTGCCAGCGCTCTAAACTATCAAGATCTCTCTGTAATGCCTCCATACCCTCAAGGGAGTCAACAGCTCCTCCTAATTCAGTGTTATCTGCAAACATACTTAGTATGCGTTGAACTCCTATATCCAGATCATTTATAAAAACAGTGAAGAGAACTGGCCCTAAAATGGAGCCTTGCGTAACTCCACTAGTTACTGGGCATCAACCTGGTGTAATGCCATTTACTATAACTCTTTGAGCCCAACCTGGCACCAGTTGTTCACTCACTGTATCATGTATTTGTCTAGCTGTATGCTGGACATTTTGTCCAGAAGG
This sequence comes from Alectura lathami, assembly GCA_013399715.1. NCBI lineage: Eukaryota > Metazoa > Chordata > Aves > Galliformes > Megapodiidae > Alectura > Alectura lathami. The sequence continues at coordinate 138,022 of VXAV01013316.1, read as the reverse complement.
TTACTGTGAGAGACAGAATTGGAAGCTTTGCTAAAATCTGAAATAATCGCATCTGCTGGCAACAGATCAACTAGATGGGTAACCTTGTTGCAAAAGGAAATGAAGATGATATTCTAAATGTTAAATCTTTTGTCCATAACATATTTAGATGAAAGGAATTGTGTCAGGAACATATGTGTGATTAAAAAGGCTGCTTTGCTGTGGGATCTGATGAGCCCAAGCCATTATGAAGCTATCTGCTTGTTATGTAAAACTATTATAGTGGGAAGGGGATTAGTTTGTAACTGCAGAAGTAACACATTCTTTCTCCTTTTTAGAGTTGTAAACAATGAAGTACTAAAAAGAGGCAATTGTCATCCTTTCTTCCTAACTATTCTTTAAAATATTAACTCAGATTAAGAAGCTCCTACTATTTTGTTCCCTGACATAGCTTATCAAAATAGCTGAGAAATTACTGCTGTTAACTCATGCCTTTTGCTAACCATGCACATCTTATTTCAAACAATAGCTGAACTGCATCTGACATCTCATAGCATGAATTATTACTTATACATAGCCAATTCATGGGATGGTGCTAGAGAAGGGATGCAAAAGCTATTGCATTTCCGGAAAAGAGTCCTCTCCCAATGTTATCTCATCTTCCCAGAGCGCAGCCTGATTTCCTTGCGTAGCAGTACACTTAGGAAAGGCTGAAAGTTTCTAATCTATTGTTTTGAATTCCCTCTGAAACAATCAAGTGTTTGAAACAAGGAAGGAAGTACTTTCTGACCAGGAGAGTTCCTGGAGTTCAGGAAGCTGTGTCACTTTAACTCCCTGGACATGGGGATGTGCTTTCCTTCTGTGTGGCTACACGATGTACATCCAACCAGAAGTGCAGCACAGCTGTGAATTTAAATTGCGTACAACCAAACTCCAGTTCCTGGTGAGAGAATATGATTTGTTCTTGTATATGAAGTTCTTGTATCTCCTTCATGGCCTGGATTCAAGTTTGCACTGGAAATAGTGTGTCATAAAGTTGTAAGGGGTGAATGTGAAGAATGGGCAGCAACTACTTAAAATCCATGAGGGAGCTATTCTGCAGGATGTCAGAGTAAAATGTTCTTGGGCTGAGCTTTCTGAATGAGTCATGCTGCCCTCCTCAATGCAAACTAGCTGCAGTTCAGCCTCATAATTCCTCTGGAACTGTACATAGGACACCAGTACAGACCAATTGAGTTCGAGGGATACCTCTAATTTTGGTTTGCCACCTAGAACCAAAAATATGGTTCTTATGAAGGATATTATAGATAGATATAGAATTTCCTGCTGGAGGAGGTTTTGAAGTATATGTCCAAGTTAGTTACCCTGACTTTAGTAAGACGTGGTATAGCCATATAACCTTTCCCACTTCAGGAACAGTGTTTTGTATTCTAGGATATGTATTTTAGGGCAAGATGTTGTATAAGCATCTGAACAGACAGACATTGACTGTTAATTGTTTGGAAAATATCGCTAATGCTCAGAGATATGGGACAGAACACTCCTTGGAACTATTACAGTTGCTACAAATGTGAATGAATGAATGAAAACGAATGTAAGCCTAACAACCCTATGATACAATTCTTTCTCTAGAATTAAGTGTATGGCTAGCGGTCCACTTGTTGCCTTTCAGAATTGATAGCTGTGGTTATCAGGAACCACAGTTTTGTAATAGAAAAGTGCTTTCAAAAGTATAATTCTATTTTGCCATCTCTAGATTTGCACGCGCACGTGTGTGTGTGTGTTACTGTTAGCAATCAAGTCCTTAGGCCTGTGCAAGAAGGAATGTTTTTGATGTCAGGTTCCAAAACTGAGAGTCTTCCTTTGACAGTTCTTTTATTAATAAAGCTATCTGAGAATGTCTACAACAACAAAGCAAGTGTAAAAGGACATCTCCCAAAAGCTTGAAGTGAATAGAACTCAGATGCTATGTGTAGATAGATTACTGAAATCCTGGTGAAAGCATCCAGTCATGACAGTGGATTAGATCTCTCTATATAGGGAAAAATATGGGTTATTTTTCATTTCATTATTTGCTTGGGTAATTGCATTAATGAAAAAGGAACCTTAATATCTAAGCTGCTTAATATCTAAGCTTCTTGCAGCCAAGACCTTTCTGATGGCAGAACATACTCTATTGGTCAACACATTTGTTAAATTTATAATGATCGTTCTGACGCTAATTAAAAGTCGAACTCTATTCTCAAAGCATATTTTTTAGTAGACAAGCTTCTCCCACTCTAATGTGGCAGAATTTATCAGTGGAAAAGCAGGATGTTAGAATTCTGCTCCAGTTTAATTGGGAAGAGCATTATAAATGGAAGAGACAAATACTGCTGAAAGATTAGAAGCTATCTGCACTAACTAGCATTTGTAATTTAGTCTTGTCATTAGCACGTGTAAATTAATTAGATTTGTATTTATCTTGGCACAAGTAGACTATATAGATATATTTAAAACTAAATATTTAATGTGTTGTCTTCATATTCTCGAAGTAATATTTGTTTTGTATTATACTTGGCTCTAGCTCCCTTTCAGCATGGAAGTCTTTCCAGGAAAATGAGCTGAGCCTTATCAGAGGAAATCAGCAGTGAAACAAGAGGTGAATGTAATTAACACTGGCAGAGGTTTTCACCGAGTTCTCTGTGACCCTGACCCAGGGGGCTACATCACTTTCACAGGTGGACTGTTGACATCATTGCTTGGCTCAAAAGAGTGATGGCAGGAAGGCTGCTGGAGTATATGTAGGAAACCAGTGAGGTCATTCACTAGCAATGCTTGGGTGGAGTATTTACTAGATTTTTGTAGTATGTGTGTTTCTCCCCACCCCCACCTAAAATCCATGCTGCTTTCTCACACAATTTCCATTCCTCTTTTCTGTGTTATGTGCAAGAAACCAAGCTTTCATTTATTTTAACCTTTATTAAGTGACTCTTTAGCAAATCACCAGTGCAAGTAATTTGGCTGAGTTTTATTCACAGGGAGATTTTTAAGTATGTACTAACCCTTCCAGGGATGCACTTTTGTTTTAATGGCTTAAAATTACAGATAAGGTCCCAGTGAAAATGGCTAGTCTTTGGAGCCACACCAGCTCCCACATTCTTGCAATGAGCTGACATCCTTCAGATATCGACATATCTGAAGAAAAGTTGGCCTCTACAG